>MU224781.1:1855370-1893174 GCA_018584345.1 Thuja plicata | reverse complement strand
CTCTAAGTCTCTAAATCATTCCTTTAACCTTGAGTCTATTTGGAGACTTGGAGACTAACTTAGTCTCTAAGTCTCTAGATCCTTTTCTTAACCATGGGCTTGTTGGGAGACTTGGAGACTACCTTTATTCTCTAAGTCTCTGAATCTTTACTATACCGCACCTTAACTGTTCTTTAACCATGATCAACCTTTTGCTCATTGTCTCTAAGTCTCACAAACTTTTTCTTAACTCTGATTTGATCTGGAGACTTGGAGACTCCTTTTAGTCTCTAAGTCTCTAGATGATTTTCTCAACCATGGGTCTATTTGGAAACTTGAAGACTTGGAGACAAGGAGACTAACTTAAATTAACCATTAACCATATCTTGACTGTGGTTACTTTGCACAATGTAGTCTCTAAGTCTCTTGAAGTTTTTCTTAACCATGGTTTGATCTGGAGACTTGGAGACTACCTTTAGTCTCTAAGTCTCTAGATGAGCTTAACTTGACTGTACCTTGACTACACTTTAACCATGTTCAACCTTTATAGTGTAGTCTCTAAGTCTCTGAATTATTTCACCAACTATGATTAGACTTGGAGACTACCTTTAGTCTCTAAGTCTCTAGATGATTTTCTTGGCTTTGGAGACTTGGAGACTTGGAGATAAGGAGACTAACCTTATGCATTTTTACTCCAAAATTATGGGGCCCACTAGAATTTTGAAATTTCAACCATGAGACCCACCAAATGGCCTTATTTTTCTTTCTTCAAATCATATTCTAAGTGTTGGAGCATATAAATGTTAAAAACTTTCACAACCCCATGCATGTGGGATATATCTTTATGCATTTTTGAAACTTTTCTATTGCTGCAATACTCAGATAGCCATAACTTTTTTGTTTCAACTCTGATTTGACTCAAATTTTTACTATAGATTTATGGCATGGTCCTTTCAAACATATCCAAAATTCAGCCCAACCTCGATCGTAGTTTTTGAGATATGACCAAAAATGTGGCTAGCTGTGTTCTTGCATTTTCAGATTTTTAAAAGTTTTCTCAAAGTGTTGCTCTTTAATGGCTAAATTTTATTGATAATGGAAATCATAACTACCCTCTAGAAGTCTGGGCTCCCCTTTCCATGGTTTCACTTTTCCATTTTATAACTTAAAATTTTTAAAAAACCTCTACTTTGCACTGCCAAACTACACAAACTGTCTTCAAATTTTGATTCACAAACTAATCAAAAAGAGCCCTCACAATTTGAACCTCTGGAACTTGATTCACCTTTACACATGGAACATTAATCTTCAATTATCTTGCACTGAAGGTGAACTGATCTATCGGCATCAATTTGCAAAGTTAGCATCTTACAATTTTCATGATTTTGCACTCAGCAAATATGCATAAATTGGATTTGGAATCAAGTTGGGAAAGTGAACAACTGGATTGGTATGAGTCTGAAACTCTTCAAATGGGTACACTTTTATGTTTTCAACATGGGGGAACATTTAATTATGCAGGGAATTCAACTAGATACATTTTTCAAAAGCTCAAAGTAGGCTATTCAGATATTTGGACATGACAGAGAAACAAGATAGTTCTGTAGGACCAACTTTGGGGAGACTGAAAACTTATCAAATGGACTCAAAATGACTTAGGATTTAAACCATAAGCTCTCTGATATACATATTAAACATTCCCAAAGTGGTTAACTATGAAACTCAACAGGGCACAAGTTATTCAAAAGCAAAGTAGGCAAGTTACAACAATTTGACAATATAATCAGCATATGCAAAAAAGGATAAGTGCTCAAAACAAGATATCACTAAATGACTCAAAAATTGAATCGAATGATCTAGGATGTATTCTTATGTCTAAAAAAGAGTGATGAACACCTGATATGCATAAAAAAATTTATAATTACACTTGGGCAAAAAGGCTCAAAAGTTCTCATAAGGGGCCAAAATGCAAATTTTTTAACAAGGTACTAAAAAACCTTGTATTTTTTAGTACCAACACACCTTAGCCACCATAGCTTTCCAATTTTCTATTGGATTATTTCCTTCCTTTTCTCTTTCCTCTTGAAAAAAATTCCACCAATTTAATGCTTGTCCTCTTAGCCTTGATTTGTCTATCTTCACCTTCTGTACCTCTTTGATTCCATCATATTCGAAATGGTTTTCCATACCCTCAATCCACTCCATAACCAACTCTACATCCATATTCCCATAGAACACTGTAATTCCTTCTAGGGTATTTCCCCTTAATTCCTTGAGGGCCTTGAGGAATGGTTCCTTAGGTAGAAGAGGGTCACTCTCTGGTTCTACCTCCTCTTCAACTTGACTCTTTCCCTTATCTATCTCTTCTATCATTTGTTCTTTCATATTGTTTGTTGCCTCTGCAACTTCTGCTAATTTTAACTTCATTTCCTCCATAGCTTCTTCTAGGATTTTTTTCTTGACTTGTTTCTCTGAAAAGTCTCTTTCCAATTTGGCATTAGTGACCATGGTTATCTCTTCTATGGATTCACTTCTCTCTTACATACACTGATCAATTCCCAAGCCTTTCAATGGCTCTGATACCAATTTTATGGGGAGCTCACACACAAGAGCACTCTTGATCCAATAAAGACCTCTCTTTTGGCCTTCTTAGGGTATCCTTCTCTACCCTATCCAGAGGATGATTCTATTGTCCTCTTCTCACTTTTAACCCTCCACCAACATCAAACTTCCAGTAATCCCTTCTCCATTCAACTATGCACCAAAGGCTCCATTGAACCACAAAACCTCCTAATCCTCTCTTGGATACTATGATGGGTCCTCTAACCTTTTCTAGGTCACCTTCATTGGTTTCCAACTCAATTGGATGAACTCCGAAAAAGGTTTCTAGTAGAGTCCTTGGTTTTCTTTTTTTGAGGCCTTGTAGCCTTTTTTGTCAATTAGGCCTCCTAAAACTGGTCTTCTTGGAATGCTTCACAAGATCCCTTAACAACCCTCCAAACCAATTATGGATTCTCTCTAGGTCTATCCTAGGCTCTAGGATTTTCAAAGTTTTAGATCCCCACCCTGTCCGTACATAGGACTTTCAAGAAACCCCTATTTTTAAGGGTTTTTGGAACATGTACAGAAGTGTGTGTTCTTGGATTGAACTAGGTGATCTATTCAAATACTCTAATCATATCCTTGCATCCAACTATCAAGGAATCTCTCCTCTACATGTTCCCACCATTGATTGGTTGCACCCAATCCATTTAGCAAGCTTTCTTGCTACTGTCTCCTCCAAGATCCTAACCAGATTGCACTGGCACTCACCTAGGGCTTGGTGTTAAAAATGCTTCCCCTACACAAAATGACTCCAAAATCCATATTTACACTATACATGGAGTCCCCTACTTTATTCCAAGAAGCCATAGAGATTTGACCATGGGAATTCAAGTAGAGTGCATATTTACATGACTGGCTCAAAACCAGAAATTGAACCAGAATAAAAGAAATAATTTACAAAAACCTAACCAGTAACACTAGATGACTAAACCAATACCAAAGTGAGTAATTACATGTCAAAACACACAGGCTCAGTGCATTAATTCATTATTTTCAATCCACTAACCAACTAGATCAAAGCTCTGTTACAAAACACAGTGAAAAACTCTCATTTCCAATGCTTAGTCCATACATAATGACAACCAACCCTTAGTTTAGGGATTATTCCACCTTATATATGTTATCCCTTCATGATCATACCTTAAGGTCATGATTCAGGCACCATTAAAGCCCTTTCCTAAATTTTAGGAAATGTTGTCATGACAACTTTTCAAAATTGAAAAGTTGTCATGAGCAACTTTTACAGTTTTTGTTATTTCACCATTCCACTATGCCTAATGACCCAAATTGACTTCAAATCATCATCATGTAAGACCTTAAAAAACCTAAAAACCCAAAAATCCCAAATGTCACTCCATTTTGGGATCAAAACCCAAGTTTGACCACTTGGTTGACTTCCTAGGATTTGGACACTAGATCCTAGTGAAACATCCAAATCACCTAACCTAAACACACCTATCTCAACACACCCCTAAATAAACTATGGGACTTTATAAATAGTTTGTATTCACTAGGTGGTTGGCCAAACCAACCTACAAGCCAAAATGACACAAGATCTTCACAAGACCTTTTTGGGTGCTCCTACACCAAGATGCAAAGTCAATTACCGAGACACCTCACCAAGTCATCACACCAAGTACAAAGCTAGCTAAGCCTGAACCCAAGCACAAGGCTCAATTCACATTAACTTTATCTCCTTCATCTAGTGTTCAAGGAAAGAAAAATAAAAATAATAAAGGAAGAAAAGACGCAATAACTTTAGATGAAATCATAGAGATTCTAGCATGGGATCCAAGAACACTTGATCCAGAAACATTGAAGAAATATGGTGAATTATGCACCAAGAAAGAAGCACAAGATAAGTTAAGGAAAGAAAACAAAAATGAACATGTATTAGAAGCCACCAATGCGATCCTATAGAAATTTTTTCCTAACTTAGCTATCAATTAAATGACCCCCATCATTGATCAACTTGCACTACTTACAGAGGCTATTAACAAACCTAGCATTGATGCCGAGCAAAAATTGGAAGAAAGTGCAGAGAAGAAGATACAATACAAAGTCATAGAGAAGATTTTCTAGGCAGTGGAAGTCAATAAGGTCAATGTATCTAAATTTGTGAATGGAATAGAAACTATCATATCTTAAGCCATCACAAATCTATGGCTGTTATGCACTCTAGATCACTCTACTACCGAGATTAGTGAAAAGATAAAGAAAATAGATTAAGATCTTAAGGATAGTGCAAACAGTCTATCAACCAAACAACATGTATTGCAGATGCATTAAAATAAATTTCTCCAAACCAAGTTGTTGAGATAGGACTTAAAGAAAGAAGAAGAGAAAATTAGAGATCAAGTAACCAAGCTACAGGCAACATTACTACCACATTTGGTAATGATGCAAAAACATGTGACATTGGAAAAGACTTCAGTTTCCACCCCATAATTGTTAGTAATCGATAACATATATAATATGCATGCTCATATCAACCTAGAACAATTAACCCTTGATCATTTAAAAGAGGAATGAGAGAAGCTATTGGAAACTCTTAAGAATGGCCATCCTACCATTTTTGGAAAATTGTAAGTTATACTCCTTTTGTCATTATTTTCAAAAATGGGGGAAATATATGTATATAAGTATAGTAAAGGGGGATACTATAATCAGGATGATTTCATATACATATACCGATCATGTACAAAGGTTGATTCATCATGTATATTATGTATAATAACAAGTTTTTGATACTAATGCCAAAGGGGGAGAATGTTACTCCAATTGAGCATTGAATTTGTCATTAGTATTCAAACACTCAACATGGACAATCGGTAACAGAGTCACAAATAGGATAGTTGGTATATTCACCAAAGTACAGAGTTAACCGAGAGCACTGATCACACCCAGAGTTAACCGAGTATAGTGATACCCGAGCTGATAAACTACACCGAGCAGTAGACAACACCAAGCTATGCAGTATAACCGAACAAGCAGTATAACCAAGATACAAAGACTACACCAAGCACCAAGAGACAAAAATAACTGAGTGAACCAAAGGCCACATAAAAATTTTTTATGGCACATTATTCTATGTAACGACTTTTTTTTGACCTAGATAATGGTTTACACAATCAAGGAGAGCATTAATTATGGATACACAACATTAATTGTTTATGTCTCTTATGCTAGATGATCAAGGTAAATTATGTACACTGTTGATCTTAGGGTAGGGATATAATTATGAAACCCTAATTAGGTCATAAAATTTGATATATAAATGTATAGATGTCAAATTTTGTAATGTATGTTGATCAAGAAATGATCAAGTATCCACCATACTACAAACATCAGAGATCAGACAAGGTATTTCAAGGACAGAGACTACATTGCAGCAATCAATTTTTAGTTTAAAAGCAAGGCTACCGAGCATAATAAAGCAGAAGGTATTATCATTCACATTGAGGTGATATATTTGGAAAGTACTTAATAGATCTTTATCAGAAATATTGATATTTTATATGTTTTAGATCAAATTTATGTTACTCTCTAACAATTGTAATAGACCCCTAAATCTCTTAACAGAGTAGACTTAACCATCTTTTTGTAAATCTCTTAACCGAGTGCACACATAACTTGTATTAAAAAATCCTCACACGAGGTAGATCTAATATATTTAATAGTTACTCCTAACAGGGTAAGATCATCAAAACTAATAATTCTTTGTAAGCTTTAACAGGCTACTTTATTTACTGTAGTAGTGAAGTTTTGTGGGCCTCATCCGCACCGCAGTTTTTACCTTCTAACAGGGGTTTTCTGTGATACCAAAACACTAGTGTCATGAGTACTTAATTTCATGTATGTGTATTTTTTATTTTACATGCATTTACATTTTAGTAGTGATACTATATGTTTTTTGTATGCAATCTACTCAGTCGGTTAGTACAGAACAATGGTTACAAAGAATTGATTAAAAGTTTTTAAGGGTACTGATTCACCCCTCCCCTCTCAGTACACACCCTTTTCATTATCCCAAAATATAATATTTATGTTATTATGTGGCATGCATCCACTAAGACATTTATGCAGAAGATAAGTGGATCTACAAAACTAAGGTCTCCTAATGACTTTCAAATGTAAAAGTTGGATGATGAATCAAGGCTCTCTAAGTGCATTCAAATGGCTCCAAAAGGGAAGAATGAAACAAGAGACCTATCCACTACCTCCAAAACCTTAGAACATATTTAAAACCAAATTCCAACTTCTTCCAACAGGTTACAACCCTCTTAAAAGAATCCAACCCTTAAATCCACTCTCTAGCCTTAGTAGGCCTAGGAATCCTTGTAGCCCTATTTTCACTATTTTTTGGACTTTTCTTCAAACTTTCCCAAAACACTACAAAATATAATGGTGTATTAGGATAACCTTTTCAAATTTGTTATGTCAAAAATAGATGTGCTTGTTTGGGAGCATCAATCCCCAAAAATGTTGTTTCCACTTTCTTGCCTAGACCTAATAAGTCACTTTTACAAAGGAACCCTATTACAAACTTAACACCCAACCTTCCCACTTTTTACAGGGTTTTAATATGGTCCCAATTAGAGAAATATGAAGTCAATTTAACCCTATAGGATTTCTATACCTAAAAGTCCCAAATTGCTCCTTCTAGGCCTTCAAAACTAGGGCCTTCTTAAAAACAAGTCAAAACTCATTTCCAAAATTCCTCCTTCTAGATTCACAAGTTATTTTTCATGTTCCTTTTCTGTTTTAAATAAAAATATACCCTCCTTAAGCTGGATATGTTGCTGCTACACTTATGGCATCAATTTCATGCCCTTTTCCCACTCTTCCTTATGGTGTACACCCACCAAATTAACTCCTCCTACATCCAAATGGTTAGTAAAATAATACATATGTTACCTAGGGTCCATTCAATGATAAAAATAAAATACATTCATTGAATGGCCCGTTATATCATTAAAAAGACCAAAATGGAGTTGTTTCAATGCACCAAAATAACCACCTACAACAAATTTCCAAATCTGATGCAAAATAGATTATAAAAGCATTCAATGTAGTTTAAAAATGATTTTATTATTCTCTTATATCATCCAAAACTCTATTCCAAATCCAAAACAATCAACAAAGCATTGAAAACAACAAGATTTGCAAGGAAAAACTTGAATTTTTATTCAATTCCTCAATTTGTCCATACAGTCTATACTTTCTCTACTTTACCATCATTTCAAGGCATATATAGCCTTCACACAAATTCCCCAACTGATCCAAATCAGTTGGATGTCTAACAAACACTAATTCCATAGTTTTTCATGATTTCCCTCCAAAACCAAACTAGCCATTGGTATTTGAAAACTTAAACTAAAACTCTTTATTAAACATCTAAATCTAATCCCCCTTTATTTATAATGGATCCAACATAGATAAAATTCCTTACTCAAAGGAATTATGTACTCCTAGGACCCCCATCAATCCTAGATCTATGAAATTCATAATTTGGTCCTATGGTCCTATTAGGACCATTAGCACACTTTACAATTTTGTTCACATTACTACAATAAAATTCCATTATAGGCCTTAAAACATTATAATTGAGTCCCTTGGACCTCTGAGAGATCTCACCATGCCTCCTTGGTGTCATTGTGGTCTTCATGTCTTTGGGTGCTCCTGCACTATACTCCCTGGGTGAAGAAGAACTTTTTTCCCAAAAGGTTAAGGGCCTTGTCTTCACACCCCCAATCTTCCTTGATGGAATCCTGCAACCTTGTCTTCCTTGGGACAACTCTCCACCTCCTCCTTTTGACCCTACAATAATTTGGTTAGAAACATGAAAAGAACAAATATTATCAAGACTATGCTTGATACCATTGCACATGTGTTGTCTGGGACAGTCATAACCAGACTGCCTATGTTTCTCCTTCTCCATCATTTCAAGGTTCATATGAACCATCTTTTTTCCCTCCATGGACATGTCTACAAATTTCTCCTTTGGTTGCACTAGAGGACACAAAACTGTCCCTACCAAGACACCCTTTGTCACCTAGTTGTCTTGCCACTCTATTCCCTTTTTCACCACATCAACACGCTTTGTGTTTAGTACCAATAAGGATTGTAAATTCCTCTGATCCTTCTCTTGAAATCTAACCTTTGCATCCACCTGCAAATCAAAATACTCTTTTCTTCCAAAGAAAACAATCTTTTCTTTCTTTAGCAACACTACTTGCCAAATGTTTAAGAGTGAATACCCTACCATCCTTATGGACCACATAAGTATTTTCAAAGCCATAATTAATAGTTCTTCTTGAAGACTTCCAAGGTCTCCCCAAAATAACATGACAACAAGTCATTGGAGCAATATCACGCAATACCCTATCATTATAGTCACCAATTGAAAAATTAACATATGCTTGCTCTTTAATCACAAGAATTTGTTCATCACTTACCCAAGAGGCTTTATAAGCTCTTCTATGAGGAAACTTTTGCAAATTTAGTTTGTTAACCATGTCATAAGAAACTAAATTATCAAAAGACCCTGAATCAATTATCATTTTACATATTTTACCTTCACTCTTGCAATTATTTCTAAAGATGGATACCTATGATTCTTCTTTCCTTTTTATTGTTGCTCCCTTGCTCACCATGAGAAAGTCTCCTTCAGTATATGTTCCTATCTCAATGCTTTCAAATTTGTGTTTGTTTTTCTCTTCCTCTTGTGTTAGAGTCACTCTCCTATTAGACTTCCTTGTATCTTTTTGTGGACACTTGTAGAAAGGATTCCCTTCCTCTCCACAGTTGTAACATTTTACATTGAAGGTGTTGTTTCCTCTACCTGCACCAAATTTGCCACCACCTCTTTGTCCACTTCTCTAATCTACCATAGGCTCCTTGCCTTTGTCACCTTGTCCTTTTCCTTCATTGGATCTACCACCTCTACCCATATTTGACTATCCTCTTCCACTTCCTTGTCTCTCTTTTCTTCTTCTCAACTTGTCCTCAGCCCTGGTTTCCAAATTGTAACACTCTTTCACAGTTTTGGGTGTATTCAAAATATCTCATCTTGGATGTTGAATCTTAGTCCACCCATGTACCTTCCTACTTTCTCTTCCTCTTCTTCATCATGAGAAACCCTGCTATCTAACTTGTGGAATTCTTCAGTATACCTTTGGGCATCCATGTCCTTTTATCTTAGGTTCTACATTTTTTTGTACAATTGAACCTTATAGTCTCTTGGAAGGAATTTATCCCTCATCTTTTCCATCATCCTCTACCATGATGTGATCTTAGGAAACTTCTTCTTCCATCTTTCTTCTTGTAAGTAATCCCACCAAAGTAAAGTATGTCCCTTCAACCTAGACTTTGCAATCTTCACTTTTTGTCCATCCTCAACATCTTCACAGTCAAAGAAATTCTCAATAGAATTGAACCAGTCAATTAACTCTTCATCATTCATCTTCCCATCATACATAGGAATGTCATACTTACCCTTTTATTCATTACCTTTAATGGATTTAGAAAATTTTGTCATCCTTACATCCTCGGGATCAAGCTCTTCCCTTGGTGCTATCTCTTCTTCTTCTTCAAACTCTTCTTGATGGTCTTCTTCTCCTTTATTTTTCTTCATCATATCTCTTCTCATATTTTCCATCTATGCCTTCATCTTCCTGTTCTCCTCTGCTTTCTCTATCACCATCGTGGCAAGTTCAGCGTTTGTCATCCTTGGAGGCATTTCTAGAGCCTCTTCCTCAAATTCCTCAAAATATTATTCCTCTAAAATATAACCTATCCTCTCCCAAAGGTATCTTTTGTGCTCTGATACCACTTACCTTCTACATCAAACATCTATTATGGTTTAATAATTTTAAAACATGCAACCCATGAAAATTAATGTTATATTACTTATGCTAATTTTATGGTTATGTTCTTATAATTAATTGTTGTTTTAAAATGAATGAATGTATGCATGTTTGGTGGAGTATTTCCTTGGATGTCTTGAATCTAAAATTTAAGGTGCAAAGTATAAATAGAAAGAGAAGGGTTAACCAAGTGAATGTGCCATGTGTTGGATACCCTGACCCATTCCTGTAGTAGACTCAACCATTGGCGAAGTAAATACAACTCGAAGTGGCGGTTCCAATAGTACCAAGGTGGTAGCACCTGGGAAAAGACTGAGTTGCAAAATTATGAGTTCCTTTGAGAAATTCCAGGAATAAGTAGGAAGCTAGATATGTTCTTCCTCTGTCATAACAAATCTTTCCTTCATGGATGTCGTATGTTTCCCCACCTTCTAGTTTTCTAGCTTTCTAAATAAATGACTCTGCCTTTTGTATAGCCTGATTAGTTAGGATAATTATATGTTCTTCTTTAAATAAGCCCCACTCCCATGTGAAAAGGAGGGCGTTATCAGTTAGAAAAATATAGTTTCACTTTGTTGTTTTACATTTTTTACATGAATCTTGTACATTCTGTTTCAATCAATAGCAAATGAGGTGTTGATATTTAGTTCAGTATAATTGAGTTTGGATACTCACCCAAGGGGGCCCACTTGGTGAGGAATATGTATTAGTTAGAATCATTTGCATTTAGTTTAATTTTCTTGCATCTTGTTATCATAATTCTGGTCTTAACATAGTTCCTGCAGCCAAAGTTGTAGGATAGTCTGTTATTTCCTGCAGCACCTTTGGCAGAACCATTAAGACATTATAATTGTGTTTTCAAGGCTTCGTATTCCTGCAGCACCTTTATTTTTGCATTCCCTTTCCAGTATTTGTTTCCTACAGCTATAGACTAGTTTACCTTTCAAGCAATTTGTTTCCTGCAACTTTAGACTAGTTTACCTTTCAAGCAATTTATTTCTTGCAGCCATAGCATGGTCTGAGTGAAATCCTTGGTTCATATATCTTGCTGACCCATTTCAAGTACTACATCCTAGGGTTGATAAATTAAATAATTTTTATGAGGAGGATAGTTTCTCAGTAGGATGTCCAATCCCTGAGTCTTGGTGAAAGCCTATTTTTTTATTCCTTTAATAGAACCAATAATTTTTGGCATCATTGTCGGGGACGGTGTCAAACCAAGTGTTAAACTTAGCCATTTGTAGAATTTCTTTCAAGCATTTACATTCCTTTAAAATAGATTTTTCCACCAAATTTTTTCATTACATCACCACAATTTTCATTTAGCTACATGCATAGAAGAAGAAGAGATGCTCTAGGAAGGTACTTGCCAAACCACTCCAATAATCAATTAGGAGATATATTTGGACCAGAAGAAGAAGCAGAGGAGGGTCAGTTCATGGATGCAATTGTAAACCTTCCTATTTCACCATCGTCGTCATCATATTTAGAAGGTGATTCCCTAAACTTTCACCTCCCTGAAGAGCAACCTGAGTTTAATCCTTTAATTGAAGCCTTGGCCAATCTCAGAATTCAATACCTAGAGTATCAAGAAGAAAATCCTTTACCTCTAGTCATCTACCAGCCTCAAGGTCAACCTCAAGGTCTACCCAGGATGGAGAACCCTCCTACTTTTCCATTTCCCATTACAGACCAGTGTGATAATAACAACATTGAGAATATTCCCTCTTCATCCCTTCCAAATTTCTATGGCCTGGTAACTGAGGATCCAGATACCTTTATCTTTGAGTTTGATTTCCTTTGCCACAGTTATGATTATACCACTGATTCCTATAGGCTCAATTTTTTTCTTGCAACCCTGAAATATTTTGCATTGAGATGGTTTATGGGCTTAGGCCAAGATGTTATCCATGATTGGGAAAAAATTTAGAATGCATTCTTGACAAAGTATAAGGAGCATTGTAGGGGAAATGACATGTAGGGGGACACCATCTTCAAAATGACACAGAAGGAGAATGAGAGTCTTGAAGATTATGTCAAGATTCTTGTTTAGCTTGTAGAAGAAAACACAACATCAGCTCAACTAGGAGTCACATAAAATTCTCTTTTTGAGGGGTATAAATGAGGGGTGCACTGAAGCCTTGACTCTCATGGTTGGAGGTGATATCACCCAATCTACATGGGGGGATATCAAGAAAATATACCTCAATTACTCTAGAGCTACTGGTAAGAAGAGCAGATGATATAGGTATACAATGGAAAAACTAATGGAGTTGGAACCTCTTGGATAGAAATCACACACCTACTGTCTAACTTCAAATAGGACATCATCAATTACATGTCCACATAGCTGGGAATGATGCAGGAAAAAATGAAGCATGAAGAGGCCAAAGCTATTATGGCATAATTGTGTCCACATTGTAGACAAAAGAAGCGAGAATGTCAGTGCAAGTTGGTTGCTAATATGGAGACTGCATAGCTACCCACTGATTATAAACCAATCAAAGGAGATGATGAGCAAGTATTCTTTGTTGTATAATGAAGAACATAGGCTCAAAGACAAGGTATGCCTTAGAACCCTCTTACATTCAATGGTCCATTTTATAGTAGTCAATGGAAACCTCCTATGAATACTCACTACTCTCCCTAGAGTCACTCACAACCTAAGTGTCAAACTTACCCTAGTCCTCAATGGAAAAATCCCCAAGGGAATTAGCAACAACCCCAATGGAATTGGAAGCCTCCAAAAGGGAATTGGAAAAAAAATCAACAATGGCATGGTGGTCAGCAATGGCCAAACCAGCGGCAAGGATTCCTGCAACCACCGCCTCATCCTCAACAACAAGCACTTTTTCCACCTTCTGCAGCCACTATGACATCCTCCAAGCCTACCCAAATTCCTACCCAACCGCACCCAAATCCTAATAATAGGCCTCCAACACCTAAGAAAAATGTTCATGTTGCTAACCCAAACCAATACCCTACCTATGTTATAACAATCAATGACATTCATTTGCAGTCATGCACTACTCTACCTACTCCTCCTATTATCACTGAATTACCCCAAGAAGAGCCCAGTCCTCAAACAACACCATATACCACTCCAATAAGCCCAAATGTGTTACCAAATAAATTTAAGAAAGCTCCTCCTCCCTTTCCACAAAGGTTGTAGAATGAAAATTCTAAGCATACTGATGATGTAACCTTTGACATCCTTGACCAACTCAAGAACATTAGTGTTCAAATTCTGCCTTTTCAAGCAATAAAGGATGTCCCAACTTATGAAAAGGCTATCAAAGAGGCCTTCTTTAAAAAGGAAGGTCATAAGTGAAAGGATCCCCAGACTGTCCATGTCTTGGGGAAGCTTGCCGATATAAAGCTTGACAATATATTAGTCCAAAAGTATTCTGACCCAGCCAACCCAGTTGTCAAAGCTACCATCAATGGGACAGCCATTACAAATTCTTTGATAGATTTAGGAGCTTCTATAAATGTAATGACTAAGGACATCATGCAACAACTCACTATCACCAGCCTACAGGAAACACCCATTGTCCTATAGCTTGCAGACAGTTCCACATTCAAACCCGACAAGGTAGTGGAAGATATAGTTGTTGATCTAGAATCTTGGTCCTATCTCGCTGACTTTATGATACTTTCACCAAAGGCCACCTTGGGAGGCTACCCAATCATTCTTGTTCGGCCTTGGCTGGCCATTGCTGATGCATATATAGGTTGTCGCTTAGGCGATATGACCATTTCTAATGGTCAGCATACTAAGACATTAGCCTTGTACCCACCTGCTCAACCACAAATGGAGTTAGTGTAATACCCACCCTTTAGGTTGCTTTTGAGTTGTGTTTGCCAAACTCTTTTAGGCCTTTTCATGTATGTGTGGGTTATTTTAGTTGGTTTATAGGATATTCATGTTTTACCTTTCATTATATTATTGATCCTTTGGATAATTATGTTATATCTTGTGTTCTAGTAGATTTATGATTATCTCATGTTGGTTATGTATATGCTATGATGTCATTTTGATTATGGTATTCTAAAAATACTGACCCTATATTTGTATGCACATGGATCATTTATATGTTTCTCTTTTCTATTTCGCATGTTTGGTATGGTATAGGACAGAGTTGTAGTTACTTGCTTTGGCGAGATCCACACGATAAACTTGTCTCAACCATTTTCTGTTATATTATATGTATGCATATATTTGTCTTTGTGATGACAAGTTTGCAGGTACTAGGCTACATCTTCCCTAAATTGGCAGGAGTGAGCATTCCCTATCACAATATCTCAATGGTAAGAGAGGGGAGATAATATCTAGGCCTAAATCCCTATCCTAAACCCTTATTTTGTCCTATAAATGGATAAGAATCTAACTGAATATCATATCTGAATCTGTCAAGTGACGTGGATTTGTGAGCCTTTTTGTGTGTGCTTGTGTGTCTATTTCAATGGTTTTCTGTTTAGATGGTTTTCAGTTGATTTAATGATGCTTTTGGCTTGTTTTATTTAATGATTAATTATTGTAAATGTTAATGCTAATAATTGCACCTTTGATAAGGCTAAAACATTGATATATTAAATATATGGCTATTTAATAATTAAATATTAATTAAATACCTATATTTATTAATTGATTTAACTATTAAGTCTTAATTTAATATTTGAGATTTAATGAATATTAAATCCAGTTATTGTAATTATTTGTGCAAATTGAATTATTAAGTATTCTATAAGTTGCATGATTAATTGATTTATTTAAATTAAAATATTCTCATGCATTTTTAATTATGACTTTTTTTTTATATCATAAAGTTGAGTTGTGCATTGCTTTAAGTGAAATTGAAAGTAAAGCATTTCTTTTAATTTTTAATTAGATAATTAATATTCCATTAGGTTTTTTCTTTTTGAAAACCTAACTGCCTAGTTTTCTATATCTCTGAATTGAAATCCATTTTGGGAGGTTGTTCAATCAGGGAGAAGGAGAATCCAGATTATTGGAGATTTCTTGAAAGCTTAGGAATATTTTGGATTCTTGATTGCTTTGGATTTGAATTGGAGCTTCTCATTAGTTACTAAGATAGGATCTTGATCTTGATAATTCTAGCTTCTAGATCCACGTCTTTTATGCATTTGGAATGCTTGGATCCTGTGTGTGAATCTTCCTTGTTTGATATTATGTGTTTTTATTTCTTAAAATTAGAAGAATAGGTTATTGGATCAATCATGTGGTTTTATCTTCATGGTTGTATGTCAGATCTATGTTTTGGGCTTAAGGCTTTCGTTTAATTGCTTTGGTTGTAATATGGGCATCAGGGTTTTTATTTGGAATGATTTAGTTTTCAAAACTGCCATTGGGGTTTCAGATCTGTGAAAGATGTCTTCATTTGTGAGAAATTTTATATTGTTGCCGAATTGGGTTATTAGCCTTCAGAGCTGTAAAAAACCTTCACATGTAAATGAGAATCATACCTTTATTAGGTTCCTGTCCAAACCCCTGATCTAGATCTGCATGGAGGAAGAGAGAAAAACAATGGAGTTAATTGCATGTTTGAAAATTCTCTTAAAAATAAAGATTAATATTAGATTTAATAGATTTTCCTTGTTTGCATCAATTGCATAGTTTTAGAAAAATCCTTCTTGATTATTTATTTGAAGGTAAATGTCTCTTTTTATTAAAAATCATATATCTTGACTCTTCAAAATATATATATCTACTTTCATTGTTGAATGGAATAGAATCATATTGTTTTTCTTTAAAAAAATATTTATTCATGTTGCTGGAAAAATATAGAAAAAAATAATAATATGGGGTTGTTGGAAATTCACCAGCAATGAAAAATAAATAAAAATACAATAGTTTAATATGAAAAGGAAATTGTTTTATTTAAAAAAATAAAAAATAAAATACAAAACAAGTTCTATTTAAAAATAATAATAATAATGATAAAATCACATTGGATTTTGGGTGCGGGGGCCATCACTTCCCCCACACACCCCGCACAGTTCACGGGGAACCACAGGGCCCGCACGCCTGTGGAACCCATGCGGCTCCCAAGGGGACTGCAGGGGCCCGCGACACTCTCGTGAGGGAGTCTCCCGTAAGGGAGAGGGAGGGGGCCCGTTGGGGAGCCCTTTGGGCTATGACCCTGTGAGGACCACACCCCCCACTTATATGTTAAAAAGTTTTTTTTAATTATTACTATTTTTTTAAATGTAAAATTTAGGTTTGGGTTTTATTTAAATTAATTAAAATTTGTTTTCAATTAATATTTATAAAGTTTATTATTATTATTATATTGATTATCTTTATTAATAGGTTTTCTTTAAGTTGTTATTAATATTTAATAAGTTAATATTATTTTTATTTTTATTTTTAATTAATAATAGTTATTAATTAAGAATAGTAATTAATATATAACATTTTTATTAATGTTAATTCTAGGTTATCAATTGTATTGATGAAGTTTGTTTTATTAATGTCCTTGGATAGGAATTATTATGTTGGTTAGGAAATGGAGATATTTAAATAAGTTTATATATATAATGATGATTTTTCTCTAGTGATAATTTTGTATTTTTAATTGAACACTTTTATAAATATATGGATATCTAAGTTAGTTTTATTCGTATTTATACATGAAATTTTATTACGTACAATTTCTTAGACAAATAGCTACTCTTAGTCAACTGTGACTTCTATCATGAGATGTTAGTTAGGTAAATGGAGTAATTTAATTTGTTTGATTTATGTTATCATGATCTATCTGTAGTGATCTTTTGCAAGCTTAATTTGGATGCTTCTATAAATATATAGATAACTCACATGCGTGTCTTTTGCGTGAGATCTCTTAGACAATTGATTGTTCCTAATCAAGTGTGACTTTTATTATGATATGTATGTCATTGCATTCTCTGTGGATTAATTATTTTTGTATCTGGGAACTACATCGACTTTTAGGTTATGAAACTAGAGGCTTTGGGGTTTTTGTTTCTCTATGGTGTCATGTATGGTTTCAGTGCATGTTTCTTATGATGTCAATTTTTGGTCTTGATCTTCTTACAAAACCCGGTTTGCCTAAAGCTTATATTAGCTGATCTTGTGAGAGTACTTTAAGTGGTTTTGGTTAATTGAGAACCAATAGTTCTTGTATGGGCAGGAACTAGTGTCGAGAGTTATGCATTTCATTTTTGATGTTGTTTATAAATTTTCTAAGAGTGTATATATGTATGATTATTCCTATTATTATGTGAGGAACTGGATTTGGGTTTATCTGTATTTGTACCCTTGCTAGATCTTTGTAGGATCTATGAGCCTAGGGTAGGTTACCCTAGTTGTGTAGTAGGGGGTGGCTTGCAATAAGTGTTGGGGCCCACAAGTGGCTGCCAGGATCACTTATTGTAAGTAATCTTAACAACTGATAACATAATTATTAATTGGGGTTTTAAAATAAACTAATAATATATGTTTCTTCACCCATGCTTGAGCACTATTATAGACTAAGATGGAGGATGAGATGATGCTTTCTTCCTTGAGGGGTGTGTGTCTAGCATAGTTAGTGACTTTTTATGTTTGAGAGGTCATTGATACCATGTATGGTCACTTGAGTGTCGGGGTCTAGAGAGACTACCAGGATGAAACTTAAGGGTTAGACGTATATGATGACACCTTCCTAGATACATATTAGCTTATCCTACATGTGTCGGGTGCCTTAAGTGTTGTGTAGATTCTTACTGTATTTTAGAAATCTTGTAGGATCTTCCTATGTGTTCCTTTTGATGTCTTGTATACCTTTATTGTTCCTTCTTGTTGTATACCCGTGTGAGTGGGCCTAATATTATCTCCTCAACATGGTGGGAGTGGAACATTGGTTCCATGAGGTCGTGTGGTAGTGATTCTTATTACCATTGAGACCCGATGTTCTTCTTCATGCTTGGGTGATCTTTGTTTCAGTTCTACCTAATTATTCTCCTGGATACTTGTTCAGTTTCATGAGTTGTATCCTTGTACCATATTTGTATATTGGTTACCATCCTTTCAGAGGATGTATTGTATTGTTATGTATTGTTGCATACCCTATGACTTGTGCAGTGGATGTTGACTCTTTTATGTGTACCTTGGGTATCAGTTGTATATGTGGTCTTATTATATGAGATGGATATTATGGATTCAGTTGATGTATATTTTATGTTAGTTCTTTATAGTTGTTCTTCGTAGATTAGTTTCTTAAGTAATTTTATGTCAAGGAACCCTCAAGATTTGTAACCTTTGTTGAGTTGTATTTATGTTTATGTAATTTATCTCATTGTGTTTCTTCCATGTTGTTATCATTATTGTTTGTAAACATTAAAAAAAATTATCTTGTTAACTTAGTTTCATGTTTAGGTTAGTTCTCCTGGGTTCCCTGGCAGGGCATTACAGTTAGCTTCACCAATTTGGACGGATATAGGAGAAGAGGTTGAGGTACTCAAATTAGTATCCCAACTAATGATGTTGAAAAGGGACCCCTTCTTGCAACTTTAGGGGGATGACATAGTAATCACAAACATTCTACACAACTAGTATGGCTCAGATTTAGATCCCATGGACTATCTAAATTCCCATAATTGTTCCCTATAAGTCTTGTACCCTGATTGTGAATTGTCTCCATCTCCTGTAGCCAAGAATCTCTACTACCAATTGCTACCTCATGAGGTCCAAGTACCTACATTAATGGATGCTTCTATGGTAGAACTAACAAAACACCTATAAGTCTCTCTTGGCCATTGCTTGAACATTAATAGTGAACTTACCTCCCAACAATAAACATCTTTGGCTAAACTACTACAAGACCATACCACAAATTTTGTATGGGACTATGCAGATATGAAAGGCTTGGACCCCAAATTGTGTATTCATAGGATTTACCTAAAAGAAGAAAAAATGTCTGTCAAGCAATTTCAGAGGCGTGTAAATGTTGCATTAAGGTAAATAGTGAAAAAAAAAGTTGCAAAAGCTACTTAATGTTGGTTTCATCTATCCAATCTCTGATAGTCAGTGGGTCTCCTTGTTGGTAATTGTTCCCCAAAAAATGAGGAAAATGGTGATTATGTGTCGAATATAGCGAGCTAAAAAATGCAACTAAAAAGGACCATTTCCCACTTGCATTTATTGGCTAGGTCCTAGACTCCTTAGCAGGGAAATGGTATTTTTCTTTCCCGGATGGGTTCAGTGGATACAACTAGATTAGGATTCTTCCTAAAGATCATGAGAAGACCACATTAATGTACCCTTAGGGAACATTTTCTTACTAAGTAATCCCTTTAGGTCTCTACAATGCTCCGACCACATTTCAATGGTCAGTTATCAGTACTTTTGCTGATATCTCACATGACTGTATGGAGATCTATATGGACGACTTCACCACTTATGGGGAGACCTATAAGGAAGCATTGGAAAACTTGGGAAAGGTTCTTACAAGGTGTGAGGAACATAATTTGTCCTTGGATAGCGAGAAGTGCTTCATGATGATATAGGTTGGGGTTGTGTTAGGCCATTACACCTTTGCTAAAGGAATCCATGTGGATCCTACTAAAATTAAGGTTATCATGAATCTACCTACGCCAGCAAAATAAAAAGATGTCCAAAGTTTTTCAGGACATGTTGGCTACTATAGAAGATTTATTAAGGACTTCAAAAAAATGGTAGGTCCCATGTATTCTTTTCTCACCAAAGATTCTAACTTTTTATGGACAACAGCTTGTGACGAGTCCTTCCTACAACTAAAGTTTGTTCTTAATCAAGCACCCATCCTTAGAGGTCCTAATTGGGCATTATCATTCCACACTCATATGAATGAATCTGATCATGTCATAGGTGTTGTATTAGGATAGAAACAAGGTACTATAGAACATTCCATTTACTTTATCAGCAAGAATTTGTAGGGCCCAAAGCTGAACTACATGGTCACTAAGAAGGAACTTCTAGTTGTCATATATGTGTTGAAAAAGTTCCACCACTACATCACTGGTTACCAAATATTTGTGAACACTAATCATGCAGCCATCAAATATCTAGCTAGAACCTCTTCTATCATAGGGAGGCTCACCAGATGGCTCTTGTTGCTACAAGAATTTGACATCACAATAGTGTATAAACTAGGAAAAACCAATGTAGTTGCTGAATTTCTTTCAAGGTTGCAGAATGAAGATGACCACATGTCATCGATGACACATTTCCTAATGATCACCTATTCTCTATTTCATCTAATACACCCTGGTATGCTAACATTTCCAACTACTTAGTCTCTCGAAAGCTACCTCCACACTCCTCACCAAAAGAAAAGAGGTTGTTAATTGAAAAAACTTTCAACTTTTCTTGGTTGGCCGATTGTCTATTCTATACCGGACCTGATCAGATTTTGAGAAGATGTGTTCGAGAAGATGAGACCTATGATATCCAACATTCCTGCCATGATGAACCCTACATTGGCCACTTTGCATCAAAATGGATAGTGATGAAGGTGCTCACTACTAGCTATTACTGGCCAACCTTGCATAAGGATGCAACCAACTATACCTGAAAGTGTGATAGATGTCAATGAATGGGCAGACCAATGAAGTCAGAAAACATGCCTTTGTTCCCTCAGGTATTAGTTACTCCATTTGATAAAAGGGGATTGGATTTTTTGGGACCCATTAACCCGCCATCAAATAAAAAATCCTATATTTTGGTTTGCACTGACTATGTGACAAAATGGGTGGAAGTAAGAACTATGAAACATGTCAGAGACAAGCGAGTTGTTGAGTTTTTATACAAAGAGATATTTACCAGGTATGGTATACCAAGAGAACTGGTCACTGATCAGGGTGCTCATTTTACCTCTACTCTAATCAATGCTCTAATAAATGAATACAACATTCACCACAAAAATTCTAGCCGATATCACCCCTAGGAAAATGGTCAAGCAAAGATCACTAATAGAGATCAAATTGAATCTATCCTGGCTAAGATTGTTTAGCTACACAAAAAGGACCAGAGTAGCAGGTTGCAGGAAGTTGTATGGACCTACCACACAACATGGAAAAAAAGTAGTTTTACACCCATTGAATTGGTTTATGGAAAGACTGTTGTAATGCTAATTGAAATTGAGCATAAAAACCTACGTACACCATTGCAGCTCAACCTAGATCTTCTTGTAGATAAAAGAGAAAGGATCCTATAGCTCAATAGCCTGGATGAGATGAGGAAAGTCACCCTACAACATATAGAGATAGTATAATTGCAGTGAAAGAAGTGACACAATTCACACATTCAGAATAGAAGGTTTGTTCCTGGTGATTGGGCTCTCCTATATGATTCACAGTATCAAGAGACACAAGGTAAGATCACTACTCATTGGTTTGGTCCCTATGAGATCGAAAAAAAAAATTGCTAATGGTGAAATTTAGTTGTCTACAATCGACCCTATGCATTTCAAGTTACTGGTAAATGATCACAGACTTCATCTATACTATAAACCAGCCAGAAGGTCCAATTCCTGTAGAAATTTGGGATTTATCCTACCACCATTGGACCTCTTACAGTAGATGGACCTCCTACAGCTGAAGATTCACCTGTAGCTGAATTGGAAATCCTTTCACTCTATTCATCTCTTTAAACCCTATGTAATCATTCATAATAAAGTTTCCATTTCTCAAGGAAATCATTCTCTTCCATAATAAACAACCATTCCATATCACGTCACACTTATTTCTTCCACATCACCCATCCTTCCATGTCATCATTTTTTCCGTGGCTCACATTCTCTCAGCACACATCACCAAATATTTCTAGATTTGGATATTCATTGGTTATTCGATGTCAAGTACACTTATGCATTCATTTTTTTAAATAACATTACTTCTTTTAGCCTAATCATTAATTAAGCTTGTAATTAATATGGCACATAATCCCATGTCACCATACCTTATCCCATGCATGTGAGGACACATGCCACCTTTTTTTGTAGGGGGTGATTGTGTCACTATTAATAACCTTTCTCTCTCTGGCTAATGATCTTTAAAAGAAATGTACTTTGTCATTAGTCTGCAGCCATCTTGCCAAGCTGATGTGACAACCCCTACGTGTGAGCATTTCTTTCCAGCATTGCTTCAGCAAAACCAAGTTTTGAGCTGCATTATAAGAATTTCTTCTTTCCTCTTATTTCCAAGAACTCTATAGGAACCCCATCAACATAATTTATTCCAAAAACCGTAGAAAAAAATAGAAGGGTTTGAACAGAGAGCAGAACGGCATTTGGAAATTCAGAGCAGAAAGGTGGCAGTGTTTGAAAGGTAATAATTTTTTTAAGCATTTGACCTTATCAGGGTTGTCATTTTTGGGGTTAAAATTTTTTCAACTACAAAATGGGAGGCCCTCCTATTAGCCATGAGTTGGGTGATCATTCGTCATTATTACAAGACCAAACCAGTGTACTAACCTTTAACAGGGTAGGGTGGCTTACTTATTTTTTCTATCTGACCGATTATGATGAAGTGATATCATTGGAGTTCCTCAGAACTCTCAATAATGGAGTTTATTACATCAAGGGTTTGCAAGTTGATGCTATTGAAGAATGAATTTTAGAGGTGTTAGGAATTCCTACCATTAGTGAGGCATTTCTACATGGGCACGATGCAGGCTGACGTGGGCATAATTCACCATTCTAACAGACCCCAGGTTGGAAACAAGAAAAAAAGGAGGAAAAAGACACTCTCTTCCAAGTGAATACCCACAACTTGAAATCCACATTATTAGGTATTTAACTTGTGATGGGGGGTTTTCATATTTTTATGTAGTACATTTCAAGTTTCTCATCCATTTATGGCATGGACACCTGGTCAATATTCTCAATTTTATGTATTCCTTGTTAAATTTGAGTGTTGACGAAGTTAAGAAGGGAAGGTAGAATGTTCTAACCCACCATGGGTTGATTAAACTTCTTATGGAAGGGTCATTGTGGGATGTTTCACCCATGAAATGGGATGAGTTCATAGTGGCACAACATGTGCGACTTTAAGGGGAGCCACTCAATCAACCAATTCAGAAGAGTAGGGGAATAACCCTGATGAAAATCTTGGTCTAGAGAACCCTGAATCTTCTATCTCATAATCCTCTCATTAAGACCCTTCTTCTTCAGGCACAGATCAAGACAATAGGGAAACTAGTGACCCAAACCCTAGCATGGGAGAGGATGAAACAAAGGTTCCCATAACCTCTCAAGTTCCTATTACAGAACAAGCTGCTCAATGCCAAGAAAAGGGAAAAGAAAAGGAAGCTGAGCATTTTAAAGATAATAACCATGTTTCTCTTGTAGCTTCAACTTTCACGGATACTCTTTCTGCCACAACTCCTATAGCCACTTCCTTCAAGACAAAAATATCCTCTCAAAAATAACCTGTAGTTACATTGGAGACCCCACAAAGGAGAAGTGTTTGTTTGAACACTAGAAACTTGGGGATAGGAGATAAACCTGTAGGGACTAATCCAGGAATTACTCCTAAGGTTCCTATTGAGGAACCATTATCTGAAGGGCCACAAGCAAGAAGTCCACTACAGGAATTTCAGGAGGAGATAGAGAAGGATCTTGTGGCCATGAATCTAAAGGAAACAAAACAAGAAGATATTTTTAATGAGACACTTCATGAGGAGGAAATGCAGGTGGATGATGACATTAGTGCCACTCTTGGGAAAAAAACTAGACAAATGGTCCTAGGTACAAAAGATCAAGGAAAGAAGGAAACAGGGCAGGGCCAATCAGAAGAGAAACAAAAGGTAACTATTAAAACTCTTTCCATTGACTATTATAATCAAATTCAATATGAAAAGACATTATGGGAAGTAGAGAAAAAGGAATTAAAATAGGAAATTGATAGGAAAAATTAGGAAGTGCAACATATGAAACAAAGGTTGAATTCAGTTAGAGAATTAGTCCTTTAGATTAAAAGAATGGAATGTTGGCCACCCTCAAGGGTGTATGATTTATGCCTACATGAACAATCCTTTTATTTAAACTAATGTGAATCATTGGGGATTTTAACCCTAATATTTCTTCTCCACAGTAATTTGTGGTAGCATACAAATGTGTCCCTGATTCCATTAGGAATCTCCTTTGTGAGTTGTATTTGCACAACTATGTTGTTTGCTTTGATGTTGATTGGAATCCTTTGTTGTTTGTTGGTGATGTACATTTACCTACATTTATATCATGGACACAGAATGAGATTAATTATGTAGAACAACTGAGGAAGTACAAAGAGAAGGAATTTTCAGTTACCCTGCCTCTAAGGTGTGAGAATGGGAACCCAAAAAAGATGTATTATGACTGGTTGGAAATAGCTTATGGTTTCCAAGAAAAGAAACATAAGGAAAGGATTCTTAGGAATAGAGCACAAATTTATGAAAATTTTGAGAATCTTCCCTTACATGACGAGCAGAGGGTAGTAGATAGCATAATCAAGCATTGGAATAGGTTAATGGTTACATTGAAAAAGGTTGAACCTCATAGCCTTATTAACTTCAGGGATGTCATGCAGCATGTCCAATGATACATCCAACTAGGAAGGCAGGTAAGACTAGAATTGTGGCTTCCCCTTACATTCCAACTGTCAATCCTCTTGTGTCCACTTTATAGTTGTGTGGAAAATGAAATTGCTGAGCAATTGGAAGCCAACAAGAAAATAAAAATGAGCACACAAATGGATTTTATTAGCACCTAACAAGCACCAGTGGTGGAGAAACTTCAGTGGGGGATCTACGACTAATTTCTTGAATCAGGAATGTATCTATACCTGAGGAAAAGAAATAGTCTTCATAGGGGGAAGAATGTTGAGGCATTTATATGTCATGTTTTAGAAACCATAAGATGAGTTTCTACCAGTACCTATTTATGATTTTTTACTACATTTGTTGAAAACTCTATACTCTTTATGTTATTATGTGGCATATAGCCAGTAAGACATCTATTATGGCTTAATGCTTTCAAAACATGCAACACATCGAAATTAGTGCTATATTAATTATGCAAAGTTTACGGTTATGTTCATATAAGTGATTGTTGTTTTAACATGAATGAATGTATGCATGTTTGGTAGAGTATTTCCTTGGATGTATTGAATCAAAAATTTAAGGTGCATAATATAAATAGCAAGAGAAGGGTTGACCAGGTGAATGTGCCATGCACTGGATACCCTAAACCATTCCTATAGTAGACTTGACCATTGGCAAAGTAAATACAACTCAAAGTGGTGGTTCCAATAGTACCAAGGTGGAAGCAGCTAGGCAAAGACCAAGTCATAGAATTATGAGTTCCTTTGAGAAAATCTAGGCAAAAGTGGGAAGATAGATCTACTCTTCCTCTGTCATAATATATATTTCCTTCTTCATGGATGTCTTATGTTTTCCCACTTTCCAATTTTCTAGCTTTCCAAATAAATGACTCTTCTTTTTTTATAGCATGAGCAGTTACGATAATTAGATGTTTTTCTTTAAATAAGCCCCACTCCTGCATGAGAAGGAGGGCATTATCAGTTAGCAAAATATAGCTTCATTCTATTGTTTTATAGTTTTTACATGAATCTTGTACTTGTCCTTTCAATCAATATCAACTGTGGTGTTGATATTTAGTTCAGTATAATTGAGTTTGGATACTCACCCAAGGGGGGAAACTTGGTGAGGAATCTGTATTAGTTAGAATCATTTGCATTTAGTTTCATTTTCCTACATCTTATTATCGTAATTCTGATGTTAACACAGTTCTTGTAGCCAAAGCCATAAGATAGTCTATTATTTCATGTAGCCAAAGTGATAGAACCATTGAGACATTATAGTTGTGTTTTCAAGTCTGTGTATTCCTGCAACCCCTTTATTTCCATATTCCCTTTCCAATATTTGTTTCTTGCAACTATAGACTGTTGACGGGACTTTGTAACCAAGTTTTCCAACAGATGTAAGTTGTCACCGGGTACCGGGGTACTGGCCAACTTCACTTGTAAAGGTTGTCTAAGGAAATGAGATTCCCCAGGCCTTCAAGCATGTGAGAGTTGGGTCTTGACAGTGCAGGAGCTTAGTTAGGAATGTGATTGTTTTTTTTGGGGGGATAGTTGGTTATCTTGGCTCATCTTCTCGAGGGATTCAAGTAAGCAGGGTTTCTTGCAAGCATTTACCAACTTTACCAAATAAACTTCAAAAGATACTGCAAGGTTAGAAATATTCCATCTACCTATAGTTATGCCAACCATTCAAAACATCAACCATGCTCTAACATGCTACACTAAATACTGAAGAAATACAGAACCATCAGTTCATATTTAATCAATAGCGAGGAAAAAGGAGGTCGTTAATCTACTTAAAATATCAGAGCAAGGGACAAAAATAAAATGCAACATAAAGTATCATTAACCAGGAGATTAGAATGCTAGTAAAATTATTGATAGAACCCTTCCTTCTTCATTAACATATTTCCAGCAAGCACTGGTGTGTACAACAATGGTGGCTCTAGGGGAGCATTTAACTACTAAAAACTTCAGAAACTAAGGAGCATTGAGCTCTGCCACTAAGAACTGATAAAACTGAAATGTTATTAGTTATGGATTGCAAACTCATCAATTTTGCCAACCCTTGGAATGAGGTTGGACTTATTATTCATACAAAAAATTTTGACCTAAAACTAACCTAACCTAATTTTCACTCAATAATATAATACTATTTCTGGTGGCTGGTACTACCTGAGTTGCGCTACAAAAGACATCGAGATAGAGAAGGTCTTACATGTAAAAATAATAAGACAGTAAAAGAGGAGTGGAAGAATTGGCCTTGAGAAGAGAGCTGGGAGGAGAAAAGAAGAAATCCAATCCCTCAGGGATCGAGGCTACATACCTCATTAATGGGAAAGTAGCTCCATATCTTCGATGTGCCAGGTGTTATGTTGAAGCGGCGCCTTGGGAAGACCACCTGTCAGGACCCTCTTGTCAAGCTGACGTACCTTTCTAGAGTTACCCACCTTCTGACACATTTATTAATTGCCTTGAAAGTGACCAGTCGGCCTTGGGAACTAGGACATGGGTCACATTAAAGAATTAAAAAATATTGGATCCGGGACTCCAGGATCTGGAAGCTTGCACCCCTAAAGAATAAAGAATAAAACCGACACATGGTTGATGGAATTCTTTGGACTCTAAAGAAACTTATTGTTCCTTATGGTTTTTCAATGTCTCCAATACCTAGCTTATGCCTTCTTCATCTATGTCTCTGATACTGTCCCATCGATTGTGAATAGCCTCCAATTTTTCCTCAACATCTTCGGCCCCATTCCGGAATTCATCTACCATTTTCATGGTGTCATGTGCCTGGATCATGGTCAAGGATAATGTAGATAACCTACCCTGATCAAAATCTCTGGCAACCAGAAACAAGGATTCCATCTGTTCATCAAATTTACTAAGGACGTAGTCCTCCGAGGTGCACGTTCTGGTGGTGAAGGTATCGACCTGCAATATTCCAACCACAAATTCTTGAAATAGGCCCAAGGGGTATTGGGCCACGGTCACCTTTTCTTTCAAGGCCTTAACTAGTTCCTTGCACACCTCAATTTTGAGGCCAAGTCTGGAGTACTGGGCCTGGAGGGTATCATATGATTCATCTCCCAAAATTCCTACCTTTATGGTGCTTCTTCTTCGATGTTGTGAATTTCTTCCAACTCGGCCCTCCATTTCTCATACTTTTCCAAGTCTTTCTCCCATACAAGAGCAGAGCCATTTTATTTCCTAATAAGGATGTCGATCTGATAAAGGTCTGAGAGGACACTGCTAGAAATTGTCTTATAGAAAGTACCTCATTGGTGGCCAACCCATCTATAGCATGCGCCTTATTTTTCATGGCTCAAAGGGAATCCACATCACCTGGTGTGAGTGGAAAACCAGAGGTAGAAGCCTTCGGGTGGACTTTGGCTAGAGGCCATGTAAGCTCTGCCAGAAGTGTGAGGAGATTGGCATTAGTCTCTCTTTCCTCCTTCAACCTTTGACCCTGTTTAAAATATCAGGCCTCTACTACTTTAGTGTCCTCCCTTAATAGGTCTAGCTTGCCTTGCTTGTCTCTTCTCCCCAGTGCCACTTCTGTGATGTTATAGTCTTCAAGCCTTATGGCCATTGCATCTTTATCTGGAGGAGGTGTTTTGATAGTTGCAACTGTGCTTCCTGTTGGACTAGTCTGGAGAGTATGGACTGTTTGTGCCTTCTTAGGCTTCTGGGCCTCTACATTACGGGCCATCATCTCTGCCAGGGAGAGAAAAGCACTTTTTTCCACCGCCAGGGCCTTCCTCTTCCTTGATTCCACCAACCATTGGTGCGGCTGGGGTGGCTTTACCAGTAGGCCCTGAGTATCTAAATTCCCCTCTAAACTTGGTGGTGGGTTCCTGGTATTTTTGATGTTGTCAGGCTCCTTTTCCTTTACTTGTTCCTGCTTCTGCTCTCCTGGTACTTTAGTATCTTCCACTAGGATGACGACTTGGTTGGCTGAGTCTGGGATTTCCCCACTTGCACTTATATTGCTTGTTTATTCAAGGATTTCCTCGTCTTGTTGTTGTTGTTATTGTTCTCCATCCCTGCTTATTTATTGTGCCAAAATTTCTTCGTCTACTAGAATATCTTATGGGAGTGGGTGAGGTCGTTGGCCAAAGTTCAACAATACAGCCACTTTCACTACCTCACCAAATGTACTCCAAGGAGCCTGGTCTCCCAGAGTGACCAAAGGCATTTGGAGCGTGATGATCAGGGGTATGGTTGATCCCGTGGGTTCAGTTTCTTGAATCATTGGTTTCTCATCTATCATTTCCCTTGGTTGATTCCCGACCTCTTGGGATAATGTTTCTTCTTGCCTTCCCTACTCTTATTGTTCCTCCTATTTTTCTTCCCATACTTCTTGCTCTATGGTAGCTTCTTGTTCTGAGATCTCCTATTCAGTAGGGATGTCTTCCTTCTCTTGAGAAGCAATATCCTCCACCGCGTGACCTATATCTTGATCAAGGTCTATGAGCTCATCCGCCAAGAAAATATCATCAAAGTCATCATGCGAGGGCGAGGAGTCAGAAATATTTTCAAGTCTGAGAGAATCCAAACTGACATCTATGGGAGGTAAATCTGGCATATCGGGGATGGCAATTGTGCTTGTTGTGGGGGTCACCCTCTTCTTTTTCTTTCTCATCAGTGGGACCTTGGTCTCCAAAATACTGGTAGACTCCGCCTTGGTGAAAGTCTGTCTACTCATCATCTCGACCAACGAAGGGGATCCCACCGGGTGAGCAGATGCCATGGGATTTATGAGGAGGCTGAAGGACATCTATACACTTATCTGCTAGCTTACCAGCCTTACCGACTCCATCTATTATTGCAGCTATGCCATTAAGGGAGTGGGACCTTGGGGAGGTACCTTAGCTGGGGTATCTTATTTTTCCTTCCCCTTACTCGTACTAGGTCTAGTGGTGGCAGCGGGTGTTGAAGTGGACCTTCAAACAATTGGTCCACTCTGGATACTTTTGAGACACACCTGAGAAAAATATTGGTGACTTGCCTCCACAATAGCATGGCATACTCCTTCAATTGTTAAGTCTTCAGGGGTGGCCCAGTCCACCGGAGGGAGATCTAACTTTTCCAATCCTTGTTCTTTATATGCTAGGTCCTCCAGTGGCCCATCATCTGAAAATCCCTTCAGAAAAGTCTAAAGGTTCTCACTTTCATGAGTCCTTTGGACATGCGTGAATGTTGTCAAACCCGGAGATCAAAACTATCTTGGCAGTCTGTCCAAAAATCTTCAATGTTTTCTTTGTGTGGCAAGGATGCCTGGGGTAGTGCCAAGGTAATCTTGCCCAGAGGATCATAATTTTTCCTAGTGTTGTGGAATTCTACCAGTCCTAGGTTCTTCAGTTCACTATTTGCCTCCCTTTTTTCGGTGAGGCTGTATGTATAATTCCTGCATAAAACTGGGAATGGGATGTTAATGACCTTCTTCAATATGAAGGTGTGTAGATCCATCATCTGCCAGCAGAACTCCAAAATAATAATTCTATCTCTGCAATGCCAGGGAAGAAGATGGGGCTTCCCGGAGAAGCCGGTTACCCGAATGTAAGTGTGATGCTAGAACTGAATAAAATAATGACCATAGGTACTAACCAATTTCATCACCTCCTATGAAAACCAATACCTAGAATCCTGAGTAAGTGTTAGAATATTTTGGTAAATGAAGGCATCATTTACCCGACAGAAATTTAGGAAACTAAGTTCCCATTGTACTTGGGGATAATAATCCCATGGTGTCAACTAGCCCAGCCTTTTCTAAGTTCACCCACTATTCCCAAACTGGAAAGACCGGTCTTTGTTGGGATAGTGCCCATAGTATTTATGATGTCATGTAGAACTTAGAACTCTAGACTATGCCCTTCAACTGCGTGTCCATGTGATTAGCTATGATAGCCACCTAGTTGAAGGTCTGACTACAAGTGGTGATGCAGTAGAGAAAGTAGTACATCCATGCCAAGAAATCCCAAGCATGGGGAAATTCAAAGATCCTGCACAAAAATATGATGCCTACCTGAATGGGCTCTTTGAACTCCCCTCAGGGAATTTCTAACTTCATCCTCTTATGATCCCTCTTCTGGGACTTCAAGCAGTGGCTATTGAGATATTTTCAGGAGATAAGGGTAGCATCCTCAAACTCCTGTAATGTCTTGGCCTGATTCTGGATAATGGACCCATTAAAGTGTGGGATCCCCAGCCCAGAGGAAAAATTTGATGTGTCTAGGGTGACAATTATTGCTAGATACTATAATGGCTAGGGATATGGAAGCAGAATAGTTTGAGTAGGTGCATTGTACAAAGTTTCCAGTTGGAGTATTAATTCTAGTGATTGCACTGAACAAGAAAAGTTTGTAGCCTTAATGATGTCGAAGGCAATCAGTTGAGTGGCCAAACTATCTCTGGTGGCCTTCAACCTGTAGATGGCTTGGATTAAGCCTTGCATTTCAGCCTAGAGTTTGGGCTCTATGTCCGTTATTTCCTAAACTTTGGAATCCACCTTGGATCCCATGACAACACCCTCCTTCGGGTATTTGGAGGTGAGTAATAGCTTTGCCAGCATCTTTTCGGCCTTGGTTTCTATGGCCGCCTAGGTGCAAGTGGTAGGTAGCTCTAGGATTTTGGGAGGAGTGATTACTTCAGACATCTTGATCAATTATCTGCAACCTGTTATGCCCTGCATCCCCGTCCCTACATTTTGTGTGCAAAATGTTAGGTCCCCCTTTTTTTCTTTTGCTTTGCTTTTTGCTGCGGCTTTGCCTTGTCTTTCTTTTCCCTTTTGCTTTCTTTCTCTGGGGTTTTCTGCCCCGGTGTGTGTTGTTTTCTTGGTTTGTTTTTTCCCTCTGGGATCTCGGATCTTGGAGGTTGCCTTTTCGTTGGAAGCCAGATTCCAGACTCTGGGATTCTTTGCTATGGTGTTCTTAAGTCTTAGGAATATCATCGTAAGGAATCCCTGGGCCCGGAGTCTGGAGGTTGCGCCTGACCTAAAATCTCCGCAAGGAGGAGGATTACTTTTTTACCATGGGTATAAATAGACTTACGTGTCATTTTCACATTTACCACAATTAAAACCTTCGAGCACTTAGAGAAAAATAGAGTGATTTTCAAAGCGATTAGCAGAGCATTTGCAGAGAAATTTGTGATAATCAAAGCTTAACACCTTCTACTGTTCTCAGATGTACGCTAGCGCTCCGTGGTGGTGATCTTGACAGCTTGACAATTCAAATTTGTTGCAGAGTTCTCATGGTAATCTTTCCTTTCCTCCACCTTCTGCGCTTTCAGGTTGGTGCTTTGGCTTCCCTCTTCTCTGTTTTTCTTTCGTTTTTCTGGTTCTCTTGGCTTGCCTGGTTTTGTTTTTGTTTGCTTTGTTTCTCTGTCGTGTCTTTTCGTTGGTTTCTGGTTTTGCCGCCCATTGGTGGCTCGGCTCTGCCAGAGGGTTGTCCACCTTCTGTGCAGAGGTTGTTTATCTGTTAGGTCTGTAAATAGCTTGTAAATGATGTAGATAATTGTATATATCTATTTCTGCTTTGTCTGGTTTTCCCGCGGGAGTCGTCCCGTGTGTATATTCTTGTATATATGTGCATATTTGTAGGTATCCCTTGTGTATCTCCTCTATTCCATGTATATACCCCTCGGCTCCATGTATATCCTTCTGGGTGGCTCGATGAGCTGGTCGAGTCACCTTTACTTCTGGTTTTTCGCGTCCAAGCTTGCTTCGAGGCAGAAAACCACCTGTTTGAAACTCGGCTCTTAGCCAGTTTCAAATAGGTGGTTTTCTCTCTCCTCCATCAAGGCTGTTAGAGCCTCATTTATTTCCCATGTGCATAATTACTTCTGGCCAAGTGGCTTTCCCTTTTCATGCGTTGGAATAGTTGGCTCCGCCGCCAGTGCCATCACATCCATTCAATGCCAGCGCACGTGGCATCCACGTGCACCCGTCTCCACATTATTTTTGCTAACGGTCATTTCTCTGGACCTCGGGCCTCTTTCCACCATTCATCCTATGTCTTCGTCAAGTGTGATAGAATTTCCTAGACCCGGGGATATAGTGAAAATCTTAAGTTTATCATGTGTTTTTATTTTCGGATATCTTTGTGTAAAACTAACTTTTCAGGAAAAGCAAACGGCGCGGTGGTAAGAACTCTGGACCCCAGAGTAACTGTTTTATTTTGATACGTATGTTCTGATGGTCGCTTTGTCTCGGAGGTCCGGACTTCATCTTATAAACATGTCTGAGGCATCCGCATCATCTCCTCCCGGGAGTCTGGAATTACCAAGTACAACCGAGACTAGGGCAGCAACAAAGTCAAAAATGGAGAAGGCCCTGGCAAAGCTGCCCCTCACCATGAAGTTTGTGCAGGATAATGAGATTGTGGGCTCAAAGATTGAGTCTGGGGTAAAACTGATGACCGACACCAGTGTCGGGACTTGGGCAGAAATGCAGGCCCTGGTAAAGATAATGCACATCCAGCGACAGGCTGGAGACAAAATGGAAACCAACATCGGAGGTTCTGGAATCCTTCGGGTAGCTTGCTTCCCATGCTCCGTGTAGTCTCCAAAGCTTTTTCTAACCCTGGCTGCCAACTATAACTCTTCTGTCCGGGCCGTCATGCTTGCAGCTATAGAACCCATGGGATACCCCACTTCACTGGTGTCCCTCGACCCAGTCACTTTCTAAGCAAGCCTGGGTATCCCACAATTTGATAGGGCCTCGGTGGTCACAAGGACTGAGGCCTTGAAATAGTTCAATCAACTGGAGGATGCCGCCCGGGTGTACATGAACACCAACTGGCTCAAGGTCCTGAAGAGGGACCCAAAGAGAATGAAGATAGATATCCCCCGCTCTGAATTCAAGCAGAGCATCCAGATGGGGATGATAGCATTGGCCCGGGTATTTGGGCAACCCTCCACCCAAGAATTTGTAAAATGGATGTGCTACTTCCTACTGGGCATCTCCACTAAAGGAGAATTCTTCGACTGGGCGACAATTATCTCCAATCATGTCGACTCCCAGTTTCTACAGTTGAACGAGAAGAAGAAGTTCTACATGACTTCTTATGTGTTCTGGGCTTTGGCCCAACAAAGGCCCCACTCCAATGGCCTGCTCATAGATGGCGTTCTCGGGCTTGGCCTGGGACAAAAATCACCGTGGGACCATTTCCCATAGATTCAATGGGAAGCCAGCTTCCCCAGTTACTGCCGGGTAAATGATTCTTTCGTTTACTACCATCTTCTCATGCCCACCCGGGATGCCGGATACCGCCTATCCACTAAGGTGATGAAGTTGATTAGTAGTTATGGGCACTACTATATCCAATTCCAGCAACATACATACATTAGGGTCGCCGGCTTCTCTGGGAAACCCTACTTGTTGCCCAAGCATTGTGAGGACAAGATCGTGCTGCTAGAGTATTGCAGACAAATGCTGGAGCTGCATACCCTCTTGGCCCACAAGAACGTCCCAAATGTCTCGTTCCCAATCTCCTATGGGAACTACACCTGTAGTCTGGCTGCCGCAAGGGAGGCAGACAATGAATTGAAATGTTATAACTTGCAGAAATTTTATCTGGCGTGGAGGAATTTTTATCCGCATGGCCGAATTGCAATGACACTGCCCCGGGCTTCGGAGCCCCACCAAATACACATGGAGGACTTCTGGGCAGATTTCTAGGATGATGTAGATGTCCAGAGCAGGCACTACGACTGAATGACAGTGGGAATGATGCAGGAACTAAAGCTCCGGAGGTTCCTGGCGGGTTTCTCAGACACCGCCCCCACCACAGACCCCCAGTACAAAGAAAAGGGGAATGACAAAATGCCACTCCCAACAATAAATTGGGCCGCCCAAGAAGAGCCCACAATTGAAGACTTCACCCGGGAAGTAGTGGAGCGAAGCCACGCCTACTTCAAGAAAGCCTGCCCCAGGAGTACTCACCGGGCAGCCCAGCCGACACAAGGGGCAACTCCTCTGCCAGTACCAAGATTGACCCCGGGGGCCGGGACTTCTTCACAAGGTGCAGACAAAGGGAAGAGGATAGATACAACACCCTCCGCGCAAGAAGTCCCCATTCAGGAATAGATTAAGTAGTCTGTTGCATCCTCCCAGCAAATGAGGGAGCATTTAATAATGAGGCTTGCCACTCCCCCGCTAATAGCCGGACCAATTCATCCTCCTTCCTCCTCGTCACTGGCAGCCTTGATGATTAAGGCAACGGGGGTGGATCCCACGGAGGCAGCAGCAATTGCCAATGCGGGGCCACCTCTAATCACCCAGAGGAAGAGAAAGCATATTGCACAGCCGAAGACAGAACCAACGCCAAGGGCTTCCCTCCCAAAAGAAGTGGAAATCCTTTCTTCTAGTTCCCCGAAACCAGAGAAAGAAGAAGAATAGGCAGACATCCCAGCCAATCCCCCTCCGAAAGAGGAGTTTGATTTATTTTCAGCTGATAAATTTAGAAATCTACAAGGGGGTGACATACAAGCGAAGACAGAAGTCCCAGAAAAAGAGCAAGAGGCTGTGGATCTAGAAGACCTGGAACAAAAAGCTGCAGAACAAGAATAGTAGCAGATGGAAGAAAAGAGGCTAGAACCAGAGGTTATCTCCTGGGCCCCAGAAACACAAGGTCCAGGAGTCGACCAACAATCGCCAAGTGAATAAAAGGCATCCATTGGGGAACCCAGACCCGGACCTTCAGGATCAAGCGTAACCCCAGCCACCTTGTTCCCAAGGCCACTCCTGGGGGAAACCTTTGGGCAGGTAATCACAGTGGCCCAAACTCTGAATCTTGGCCTGATACCTCCCCTACTGCCAACATATGAAGAAGAAGAGGAAGAGCATCATGAAGAAGAGATCCCCAAGGAAGCCGACCAGGGTCTAAACACATCAATTAACATCCGGGACTAGGCTGAGGAGATAGAAATTGAAGAAGATGTTGCTACAGAAGAGGTTCCGACAGGGAGAGGAGCAGAGGAGATATATGTTGAAAAGGAGCAGCCACCACCGGACACTGGGAGAGAATCTGAAGAACAAACTCTGGCAAGAAGGCCACCTCTCCCACCTCCATGGCTGGCAGAAAGAAGGAAAAGAAAATCCCAATCTGCTCCGACAGTCCCTCTCTCCCTGGCTGAAATGATGGCCTTAGCCCAGGCCTCGCCAAAAACGAAGAAGGCCCGGACAGTTCATACCCTTCGGACTGGGCTGGGCAGAGAAACAGTTTTAGTAGTCGCAACGCCTCCCCCAGACGCTGATGAAGCGACCACAGATCCCACAGATTACAATATCACAGAGGTATCTTTGGGAAAAAGAGGAAAGCAGGGCGAAGTAGACCTGCTAAAGGAGGTAGCAAGGGCGGTAGAGGCCTGATATGAAAAAGAGGCTCAAGGCAGAAAAAGAGAAGAACGCAAACCTTATGGGGTTGCTTACAGAGCTGGCCCGGCCCCTCAATGCCGCTCCTCCAGAGACCTCCATAGCAGAATAATTACCGCAGAGTGACAGACTCCCTGCGAGTAATGAAAAAGAAGGCCCAAGCAGCAGGCGAATGGGTCACTCTACAGATAGGAAACACCCGGCGTTTCCTAGCGTCCACTCTCCCCGATTTATATATAGCCCGTTAGGTTATTCACCAGGCAGAAGCACTAATTGATGAATGGGAGAGTGATGCCGAGAATTACCAGGTGTGGAAGGTAGAGCTCGAAGAGCTCCTCACCCTGGGGGAAGACATAGTTTCCGAATCTAGAATTCTAGGTGAGGAATCATTTGATTTTGTAAGGGCTCAACACTCCAGACTGGACCTCACATTGCAGGTAACCAAGCAACTGGTAGATTCCTTGTAGGAAAAGGTAAATACCGTGAAGTATTCTTCCAATTTGTACAAGACATTTATAATAAAAGCTTCCGGGGTTGATCCTTTTAGTATAGACACTTATACCCCAGAGGAGTCAATTTTGGGGAGTTTTGATGAAATGATGGCATCTCGATATCAATCCCCGGAGGGGATGGATGGGGCCCAAATGAAAAAACTTACCGAAATGGTGCTTAAAGGCCATGATGCCGCAAGAATGGAAGATGAGTTTAGAAATAATGTTCCAGACCTGGGGGAACTAGTTGATGTGGCCAGACACAGAAGGGCCAACCTGAAGAAAATAGATGAAGATGGCATTTTCTGCCTCCTTCAAGCCTTCAATGATAATAAAAAGCCTTGATCGATTCTCCAAGAATTAGGGAAACTTGAGTATTAAGTATTCTTTATTCTTTTGGGGGCGTAAGTTCTTGGATCTCGGAGTCCCGGATCCAAAAATTTTGTATTCTTTAAAGTGATCCGTGTCCCGGTCCCTGAGGCTGACCGGTCACTTTCAGAAGTGGTTAATAAGACTGTCAGAAGGTAGTTGGACATATTAAGAGGCATTGGCTCGGCAGTTGATTTCTGACAGGGTGATCTTCTCAAGGCGCTGTTGAAAGGTACACCTGGCACGTTGGAGACAAGGTGCCGCATTTCCCATTTATGAGGCATGTAGCCTCGGTCCTTGAAAGACCTATTTTCTTCTATCTCCTCTTCGGCTCTCTTCTCGAGGCCGATTCTTCTGATGTATATTCTTGACTTTTTCTTCTGACATGATAGACCTACTTCGTCTCCAGGTCTTTTGTAGGGTGGCGCAGGTAGTACCGGCCCCCGGATATTGTATTTTAATGGAATGTGTAAAATAGGGTTAGGGTTAGCAAAGAGTTGTATAAATAGGCAAATCGGCCCATTTCC
>MU224781.1:1811353-1844620 GCA_018584345.1 Thuja plicata | reverse complement strand
TAATAAATAGTTCTTCAGTCGCTCTATTGTGTGATCCTGTGTCTTTATCTTTAACTTGAAGCACGTGCCTTTTTCTATTTACAGCGACCTCGCGACATACCTTAATCGCTTAGTCGGAAGGACTTTCTCCCTAGGGCACTTTTATCACCAGACTTCGCGACCTCCATCAGATCTTTTTAATTCTTCATCGAACGGCTGTCTTTTAATCGCTATACATTTCCTCATGCCCTTAAAATATCAGGAGACTTCACGACTGAGGGCAAACATACCTTAGTCTTGTTATCGCGTGATCCCTATTCTTCTTCTGGCGACCCAGCGACAACCACTAGTTCTGTGACAGATGTCATCTTTTCTTTCGTCCTCTTTATACACACTGGGAATCTGAGTCATCACCCCGATCTGGCGACATCCCGACTAAAGGAAATCACTTAACATGAAACCGTTAGTCGCTGAGTCGTGACTGTTATCCACTAACTGCCAATTTATCACAAGACCACGCGACTGAAGGAAAGCCTTAACTGTTTGACCAAGCTGATCCAGCGACCATGCGACATGAAGAAAGCGCAAGGTCGGGAGATATTTTTTTGACTGGCCATTTCTTCTCGCGATCACCCGACTGAAGGTGGGTCCCGTTCTTTTAAAAGCTCATAATATGAAAATCAAGCGACAACCCGACTACAAGGAAATCGCTAAGTCTCGAGACATAGATGGAATATTCTGTTTCTTAACGAGACTATGCGACACAAAGGAAAAGCAAAGTCGGGTAATGATTTAGCATATTCGATCTGGGTTATGTGATCATGCGACCTGACTTAAAAACACATGTCTTAAGTGACTGAAAAAGGTAACGAAGAAATATAAAGACATATCCCAGGGTTTCAAAATACATCGTTTAACATTAGGCTTTAGGGTTTTTCAGGGTTTTTACAATTTTGGCAAAGTATAGGCATAAAAACCTAAAAATTTGCAGAGTTGAAGCCAGACTGAACAAGAAGGGACTGAAATGGATAAGCCAGAACCAGAAAAAGGACAAGGAACTGGGAGACCCATCAAATAAGAAATATCACCAACAGAGCACTTAGAGTGAAATAGAGCAATTTTCAAAGCAATTATCAGAGCATTTGCAGAGAAATTTGTGATAATCAAAGCTTAACACCTTCTACTATTCTCAGACGTACGCTAGCGCCCCGTGGTGGTGATCTTGATAGCCTGACGATTCAAAGTTGTTGCAGAGTTCTCATGGTAATCTTTAATCCTTTCCTCTACCTTCTGCGCTTTCAGGTTGGTGCTTCGGCTTCCCTCTTCTCTGTTTTGCTTTCATTTTTTTGGTTCTCTTAGCTTGCCTGGTTTTGTTTTCATTTGCTTTGTTTCTCTGTCGTGTCTTTCCGTTGGTTTCTAGTTTTGCTGCCCATTGGTGGCTCAGCTCTGCCAGAGGGTTGTCCACCTTCTGTGCAGAGGTTGTTTGTCTGTTAGGTCTATAAATAGCTTGTAAATGATGTAGATAATTTTATATATCTGTTTCTTCTTTGTCTGGTTTTCCCGCGGGAGTCATCCCATGTGTATATTCTTCTATATATGTGCATATTTGTAGGTATCCCTTGTGTATCTCCTCTGTTCCATGTATATACCCCTCGGCTCCATGTATATCCTTCCGGGTGGCTCAACGAGTTGGTCAAGTCACCTTTGCTTCTGGTTTTTCACCTCCAAGCTTGCTTCGAGGTAGAAAACCACCTGTTTGAAACTCGGCTCTCGGCCGATTTCAAACAGGTGGTTTTCTCTCTCCTCCATCAAGGCTGTTAGAGCCTCATTTATTTTGCACATTCAAACAGTTAGCTCCGCCGCTAGTGCCATCACATCCATTCAATGCCAGCGCATGTGGCGTCCACGTGGACCCGCCTCCACGTTCTTTTTGCTAACGGTCATTTCTCCGGACCTCGGGCCTCTTTCCACCATTCGTCCTATGTCTTTGTCAAGTGTGATAGAATTTCTCGGATCCAGGGATATAGTGAAAATCATAAGTTTATCATATGTTTTGCTTTTTGAATATCTTTCTATAAAACTAACTTTTTAGGAAAAGCAAATGGCGCGGTGGTAAGAACTGTGGACCCCGGAGTAACTATTTTATTTTGATAAGTATGTTCTGACGGTCGCTTTGTCTCGCAGGTTAAGACTTCATCTTACAAACATGTCTGAGGCATCCGCATCATCTCCTCCTGGGAGTCCAGAATTACCAACTACAACTGAGACATGGGTAGCAGCAAAGTCAAAAATGGAGAAGGCCCTGGCAAAGCTGCCCCTCACCATGAAGTTTGTGCAGGATAATGAGATTGTGGGCTCAAAGATTGAGCCCGGGGTAAAACTGATGACCGACGCCAGTGTCGGGACTTGGGCAGAAATGCAGGCCCTGGTAAAGATAATGCACATCCAGCGACAGGCTGGAGACCAAATGGCAACCAACATCGGAGGTTCTGAAATCCTTCGGGCAGCTTTCTTCCCATGCTCCGTGTAGTCTCCAGAGCTTGTTCTAACCCTGGCTGCCAACTATAACTCTTCTGTCCGGGCCATCATGCTTGCAGCTGCAGAACCCACGGGATACCCCACTCCACTAGTGTCCCTTGACCCAGTCACTTTCCAAGTAGGCCTGGGTATCCCACAATTTGACAGGGCCTCAGTGGTCACAAGGACTGAGGCCTTGAAACAGTTCAATCAATTGGAGGATGCCGCCTGGGTGTACATGAACACCAACTGGCTCAAGGTCTCGAAGAGGGACCCAAACAGAATGAAGATAGATATCCCCCACTCTGAATTCAAGGAGAGCATCCAGATGGGGATGATAGCATTGGCCCATGTATTTGGGAAACCCTCCACCCAAGAATTTGAAAAATGGATGTACTACTTCCTATTGGGCATCTCCACTAAAGGAGAATTCTTCGACTGGGCGACAATTATCTCCAATCATGTCGACTCCCAGTTTCTGCAGTTGAATGAGAAGAAGAAGTTCTACATGACTTCTTATGTGTTCTGGGCTTTGGCGCAATAGAGGCCCCACTCCAATGGCCGGCTTACAGATGGAATTCTTGGGCTTGGCTTGGGACAAAAAGCACCATGAGATCATTTTCCACAAATTTAATGGGAAGCCAGCTTCCCCAGTTACTGCCGGGTAAACAATTCTTTCATTTACTACCATCTGCTCACGCCCACCTGGGATGTTGGATACCGCCTATCCACTAAGGCGATGAAGTTGATTAGTAGTTATGGGCACTACTATATCCAATTCCAGCAGCATACATACATTAGGGTCGCCGGCTTCTCCGGGAAACCCTATTTGTTGCCCAAGCATTGTGCGGACAAGATCATGCTGCTGGAGTATTACAGACAAATGTTGGAGCTGCATACCCTCTTGGCCCACAAGAAGGTTCCAAATGTCTCATTCCCAATCTCCTGTGGGAACTACACCTGTAGTCTGGCCACCGCAAGGGAGGCAGACAATGAATTGAAATGTTATAACTTGCAAAAATTTTATCTGGCGTGGAGGAATTTTTATCCGCATGGCCGAATTGCAACGGCACTACCCCGGGCTTCAGAGCCCCACCAAATACACATGGAGGACTTCTGGGTAGATTTTCAAGATGATGTAGATGTCCAGAGCAGGCACTACGACCAGATGATAGCCGGAATGATGCAAGAACTAAAGCTCCGGAGGTTCCCGGTGGGTTTCTCAGACACCGCCCCCACCACAGACCCCCAGTACAAAGAAAAGGGGATTGACAAAATGCCACTGCCGGCAATAAATTGGGCCCCCCAGGAAGAGCCCACAATTGAAGACTTCACCTAGGAAGTAGTGGAGTGAAGCCACGCCTACTTCAAGAAAGCCTACCCTGGGAGTACTCACCGGGCAGCCCAGCCGGCACAAGGCGCAACTCCTCCGCCAATACCAAGATTGACCTCGGGGGCCGGGACTTCTTCACAAGGTGCAGACAAAGGGAAGAGGATAGATACAACACCCTCCGCATAGGAAGTCCCTATTCAGGAACATATTAAGCAATCTATTGCAGCCTCCCAGCAAATGAGGGAGCAGTTAATTATGAGGCTTGCCACTCCCCTGCTAATGGCCGGACCAATTCATCCTCCTTCCTCCCCGTCACTGGCAGCCTTGATGATTAAAGTGACGGGGGTGGATCCCATGAAGGCAATAGCAATTGCCGATGCAGGGCTGCCTCTAATCACCTGGAGGAAGAGAAAGAATATTGCACAGGCAAAGGCAGAACCAACACCAAGGGCTTCCCTCCCAAAAAAAGTGGAAATCCTTTCTTTCAGTTCCCCAGAACTGGAGAAAGAAGAAGAACAGGCAGACATCCTAGCCAATCCCCCTCCAGAAGAGGAGTTTGACTTATTTGCAGCCGATGAATTTAGAAATCTGTAAGGGGGTGACATACAAGCGGAGACGGAAGTCCTGGAAAAAGAGAAAGAGGCTATGGATCCAGAAGACCTGGAAAAAAGGCTGCAAAATAAGAAGAGAAGCAGATGGAAGAAAAGAGGCTAGAACCAGAGGTTATCTCTTGAGCCCCAGAAACACAAGGGCCAAGAGTGGACCAACAACCGCCAAGTGAACAAAAGGCATCCATTGGGGAACCCAGACCCGGACCTTCGGGATCAACCGTAACCCCAGCTACCTCGTTCCCAAGGCCACTCCCGGGGGTAACCTTCAGGCAGGTAATCACAGCGGCCTAAACTCTGAATCTTTCCCAATACCTCCCCTACTGCCAACAGATGAAGAAGAAGAGGAAGAGCAGCATGAAGAAGAGATCCCTGAGGAAGCCGACCAGGGTCTAGACACATCAATTGACATCCGGGACCAGGCTAAGGAGATAGAAATTGAAGAAGATGTTGCTACAGAAGAGGTTCCGGCAGGGAGAGGAGCAGAGGATATGTATGTTGAAAAGGAGCAGCCGCCACCGGACACCGGGAGAGAATCTGAAGAACAAACTCTAGCAGGAAGGCCACCTCTCCCACCTCCATGGCTGGCAGAAAGCAGGAAAAGAAAAGCCCAATCCGCTCTGACAGTCCCTCTCTCCCTAGCCGAAATGATGGCCTTAGGCCAGGCCCCGCCAATAACAAAGAAGGCCCAGATAGTTCATACCCTTAGGACTGGGTCGGGCGGTGAAACAGTTGCAGTAGTGGCAATGCCTCCCCCAGATGTCGATGAAGTGACCGCGAATCCCGCAGATTACAATCTCGCAGAGGTATCTTTGGGAAAAAGAGGAAAGCAGGGCGAAGTAGACCTGCTAAAGGAGGCAGTAAGGGCGGTAGAGGCCCGATATGAAAAAGAGGCCTAGAGGCTCCAGGCAGAAAAAGAGAAGAACACAAACCTTATGGGGTTGCTTACAGAGCTGGCCCGGCCCCTCGATGCCACTCTTTTAGAGACCTCCACAACATAAGAATTACCGCAGAGCTTCATAGACTCCCTGCGAGTAATGAAAAAGAAGGCCCAAGCAGTAGACAAATGGGTCACTCTACAAATAGGAAACACCCGACGTTTCCTAGCGTCCACTCTCCCCGATTTATATACAGCTCAGCAGGTTATTCACCAGGCAGAAGCACTGATCAATCAATGGGAGAGTGACACCGAGAATTACCAGGCATGGAAGGTAGAGCTCAAAGAGCTCCTCACCCTAGGGGAAGACATAGTTTCCAAATCTGGAATTCTAGGTGAGAAATCATTTGATTTCGTAAGGGTTCAGCACTCCAAACTGGACCTCACATTGGAGGTAACCAAGCAACTGGTAGAGTACTTGCAGGAAAAGGTAAATATCATGAAGTATTCTTCCAATTTGTACAAGACATTTATAATAAAAGCTTCCGGGGTTGATCCCCTTAGTACAGACACTTATACCCTAGAGGAGTCAATTTTAGGGAGTTTTGATGAAATGATGGCATCTCGGTATCAATCCCCGGAGGGGATGGATGGGGCCCAAATGACAAAACTTACCGAAATGGTGCTTAAAGGCCATGACGCCGCAAGGATGGAAGATGAGTTTAGAAATAATGTTCCAGACCTGGGGGAACTAGTTGATGTGGCCAGACACAGAAGGGCCAACCTGAAGAAAATAGATGAAGATGGAATTTTCCACCTCCTTTAGGCCTTCAATGATAATAAACAGCCTTAAGCGATTCTCCAGGAACCGGGGAAACTTGAGTATTAAGTATTCTTTATTCTTTTGGGGGCGTAAGTTTCCAGATCCTGGAGTCCCGGATCAAAAAAAAATTTATTCTTTAAAGTGATCCGTGTCCCGGTCCCCGAGGTCGACCGGTCACTTTCAGAAGTGGTTAATAAGACTGTTATAAGGTAGTTGGACATATTAAGAGGCATTGGCTCGGCAGTTGATTTATGACAGGGTGATCTTCTCAAGGCACCGTTCAAAGGTACACTTGGCACGTTGGAGACAGGGTGCCGCATTTCCCATTTATGAGGCATGTAGACTCAGTCCTTGAAAGACCTGTGTTCTTCTATCTCCTCTCCGGCTCTCTTCTCAAGGCCGATTCTTCCGATGTATATTCTTGACTTTTTCTTCTGACATGACAGACCTACTTCATCTCTAGGTCTTTTGTAGGGTGGCGTAGGTAGTACCAGCCCTCGGATATTGTATTTTAATGGAATGTGTAAAATAGGGTTAGGGTTAGCAAAGAGTTGTATAAATAGGCAAATCGGCCCATTTCCAAGGGTCGGCAAAATTGATGATTTTGTTGTCCATAAGAAATAGCAAAGTGATTTATGGTTTTAGTTGCAGAGCTCAATGCTCCATTGTCCTGTTCTTGGTAGTTAGATGCTCCCCTGGAGCCACCATTGTACCACGCACCAGTGCTTGCTGGACTAAATATTAATGAAGGAGGAAGGATTCTTGGCAATGATGTTGTTAGCATCCCTACTTCTGAGTTAATGGTATTTCATATTTTAATGTTCTGTATGTCCTTTACTCTGATATGTTAAAGTAGATTAACGACCTCTTTATTTCCGCTACTGATAAAATGCGGAAATAACGACCTCTATTTCAAGTATTCCATAATTTCAGCATGACTGTAGTTAGATAAACGTTTCTAACCCCGCAGGATCTTTTTCATTTTATTTTCTAAGTGAAGAATGCTCTGGGAAACTCTTACCATATTGAATCTCTAGAGAAATGAGTTGAAGTAACCAGCTATCCCCCTCGAAAATAGTCACCTCTCCCAACCGATCCCCGCACCGTCGTGACCCGACACCCAGGTGCTTGAAGGCCCGGAGGATTCATTTCCCTCGGACAAACTTTACAGGTAGATTTGGCTGATTTCCCCAGAACCCGGTGACAACTTATGACTGTTGGCGGACCCGGTCAGCAAAACCCCATCAACACAACCTGCAAGACTGAAGAAAAGTCAGATCATGATATATATAAAGAACATTAAAAACTCTAGGGAATTTATCGTTACCCTACACCTGTTCAATAAGTGTTAACACATATAAAAAATTATGGAATACTTGAAATAGACATGAGTTAGATTCTGGGGTGTTGACCCAAACGACAAGGGAAACAAAAGACAAGGGATTGCTTCAGGATTCGGAGTCTGGATAAACTAGCCGTTGCTGTGTCAATGTGACTAGTAGAAAACTGTACTTAGCTAACATGGGTTGGCACATGGTCACGTGATAGGTGACGTAAAGGCATTAATGGAAATAAGTGGGATGACACAGGATAAATTGAATGCCAGATGGGATATGGTTTGAATGCCCACTCATGGGAAATTAATCCCACCATTTAAGGTGATGAGATAGAGGAGAGAGAAATCTTCCATGGCTTGAACCAGCCAGGTGCCAAGTTTGAGCCGTGGTGACTCCCTCTCGACAAGCTTGGTATGGTGAGTGAAAACATGATAGAGCATGAAGAACTCATCAGCTTAGAAGGATACACACAAAATATACATGAGGGCCAAAGGCCGAGGCCGAGGGATGAAACATATATACACTAAAATACATGATATTTACAAACTACTTACATATGTATACAACATTTACATAGGTACATGAGCCACCTAAGAAAACATACATTGTATACATTAGTTTAAAACTACACAGAGGATAGACAACCCTCTGGCAGAGCCAACCCACCAATAGGAGGCAAACCAAAAATACAAAAGGCGAACCAACAAAACCGAACAAAGAAAGAAATGAAAACAAAAGGAAACAGAAAGAAAAAGATGACAAGAAACCAGAGGACAAACCAAGGACCTACCTGGAGACACGAAGAACAACAGGGGAGAAGGAAAACATGAGCATGCTACAATAAGTCTACCTTTGAATGATCAGGAATAGACACCATAAATCAACTGGTAATTGACCACTAAGCATAGAACACTTCGCAGTTAAATTGCAGTTTAATCACCTAAGAATCGCTCTGAATGCTCTAACTATTTTTAATCGCGGTAACTGTGAAAATGATGGTTAATTTCCATTTATACCCTTAGGGTAAAAATGAGTTACACTCTTCCCCGCAAACTCTAGAACAAGAAAACCCTCGGACTCTGGGCCCATCAATTCCATGTAGTTGTGTCCTCTTGTGAAAGAATGACATAGTGGGATAGAATCCCAGAGTCTGGGATCCAGCTCTGGAAAGAAAAAAAACTTTAGGACCAGATCCTGGAGGCAAGAAAGACAAAAATAGAAAGAAAGAAAACCTCACAGAAGAAAAAAAGAACAGAGAAGAAAAACAAAAGAAAGAAAGAAAATAAGGCAAGAGCCAAAGAAAAAAGAGGGGACCCAACATTTTGCACACAAAATGTAGGGACGGCTATGTAGGGCATTAAAAATGGTGACTATCTGGGAAAAATGCCTTAGCACATTCGAGAACTACAGAATCTCTGGTTAGCAAAACCAGAATAAAATCCTTACTTGGAGCATCCTTCTTGCAAGGTGCAAAGCGTCTAAGAAAATCTGGCCCATACATGATTGAATCCTTGGTCCTTTGTCAGCTTTGAAGTGTGTGCTTTTGAAAGAAAATCAAGCCGATGAACTCTGGGAGAAGTAGAGAAGAGGCACTAAATATATCAAACCAAAGTCACCAAAGCTGCTTGTTTCCCTCAGATACCAGAATTTCTTCATTCTTTAGTTCTTTCTTTTCTTTTCCTTTCTTGAGTGGGAAGGCAGTACTTCTTTCACCTCAGACCTCGAGCTTAGCCAATTTCCAAGGTAGTACTTCTTTCACCTTTCCACCTAATTCAAATTTCCAAATGGGGAAGAGAATTCTAGACTCAGAAAGAATTTAAATGTTTTCAGACTTGGGCCAACAAACTAGTGCGACCGATCTACTCTCAGTGTGTTTGATTACTTGTTCCTTTTGATTTTGATTTAACTAATTTTCATACTTCCGGGAGATGAATCTGATGAATATCACTCATATCCTGTTACCAAACTTACAAAATAACTCTGGAGCACAAACCAATTCCACCATGCTAACAATAGATTCCAATTTTACCATAATGCAGAAGGTACCATTCTAGAGATCAGATGTTATGCGAAGTATACCGGTCTACAAAAAGGGGCGGGCCAATCATTGGGAACCCGAAAAAAGGATGAACAAAGCCAAAAAAAAAATGAAAAGAAAAAGAGGTAGTCTCGGAGGACAGCCAACAAAACTATGTACAAGGCAAGGCACCCCCAATAGAGCACTGAAAAAGATATTTACAAGCAGGACTTTACATAAAGTATAATTCTAGACAAACTTACCTCATTTGAAATAGTGCATGAGAAACTATCCATTGACGGGAAATGGAATGTCTTATCTGGTCATGGTATTGAGGCGATAAGTATTTTCCCCGTAGATCTCAGATATCAAGTATGGTCCAAGCTAGAGCCATTGGAATTTGGTGTGTTTTCCCTTCTTTTCTCGGGCCTTGTCCCACAAAAGGACCAAGTGTGAAATCTGAAAGGCCTTATACTGCGCTCTTCAGTCAAACCATCATTTTACTACTACTTGGTGATGCGCAAAGTGTTCAAGGGCTGCATCCCTATGTTCCTCCATTCACACCAGATTTAGGAGCTGGACCTCCACAATATTGTCCAGGTTGCTGAATTCCTGCATGAACTGTAACACCGGGATTTGCAAGTTAATAGGGAATACTAGATTCTAGCCATAAACTAGGTGGAATGGGGAAGTCCCAAGGCCTACCTTTATTTGGATACAATCCACCTAGAGGGTGAATCTAAGATTTTGGTGCCAGTCCTGGGGATTCTATTCTAATAGATTTTTGATCACCTCAGAGTAAATTTATGTTGGTTGATTCAGCAACATCATTCCCCTGAGGGTAATAGTTGCTGGAAAATTTCAGATTGATCTTTCTGTCATAGGTCCATTCAAGTAATTGTGTCGAAGAAAATGTCAGACCGTTGTCACATACTATAGAGAAAGGCATTCCAAATCACGTGACGATGTTTTCTTCCAGGAATTTTATGACTACATCTACCGTGTTATTTTTACAAGGGATTGCTTCAGACCACTGGGTGCAATAATCAGTAGCAGTCAAGATGTACCAGTGGTTGGCAGACAAGTTGGGATTGATTTCTCTAATAAAGTCAAATACCCATTGGGCGAAAGGTCTAGATTTGAAGACCGGCTGCAAAGGCATAGCCAGGTTCTGCTCACGGTGTGCTGTGGTCTGGCAAGTGTGGCACTTCCTAATGTGAGTGTAGACATCCTTAAAGATACAGGGCCAATAATATCTATCCCAGAGGATCTGATGGGTGATGGTGTTAGCTGAGCCATGCCTAGTTCTAAACTACCCATGGAATTCATCGATTATCTTTGTAGCTTGAACCCTATCGATGCATTGGAGGTATCCCTCATAGTTTCTGCAAAAAAGCATGGCATTTTTTATCATGAAGTTTGCACTTTTCAATCGTAGGGCATGATGTTTTTTTGGAGGTGATCCCTCTGGGCATCTGTTATTCAACAATAAGTACACCAAGTCTATGTACCATGGATCCTGAGTGGTGGACTCCATCATATATACTTGGCATTCAATGCTGGGAGTTCCTTCTGCCATCACTCTGCATAGTCCCTGGCCTCAGACTATCTTAATGGGTTGCATTTCTAAATCATATTCTATGAGGATGGCCATCCACTTTCCTTGTCTTTCACCCAATTCACTCTGCATCAACAAGGATTTTACTGCCTGGTCTGGGATGATAGCATGCACTTTTCTCCAAAGGATATAATGCCAGAATTTCTTCATGGCGCAGACAAGAGAAAAGGCCTATTTCTCCAAAGACGAGTACCAAAATTTGACATTCTTAAAGGGGGAGCTCATGAAAGCTATTGGTCATTCCTCCCCTTCAACCTTCTGGGTCAATATGGCCATGGTAGAATGTAGCGAAGAAAAGGAATATATGTAAAAGGGGATGAAATAGTCCAGGCTAGCCAAGACTGGTGCCTCCACAATTGTTTGTTTAATCTGTGTGAATGCCCACTTTGCTTCAGGACTCCACTCGATCTTATTATATTTATTCATCATCTCATTGAGTGGCTTTACAATCTCGGTGAATCCAATGATGAATCGGCGGACAAAATTAATCTTTCCAAAGAAAGATCTCATTTCCTTCTTACTATCGGGCATTTGTAGGTTTAGCAGTGCTTCAACTCTCTCAAGGTCAATGGATATACCCTTTTTGGAGATAATATGCCCAAGCAACTTCCCTTCAGTGACCCCAAATATGTATTTCTTAGGGTTGAGGGATATTCCATACCGGTGACATCTCTCACAAATCTGGGTGAGGTGGGCGGAATGATTATGCCTGTCCTGGGAAAATACGGTCAAATCATCCATGTAGATGATTATACACTGGTTCACAAGGCCCTTGAATGTAATGTCCATAGCCTTTTGAAATGTGGCCCCTGCGTTGATTAGGCCAAAGGGCATTCTCTAGTAGGCAAACATTCCCCACTTGGTGGTAAACATTATTTTGTCTCTATCTTCAAATTTAACCATGACTTGGTTATACCTGGAGTACCCATCTAGGAAGGACATCATTTGTGATCCATTCATGATTTGTAATACCTCATCCAACGAGGGGAGAGTGTGATTTTCCTTTTTAGATGCCTTGTTTAAATTTTGGAAATCCACGCAAAGGCAGATCTCACCGCTTTTCTTCCTCATAGGGACTAGGTTGGCAACCCATGTAGTATGCTAGATTGGAAAGATAATCTAGGCTAACAATAGTTTCTAGACCTCCTGGTGAATCAAAGGCTCAATTAGTGGGTTGACCGGTCATTTATTTTACTAAAAAGGCTTAGTGTCAAGTTTAAGTGGGATAGTGTGAGTCATAATGGATGTATCATAAGTTTTTAGATCCTCATATCCCCATGTGATTACATCTATGTATTCTCAGATAAATGCGAGAATCTTCTCCTTCTACTCTGGGGATTAGGAGGTGCTAATGTGTATCATTTTCTCTTCACTAGGCTAGCCAATGTTCACTTTCTCAAATTTTCCTCCCTCAGAGGAGGATGATATCTTTTCCCAGCCCCAAGGGTTTGAGTCAAAGATTCATTCAATTGCAACCATCCCCTTAGGGATGGTGCTGGTTGGTAAGTCCATGATCCCGCCATCTTCATCACCCTGTCTAGTATCATCGTGATCTCTCTCCTCCACTATTTAGTCCTCAAAGACACCAACATTGGCCATAAAGGCCAGGATATGTTGATCATCTTCAAAGACCTGAAAATGGGTGATGTTGTCTAGAATGGATGGGGTGGGGACCATCTCAACAGAGAATTTCCAGAGTTGAGAGCTAGCCATTGGCTCAAGTGTGCTTGCAAAAATGGAAAGGGAATCTGGGACATAATTCCATCTTCGGGGAACAAGATCAATGTCGAAGGCATCAAAATATTTAATAATTCTCCATGCCTAGTTGTGGTACATGGCCAGCCTTTTGTTGTGACAGGTGTATTGACTCCAGACCTACTTTAGAATAAAATCTAAATCACCCAGAGCCCGGAGGCGAGTGATTCCTTTCCTTAGTGCAAATAGGAGTCCAAGGACCAAAGCCTCATACTCTGTGATGTTATTCATGTAGTTGAACTGCAACCTATAGGATGTGAGGAAGGATTTCCCCTGCAAGTTGATCAATTCCACTCCACCCCCACACCCTTGTTTAAATCGGGACCCATTAAACTTAAGGGTCTACAAGTAATCATTTGTTGTATGGGGATAGGAAGATGAGGTGGTCTTTGGATTGTTCTTGGGAGGGTTGGGAGGAGCTTCCTCTGGTGCTTATGATATGTGGGTGAGGTTTTCCTCTAGAGGGATTTCTGGTTGGGATTCCTAGATAAAAAATGCTAGAGAGGCACTATCAGCAAAAGTGCTAGGTTCCCGGGGATCAGTTATGTGTTCCCCCTCCTATAGGGCATCAATGTGCAAGGTAGCAGTGAAAAGGCAGGGCTCATACTCTAGTTCTGAATGTTTCTAATAATTCACCTGACACCAAGTGTCAAACAAGAGTGTGGCAAGGGTCACTATGGTACCCTGAGAGTTAACCTCAACCCTTAGTTTTTCTTCTAGGTCCTGGGTTCTTTGAGAAAATATGTGGTCCTCCCCGCGGGTGAAATTGAATGTTAAGATTTCAAGGGGTTTGTACACCCCCAGGGAAGTCTCAGAGAAGAGGACTTCATTTACCCTCCTGACTTTGGTGAGGGCATGTTACATTTGGGGCTTACTTTCAACCCAGATCTGGTTAGATTCTCCTTCCTAGGGGAGCCACAAGTGGGAAAAGTCGGCCAAGAAATATCCATTCAAGGCCTTGGACGAATTGTGACTTAGTAACATCCCATAAGTCTCTAGGATGTCCACCACTTGGATGTCAATCATGCTGGCTATCCTAGGGTCCTGGATGAGTTGAATCTAGATGTTCTTTAGTTCACCCACCATTTTTACAACAGTTTTATCCAGCTAGATTACTACACCGTTAGATGGGGTGGGGAAAAATCTAAGCTTCTGGCATATGGATAGAGGCATGATGTTGCACGAAGCCCCAAAATCTACTAGGCAATTGTGTATACTCTTTCCTTGTATGTTCAATCCTAGTAAGAAGGGAGGATCTCAGTATTTCCCCAAAAGACATCCACATTGGCGTCATCAACAGTGACCATCTTGGGTGGGCGACTGACGGCTTCCAAGTTTCCCAAGAGCTTTAGAAGAAACTTCTTCCACTTGGGACAGTTCAACAAAATCTCCATCAAGGTCATGGAGGTGTTAGTTTATTCTAATGCCTTTGTGATGTCAAACCTACCTCCCGGGAATTGGTGGCTTCCCTCAGCTGGGTCCTTAGATTGGTTAGAGCCAAGGCCTTTTGGAGGGACAAATAGATCAGTCATGTTTTCTCAGGGAGGAGTGTCTTTGGGAGGCACAGGCGTATAAACTGGTCCTTTACCAGTCTCACTTTGAGTGTTGTAAGGAGTCTATGGGTTGGTGAAGGAATTAGCCTCAAAGGCCGAAATAGATTCATCAAAGAACCCCTGTAGTTCAGGTTCTTCTTCGTCTTCCTTGTCTGCTCCCAAGAAGATGGTCTCACAGGTAAAGGCACCATGAGTGGGCTCTTCAATAAGATTAGGATCACTGAGAGAGGGGGGGTGAATCAGTGATCTATCTATTATAACTTTTTCTTATTATCTTGAATCTTAACTTTAATGCTTAAGTATTGAACTAAATATCAATGCAAGTAAGATAAACATACACAAATCATAACACCAAATATGATTACAGGGAAACCCAATGTAGGTGAAAACCCCGGTGGGTATTAGTACCCACAAAAATTTTGTACTAGTTTCTTATGATCCTTGTTAGAAGATCCTTAACCCTGTTAGGAGTTGTCTTTACAATGTATGAAGTATAGTGACCTTGTTAAGGGTCAGACCCTGTTAGGAGTCTTTTACAATAACCTTGTTAGGGGTGATGGACTTACTGTCCAAGGAATCACTGTCCAAGAGCTCACTGCTCAAATGGTGAAATCTACAACCTTCTGGGTCTTCAATACACACTGTATCTGCAAGGTGAACTGCTGCTGTGACACTACTTGTCTGATCAGTTCCTTTTGTGCATTGATGCTTTAACCTCTTGTAAAGCACTATAAAAATCTTATCTTCACTTTTAAATCTTCTACTTCAATATCTATATCATCAACATATGACAGATATAGCTTTGTTGTTTTAACACTTTGCTCTTCTTTTCTTATCTCTGGCTTTTGCAACTTCTCCGATCACAAATGACCTTCTATAAGTACTTCCTCAAGGGACATGAAAATTTCATCTCAAGGAAACCTTTTACCATCTATCTTGATCACTTAACTAAGCACACAACCCTTCATTAAGTCGGTGCAACATCAATTACAACTGCTTTACTCAAACTAAACAGACATGTCTCTTCACACAGTCCACTCTTCCAAATTAGCTCTAACTTCTTTCTCTAGATGAATCAAGTCATGCACCTTTAACCAAACATGATGAGATCACTAAAAATCACTAACCCAAAGGTGCAAGTCTTGAGGATAGGTGCAAATTCTGTACCAAAACAATCTCTGTCGGCTCTTTCCATGATTAAATCGATCAGATTTCCACAATCCATTGAATTTAGAGTTGTATTTCTGGCTTAGATTGTGTATGTTTTTTAGCATCAATGTTTTAGAAATGTTGATGCTAAAAAACATACACAATCTAAGCCAGAAATACAACTCTAAATTCTTTCCATGATCTCTGTCCTATTCTGGCATTCACTGGCTGTACCTCTTCAATTGGCTGTATCTTCTTCATACTTTCACATCTGATCATGATCTCTTAGACTTAGCATGAATACATACTTACAAGATTATCTTCAAAGGCACATGCCCTAACTAGGTCGTATGCACGTGCACTGATGCTTTGTTCTTCTGATACTCTGTTAACTGTCTAGTCTTCTATACTTAGCCAATTTCTGATCTTTTGATAATGTGTGTTGAATCTGACACTTTATATTCCTTTTTTGTCATAATGACAACACTAAATAGAGTCATATACACCAATATAGTCAACTTTCCAACAATCCCCCCCTTTTTCATTAATGGAAACAAAGGAATATGGCAAAGTTACTATCTGTACTCTTATACAAAAACTCTCTATCTTATATTTCCCTCTTATCATATACTAGACTCCATATTCTTCATACTCTACTCCCCCTTTGACATTAATGACAAAGGTCCTCAAAAAAACTTCTATGTACTTACTCGGCATACACATCTGGATATGCAATTTGCAACTTCTGGATCTATTTCTCCCAAAATGCAATAATCTATAGATGGGCACATAATGCATATTGTAGCTTCTCCATCTTCTCCAAGTTTGTGCTAGGACCTTGATCATATGATAGAATCCATATTATTTACATTATTTTACTCTCCTTTTGATATTATCTTCTCTTCCTTTTACTACAAACTCTTTAAAGGATGGTTGACCAACCTTGAGTGAACTAAGATCAAGTGTAAAGTTGCTAACCAATTAACTGAGTCTCTTCTTCATATACTTCTCTTCTGCAATATCTAATCTATTTTTCATGACTCCTTTAGATTATATACTCCCCTTTACTTATTTACTCCACATGAGTCTAAGTCTGTTATGGGTGTCAAACTTGACAACAATGATGATGAACTGTCCATCACTTTATTCTTCTCTTTTTTTGCTTCCTTTTCTGTGATATCTTAAATCAATATATCTTCTTTCTAATATAAAGATTCTCAGCCTCTTGAGTACTCACAAATGTTTCTTCAAACTTGTCTAGATCAATACCCATTGCTCCATTGATACTTCAACATTATCAACCACAAATGTATCCTCCATATCCTTGGCCATGGGCACAGAATCCTGTGGACCTCTCATAATAGTTTTATCTACTTCTTCACATGATATTTCAAATTGTATCTTCAATCAATTCTTCTCTTATGTGAACACTCTTTTTTTGTATTCACACTTAGATGATCAATAATAAGTATGTGCTTAAAAGGATAACATCAGGTCGGCTCCAAAAAAATATCTCCAATGGCTATACTCATACTCTCACATAGAACACTTCTCAACAAGATTTTGACCCACTCCGCTTCATGAAATTTATGCGCCAAAGCATACTGATAAATCACTTCCGAGATGTTTCAAAGAGTTTCTTGATATCAATCTCTGTTGAAGAATGTAATTTTGATGCTTTACTACTCGACTACAAGTTCTCCTTTTATTATCCAACCACTTACTCGATTGCTAAGTAAGTTTTCAACTAATTTCTGAAATGACATGTCTGTGCTTGGGCTTCGTTTCAAACTTGAATGACGTTGCTTAACAAATAACGATTATCAATATCCTTTCTTCACTATTGAGAACAATCCTAATGCATTAACAATACAACTGCTAGGGATTCTATGATCTCTAATCATTTATTTTGACCGCAAGTGAGGACTTGGTGATTTCAAAGTAGATTTCAGCCATTAATACTTTCCGCGTAGACACAGAAAGAAACTGTAACTTCCGTTCTTGTTCCTGATAATAATTTAGACCATATTCTCTTGCATACTACATCACAATGTCACCAAACAATTATAATCCAAGGTGCATACTCAGATGGTGAGTATACCATCCGCGCAGGGGTTTAGAGCCTATCAAGCTCCCCCTATGACCATGAGGGTTATCTAACTAGAAATAGGAGATGCGTCCACAGCAGATGCATCTACTATACCATTAACATTGGTATCCTTCTTTACTTCCACCCAGATCTTGCTCGTATCTTTTGTAGCTTTCACAAATTTTATTTCTCCTACCTCATCCCATAATGAATCTTCTGACTTTTTAGGGCTTTCCTATCTCCACGCTCTAGATCTATAATGCTTAGAGATGTGTCTAGATTTTTCACATGAGTGAAAAATGATAGGAGGTCTGATGTTATTATTCATCATGCTGCACTGCTTGGCTGTATGTCCATTGTAATTACATATCTGACATGTAATGTTCTGAGGGTTTCTAACATTTTGCTAAGGATAACTTCTTTGTTTTTGCTAATTCTGATTTCTTTGATTATTCTGATTCTTGTTCCTCTGACTTGTTTTACAATTCATAGCTCTATGACCAAATTTATTGCATGAATAATAGTAACCATTGAAGGGTCTTACCTCTTTACAATTCCTTGCAATATGTCCATGCTTGTTACAAGCATAACAAGTATGGTCAACTAGATTGTATTCATCCTTAGGTGGTTCAACAATGTCTTTAGTCTGATTTCCAATATCCTTAGTATCTGTGATGTCCTTTGGTGATTTCATTCTTTCTCGCATGGCATCAATCTGAATTTGTGCTTCATTGTATCATATACCACAGGTATCTCCTTTAACCTTTTGAGCATACAACTGTGATTCTATTAGATCCTTTCTTGTGTGTAACTTGTCAATATGATTCTTTTCTGCAATCAATTTAGATTCCATCTTATCTTTGTTGTTTCTTAGCTCCACGATTTCCATGTTTGCTTGTTTCAGTTCTTCATTTAACTGTTTGTTCACTTTGACTTGATCATCATAGGTTTCTTGATTGTTACATAGCTTTTCATCTAATTCTTCAATCTGATCCTTCAAAGATGAATTTTCTTCATTCAACTTTATGACTACTTCTCCCAAATCATTTGAAGAACAATTACTTAATTCTTTTTTCAGTTTCTTGATAAGTATTTGCATGCCATTAACTTTTAGTTTAAGATCTTCATTTTCTTTTTCAGATGTGTCAAGTTCTTCAAGGGCTGCTTCAAGATTATTTTTCAAGTGTTTCATTTCTTCCTTTTCCATGATCTCCTCAAGTGGTTAAAATTATTTTCTGAGGACCAGATCTCTGATACTAATTGATAGGATTAGGAACACTGAGAGGGGGGGGTGAATAACTGATCTATCTATTATAATTTTTTCTTATTATCTTGAATCTTAACTTTAATGCTTAAGTACTGAATTGAATATCAAATGCAATTAAGATAAAAATAAAAAAATCATAACACCAAATATGATTATGGGGAAACCCAATGCAGGTGAAAACCCCAGTGGATATTAGTACCCACAAACATTCTTTACTAGTTTCTTATGATCCTTGTTAGAAGATCCTTAACCCTGTTAGGAGTTGTCTTTACAATGTATGAAGTACAGTGACCTTGTTAAGGGTTGGACCTTGTTAGGATTCTTTTACAATAAACTTGTTAGGGGTGGTGGACTTACTATCCAAGGACTCGCTGTCCAAGAGGTCACTTCTCAAATGGTGAAAGCTACAACCTTCTGGATCTTCGATACACACTGTATCTGCAAGGTGAATTGCTGCTGTGACACTTCTTGTCTAATCAGTTCCTTTTGTGTGTTGATGCTTTAACCTCTTGTAAATCACTATAACAATATTATTTTCACTCTGAAATCTTCTACTTCAATATCTATATCATCAACATATGACAGATATAGCTTTGTTGTTTTAACACTCTGCTATGCTTTTCTTATCTTTGGCTTTCGCAACTTCTCCGATCACAAATGACCTTCTATAAGTACTTCCTCAAGGGAAATGAACATGTTAGTTTTAGGAAACCTTTTACCATCTATCTTGATCACTTAACTAAGAACACAACCCTTCATTAAGTTGGTGCAACATCAATTACAATTACTTTACTCAAACTGAACAGATGTGTCTCTTCACACAGTTCGCTCCGCCAAATTATCTCTAACTTCTTTCTCTAGATGAATCAAGTCATGTGCCTTTAACCACACATGATGAGATCACTAAAAATAACTAATCCAAAGGTGAAAGTACTAAGGATAGGTGCAAATTTTGTACCAAAACAATCTCTTTCGGCTCTTTCCATGATCTATGTCTTGTTCTAGCATTCACTGGCTATATCTTCTTCATAATTGCACATCTGATCATGCTCTCTTAGAATTAGCATGAATACATACTTACAAGATTATCTTCAAAGGCACATTCCCTAACTCAGTCGTATGCACATACACTGATGCTCTATTCTTCTAGTACTCTGCTAACTGTCTAGTCTTCTGTACTTAGCCAATTTCTGATCTTCTGATAATGTGTGCTGACTCCAACACTTCATATTCCTTTGTTTCCATAATGAAAACACTAAATAGATTCATATACACCAGTATAGTCAACTTTCCAACACTCTTGTATAGGAGGTTCTAGGGGAGTAGGATCAGAAGCTTGTTGTCTGTCCAGCTAGGAAATCATGATGACTTTCTCCAGCGTGGCATAGTTCACCTCATTATGAGAGCCTGTGTCGTGAAATCTACACCAGTTAGTCATGGGCTGGAAGATTGTGACAAGAATGAAATGAGAAGGTCCAGTGTTACCGTGGTTGGTTCTTTTATTCAGAGGAGTACCTCCAACATTGGCATGGTTGTTCCATTGATGTTGATTGGGTCGGGGCCTATTATTGTAATTTCTTCCTCTGACATTGTTATTTTTTTGGTTGAAGAAAATATTCCCTCTCTAGAAATTGGTGTTGTGGGGTGAAAGAGACCCCACCTTCAGCTATTTGATGTCCACAATCAGTGTGGACAATAGTCACTGGAGGGATTCGACCTCGACGGATAGCTGAGTGTTCGCGTCACAATGTGACGGTTGTTGTTGTTGGTTCCCCATGAATATGGTAGCATTCTCCAGAGTCAAGGGAGGCAATCCTCCATTCGTAGGTGACTGAAAGAAAGACACTTTGAATGGTTGTATTTTTGGTTGTTGCATTTTTTGTGGCTGGTTCCAGGGAAAGGATTCCAGACGCAGTGTTGTCTGTATTTGTGATGGATATACATACCGGGCTTGCTGGTATATCGGCAGTGGTGTGGGATTCATAGCCATCATGGGGGCACCCATTGCCTAATTGGGGTTGTATCCCCTAGCATAAGAATTTCCACCGGGTATCATGTTAAAGGGCATGCTCTGCCCAATCCCGCCCAGATATTTGTTAAGGCCGTGGGACAATTCCAAGGCCAGGTCATAAACCTTTGCCAAAATATCCCAGTCACCTGGGGTGGTATTTCTCCAGAGGAGAGTGGCAATGAAAGGGTCCATCACATTAAGATAGGTCTCAATAGTTACATCCATGGATGGGATGAAGGGACCCGTACACCGCTTTAAGGCACGTTGGAACCGGTGGTTGAATACTGCAAGGGGCTTGTTCAGTTCCTTCCTAATAGATATGAACTATCTATGGGACCACACTGGGTTCATGTGCACATGGAAGGCAGCCAAGAAGGTGTCCTCCATGTTCTACCAACTATTGATCAAGTTGGCGGGAAGGTTAAGGTACCAGTTTAGCTTGTTCTACCCTAGGGACAGAGGGAACATCTGGGTCACAATGTCCTAATGTTAGATTCTATGTCAGTTCATGGCATATTTGTATGCCTGTAGATGCTCTTATATGGTTTTTGAGCCTAATTTTTCATATCGGGGACAAATATTTTCTAGGTGTGTAGGAAGATCATTGGTTGCACACAGAAAAGTTCCCATCAGGGACCCGGTGTTGCCAAAATATGCAGCCATCGGGGGTGTTAGATTTTGAGTAGGTTGAGCGTTAATTCCCGAGGTCACCCGGGGGACTTGGGTATTCTAAGCTATAGTAGATCCCCAGACAATGGCAGTCGGTTTGGCTTTTGGGGTCCATTTCTTTCAATCAAGAGGCTTGAGTTCAACAAACCTTCCAGGATTGAGAGCTAATCTCAGGACTCTTTCGAATCTCACAGGTGAAAATGATCTAATCCAACTGAAGGTCTGACTCCTAAAACTATGGCTTGGGGAACCCTCGAGTGGTGTAAAATAAAAATCCTTAGAGGGGGATGATTTCATGCCCTCCCTCTAGTGCTAGTTTCTATTGATGGGACTTTATGACCGGGTCCACCAACAAATGTAAGTTGTCACTGGGTACCGGGGTACTAGCCAACTTCACCTGTAAAGGTTGTCCAGGGAAATGAGATTCGCTGGGCCTTCAAGCATGTGAGAGTCGGTTCTCAACAGTGCGGGAGCTTAGTTGCAAATGTGACTATTTTGTTCAGTGGGATAGTTGGTTATCTTGACTCGTCTTCTCTGAGGATTCAAGTAAGCGAGGTTTCCTGCAAGCATTTACCAACTTTCCCAAATAAACTTCAAAAGATACTGCAAGGTTAGAAATATTCCATCTACCTATAGTTATGCCAACCATTCAAAACATCAACCATGCTCTAACATGCTACACTAAATACTGAAGAAATACATAACCATTAGTTCATATTTAATCAATACCGAGGAAAAAGGAGATCGTTAATCTACTTAAAATATTAGTGAAAGGGACATAAAGAACATGAAACATAAAATACCATTAACCAAGAGATCAGAATGATAGAAAAATTATTGATAGAACCCTTCCTTCTTCATTAACATATTTCCAACAAGCACTAGTGCGTAAAACAATGGTGGCTCTAGGGGAGCATTTAACTACTGAAAGCTTCTGAAACTAAGGAGCATTGAACTCTGCCACTAAGAACTGATAAAACTTAAATGCTATTAGTTGTGGACTACAAAATCATTAATTTTGCGGACCCCTGGAATGAGGTTAGACTTATTATTTATACACAAACTTTTGACCTAAAACTAACCTAACCTAATTTGCACTTAATAATATAATACTATTTCCAATGGCCATTACTACTTGTACTGTGCTACAAAAGACCTCGAGACAGAGAAGGTCTGACATGTTAGAAGAATAAGACAATAAAAGAGGAGTGGAAGAATCGGCCTCAAGAAGAGAGCTGGGAGGAGAAAAGAAGAAATCCAATCCCTCTGGGATCGAGGCTACATGCCTCATTAATGGGAAAGTAGATCCCTGTCTCCGATGTGCCAGGTGTTACATTGAAGTGGTGCCTTGGGAAGACCACCTATTAGGGCCCTCTTGTCAAGCCAATGTGCCTTGTTGGAGTTACCCAGCTTCTGACACCTTTATTAACTGCCTTGAAAGTGATCGGTCGGTCTTGGGAACCAGGACACGGATTACTTTAAAGAATTCAAAAATATTGGATCCGGGACTCTGGGATCCAGAAGCTTGCACCCCTAAAGAATAAAGAATACAACTGACACATGGTTGATGGAATTCTCCAGACTCTAGAGAACCTTATTGTTCCTTATGGTTTTTCAATGTCTCCAATACCTGGCTTATGCCTTCTTCATCTATGTCTCTGATACTATCCCATCAACTGCGAACAACCTCCAATTTTTCCTCAACATCTTCGGCCCCATTCTGGAATTCATCTACCATTTTCATGGCGTCATGTGCCCAGATCATGGTCTTGGATAATCTAGATAGCCTGCCCTGATCAAATTCTCTGGCAACTGGATATAGGGATTCCATCCATTCATCAAATTTACTGAGGACGTAGTCCTCTAGGGTGCATGTTCCAGTGGTGAAGGGATCGACCTGCGATATTCCAACCAAAAATGATTGAAACAGGCCCAAGGGGTATTGGTCCATGGTCACATTTTTTTTCAAGGCCTTAACTAGTTCCTTGCACACCTCAATTTTGAGGCCAAGTCTGGAGAACTAGGCCTGGAGGGAATCATATGATTCATCTCCCAAAATTCCCACCTCTATGGTGGCTTCTTCTTTAATGTTGTGAATGTATTCCAACTCGGCCCTCCATTTCTTGTACTTTTACAAGTATTTCTCCCATACAAGAGCGGAACCATTTGCTTGACTAATAAGGATGTCAATCCGATAAAGGTCTAGGAAGGATACCACTAGAAATTGTCTTATAGAAGCTACCTGCTCGGTGGCCCACCCATCTATAGCCTACGCCTTCTTTTTTATGGCCTGGAGGGAATCCACATCACCTTGTGCAAGTGGAAATCTGGAGGTAGAAGCCTCCAGGTGGAATTTGGCTAGAGGCCGTGTAAGCTCTGCCAAAAGTGCGAGGAGATTGGCATTAGTATCTATTTCCTCCTTCAACTTTTGACCTTGTTTAAAATATCGGGCCTCTACTACTTTAGTGGCCTCCCTTAATAGGTCTAGCTTGCCTTACTTGTCTCTTCTCCCCAGTGCCACTTCTGTGATGTTATAGCCTTCAGGCCTTATGGTCGTTGCATCTTTATCTGGAGGAGGTGTTCTGATAGTCGCAACTGTGCTTCCTGTTGGACTAGTCTGGAGAGTATGGACTGTCTATGCCTTCTTAGGCTTCTGGGCCTCTACATTACGGGCCATCATCTCTACTAGGGAGAGTGGAGTGCTTGTTTCTACTATTGGGGCCTTCCTCTTCCCTTATTCCACCAACCATTGGGGCAGCTGGGGTGGCTTTTCTAGTAGCACCTGAGTATCTAAATTCCCCTCTAAACTTGGCGGTGGGTTCACGGTATTTTCAATGTTGCTGGGATCCTTTTCCTTTACTTGTTCCTTCTCCTTCTCTCCCAAAAATTTGGTATCTTCCACTAGGTTGGCACCTTGGTTGGCTGAGTCTGAGACTTCCCTGCCTACACTTGTATTTCTTGTTTCTTCAGTGATTTCCCCATCTTTTTGTTGCTATTGTTCTCTGGCCCTGCCTATTTCTTCTGCCATAATATCTTCCTCCACTAGAATATCTTGTGGGAGTGGATGAGGTTGTTGGCCAATGTTTAGAAATGCGGCCACTTTCACTACCTCACCAAATGTACTTCGGGGAGCCTGGTCTCTCAGAGTGACCAAAGGTATTTGGAGCGTATTGATCAGGGGTACGGTTGATCTCATGGGTCTAGTTTCCCCAATCATTAGTTTCTCATTTGTCATTTACCTCAGTTGATTCCTGACCTCTTGGGCTAGTGTTTTTTCTTGCCTTCCCTACTCTTGTTGTTCCTCCTTTGTTTCTTCCCAAACTTCCTGCTCTGTGGAAAATTCTTGTTCCGGGATCTCCTATTCGTCAGGGATGTCTTCCTTCTCTTGAGCGGAAATCTCCTCCACCATGTGACCTATATCTTGATGAAGGTCCATGTGGGAGTGAGGATTCATAAATATTTTCAAGTCTGGTAGAATTTGAACTGACATCTATGGGAGGCAAATATGGCATATGAGGGCTGGCAGCTGCACTTGGTGTGGGGATCACCCTCTTCTTTTTCTTTCTCATCAGTGGGACCCCAGTCTCTAGAATACTGGTAGACTCAACCTCGGTGAAATTCTGTCTACTCATCATCACGGCCAATGACGGGGATCCCATTGGTCAAGCGAATTCCATGGGAGTTATGAGGAGGCTGAAGGACATCTGTGTACTTATTTACGTGCTTGCCAGCCTTGCCAGCTCCATCTGTTGTTGCAACTATGCCATTAAGGGACTGGGACCTTGGGGAGGTACCTTAGCCGGGGTATCTTCTTTTTCCTTCCCCTTACTCATACTAGGTTTGGCAGAGGCAGTGGGTGTTGAAGTGGACCTTTGAACAATCAGTCCCCTCCGGGTGGTTTTGGGACACACCTGGGAAAAATATTGGTGACTCACCTCCATAATAGAGTGGCATACTCCTTCAATTGTTAAGTCTTTAGGGGTGGCCTAGTCCACTAGAGGGAGATCTAACTTGTCCAATTCTTTCTCTTTATATGTCGGGTCCTCAAGTGGCCCGTCATATGAAAATCCCTTCAAAAAATTCTAAATTTTGAGTGCCTTCATGAGTCCTTTGGACATGCATGAATGTTGTCAGGCCTGGAGATCAAAACTATCTTGGTAGTTTGCCCAAAAATCTTCAATGTCTACTTTGTGCGACAGGGATACCCAAGGCAGTGCCAAGGCAATCTTTCCTAGAGGATCATAATTGTTTCTGGTGTGTTGGAATTCCACCAGTCCTAGGCTCTTCAGTTCACTATCTGCCTCCCTTGCTGAGGCAAGGCTGCATGTATAAATCCTGCATGAAATTGAGAATGGGACATTAACAACCTTCTTCAATGTGAAGAAGGTGTGCAAATCCATGATCTGCCGACAGAACTCCAAAAGAATAATTCTATCCCCGCAATACTAGGGAAGAAGATGGGGCTTCTTGGAGAATTCGGTTACCCGAATGCAAGTGTGATGCTAGAACTGAATAAAATAGTGGCCATAGGTACTGACCAGGTTCATCACCTCCTATGATAACCAATACCCAGAATCCCAAGTAAGTGTTAGAATATTTTGGTAAATGAAGGAATCATTTACCCGGTATAAATTTAGGAAACTAAGTTCCCATTGTACTTGGGGATAATGATCCCATGGTGTCAACTAGCCTCACTCATTTCCAAGTTCACCCACTATTCCCAAACCTGGAAAGACCAGTTTCTGTTGGGCTAGTGCCCATAGCATGTATGATGTCATGTAGAACTTAGAGCTCTGGATGATGCCCTTCAGCTGTGTGTCCACATGATTGGCTATGATAGCCACCCATTTGAAGGTCTAACTACGAGTGGAGATGCAGTAGAGAAAGTAGTACATCCATGCTAAGAAATCTTGGGCATGGGGCAATCCAAAGATCCTGCACAAAAATATGATGCCTACCTAAATGGGCTCTTTGAACTCCCCTCAGGGAATTTCTAACTTCATCCTCTTATGGTCCCTCTTTGGGGACTTTAGGTAGTGGTTATTGAGATATTTTTGGGAGGTAAGGGCAGCATCCTTGAACTCCTACCATGTTTGGGCCCGATTCTAGATAATGGACCCATTGAACTGTGGGAACCCTAGCCCTAAGCCAAAATTTGCTGCCTCCAAGGTGACAATTATTTCTGGATACTGTAATGGGCAGGGATCTGGAAGCAGAATAGTCTGATTAGGTGCATTGTACAAAGTTGCCAGTTGGAGTATTAATTTTGGTGATTGCACCGAACAAGGAAAGTTTGCAGCCTTAATGATGCCGGAGGCAGCCAGCTGAGTGGCCAAACTATCTCCAGTGGCCTTAAACCTATAGATGGCTTGGATTAAGCCTTGTATTTCAACCCAGAGTCTAGGCTCTGTGTCCATTATTTCCTAAACTTTGGAATCCACCTTGGATCCCATGAGAAAACCCTCCTTCGGGTATTTGGAGGTGAGTGGTAGCTTTGCCAGCATCTTTTTGACCTTGGTTTTTGTGGCCACCTAGGTGGAAGTGGTAGGTAGCTCTGGGCTATTGGGAGGAGTGATTAATTTAGACATCTTGATCAATTATCTGCAACATGCAAGATCGGAGAACCGTCAGATCATGATATATATAAAGAACATTAAAAACTCTGTGGAATTTGTTGCTACTCTACGCATTTTCAATAAGTGTTAACACATATCCAAAATTCTAGAATACTTTTAATAGATGTGAGTTAGATTCTAGGGTGTTGACCCAAATGATAGGGGAAACGAAAGATAAGGGATTGCTTCAGGACCCAACGTCTGGATAAACTAGCTGTTGCCGTGTCGATGTGACCAGTAGGAAACCGTACTTGGATGATGTGGGTTGGCACATGTTCACATGATAGGTGACATAAAGGAATTTATGGAAACAAGTGGGATGACATGGGGTAAATTAAATGCCAGATGGGACATGGTTTGAATTCCCACTCATGGGAAATTAATCCCGCCATTTAAGGTGATGAGACAGAGGACAGAGAAAGATGTCATGGCTTGAACGAGCGAGGTGCCAAGTTTGAGCCATGGAAAATCCCTCTAGATGAGCTTGGTATGGTGAGTGAAAACATGATAGAGCACAAAAAACTCATCAGCTTAGAAGGATACACACAAAATATACACGAGGGTCAAAGGATGAGGCTGAGGGCTGAAACATATATACACTAAAATACATGGTATTTACAAACTGCTTATAGATTTATACAACATTTACATAGGTACATGAGCCACCCTAAGACAATATACATTGTATACATTAGTTTACAACTGCACAGAGGGTGAACAACCCTCTAGCAAAGCCAACCCACCAACAAGAGGCAAACCAAAAACACAAAAGGAAAACCAGTAAAACTGAACAAAGCAAGAAATGAAAACAAAAGGAAACAACAAGAAAAAGATGACAAGAAACCAGAGCACAAATCGAGGACCTACCTAGAGACACGAAGAATAGTAGGGGAGAAGGACACCAAGAGCATGCTATAATAAGTCTACCTTCGAATGATCAGGAATAGACATTGCAAATCAACTGGTAATCAACCACTAAGCACAGAACACTTTGTAGTTAAAATGCAGTTTAATCACCTAAGAATTGCTCTGAATGCTTTAAGTGTTTTTAATCGTGGTAACTATGAAAATGATGGGTAATTTCAATTTATACCCTTAGGGTAAAAATGAGTTACACTCTTCCCCACAAACTCTGGAACAAGCAAACCCTTAGACTCTAGGCCCAGGGATTCCATGCAGTTGTGTCCTCTTGTGAAAGAATGATATAGTGGGATAGAATCCTAGAGTCTTTGATCCAGCTCTGGAAAGAACAACAAACTCCAGGACTGGGTCCTAGAGGCACGAAAGACAAAAATAGAAAGAAAGAAAACCTCATGGAAGTAAAAAATCCTGGAGAAGAAAAACAAAGGAAACAAAGAAAACAAGGCAAGAGCCAAAGAAAAAAGAGGGGACCCAACATTTTGCACACAAAATCTAGGGACGAGTATGCAGGACATAACATAGATTAGTTTCCCTTTCAAGCAATTTGTTTCCTGCATCTATAGACTAGTTTCCCTTTCAAGTAATTTATTTCCTATAGCCATAGCATGTTCTAAGTGAAATCCTTGGTGCATATATCTTTCTCACCTATTTCAAGTACTACGTCTCTGGGTTGATAAATTAAATGAGTTTTTATGAGGAGGATAGCTGCTTGATAGGATGTCCAATCCTTGAGTCTTGGTGAAAGCCTAGTTTTTTATTCCTTTAATAGAACCGATCACATCCTTTGTTCTAACAATTTCCACTTCATCTTGAACATCAAATGCCTCACATGGCCTCCCATATTTTTTTTTTCTAGTTCAGACCTATTTGGTGGCCAAATTCTAGTCCTACGAAAGCCACTCATAATGTTCCATGGTGTCATTTTTTTCTTGAATGCATCTCTTGCGAGAGTTGATAACTCTTGATGTCCAATTTCGATGTGGGGGCTCATTCGCCATCCATATAGTTCTTTGTTGTTTGAATTAATTATTGAAAGGAGAGAAAACACTAACATCTAGTGGTTTTAGCCTATCGTTGCTATGAGAAAGTAGTGTTAGCAAGTTGATTCTTAAGAGCTTTTCTCTTTAATTTTTTTGAAGGCAATGTGGCTATAATTACCATTAAAGATAAGAAGGACCCTATTATTGGGTGAAATGCCACCAGGGATGAACACTACAAAATGTTATAACCAATTAATAAACAATACCTTTGTCATCCATGCATGCTCTTGGAACCCCATGCATGCACCTACCTATTAGAACTAAGATCATATTATTGAGGGGGGGGTGAATTAGTAATGTACCAAATAATCAAATATTTTAACCTCTTATACTTAAACCACCATTCACAAGATTAACCATATATTCAATAAATGAAAACCATAAACATGAAAATCCATCCAGACATTTTACACATAAATTTATCTCGTGGAAACCCAAATAGGTAAAAAAACCATGGTGGGAATTAGTACCCTTTAAATGATGTACTTTTCTAAAGTACACCCTGCAAGGAGCTTAACCATGTTAGGATTTTATAATAGTAGTGTTAGGTGATACCTGATTAAGGGATGTGCCTTAGGCCTTTTAGAACCTTTACCCTGTTAAGAGTATCCTTTTTAGAGGACTTTAAACACTTGTTAAAGTGTCACCTTGTTAGAGGATTTACAAAAAAGATTTGTTAGGATCTACCATGTTAAGGGATTTAACTTGTTGCAACTGTTAGGGAACAACAGAAACAATGATCTCTGAAATAGCACTACCTTTTCTTGATATGATCTAATGAAGCACATAATCTCTTGTCAACACACTCAAATCTTCTCTGGCTTGATCGCAACTCATATTTTTCACTTCACTTATCTAACAGACGATCGACACATTCAACCTTCAACTTCATCCATTATATACTGAACTTTTAAGTCCATCTCCTTAATCAAACCCTAAAATAGAATTTCAAAACATCTCTCTCAAATCCAATGCGCCACATAAAAAAATTAAATACACAAAGCATATTTCCAATGCTGCATCGGCCAACACAACAATTTACATAAAATTTTGTGTCAAGGCATCAAACACATTTTGACCAAACACAAGCTTCCTCAAGAATATTCTACACATGCTAGCATTGAACAATGTGATTCTAGATCATCACCTCCAATCGTGAAAACACGTCACCAGATCATGAATAACTCAACCAACTTCACCAAAACCTTAACACTGATCACCGATCAAAGATTTATCAACTATTCCTCAAGAACACAAACTCTGTAACCTAATAACAACTTTTTCTCTGCTCACCGATCATCTATCCTTCACACCAGTCACTCAAATTAGTTATGGTTTCAATTGTAGCATCTAAACATTGTTGACCACTATATCCTATGATCGCATCACAAGATATAACAATGATTTGACAAGACATTCAAATCATCTATCACATGTCATTAACTATTCTAACAGTTGCAATGTTATACTTCAACCGATCACAACTTCCACATAAGATCACTTCAGTAGTAGTGGTCATGCATTAGACATCCAGAGACACGCCTAGTTCTCCCATAAAGAGAGAAACCACTAAAATTCACTGCAACTCTTCATTCAACATAACTATGCTTGGAAACATACTAAGAGCACAAATTCAACAGTTGACATCAATGACAACATAATATTTGATCCTCATGTAATCAAATCTACATCATGACATCCCCAAAACTCACATACCATCACCACATCATATATTCCAATAATCTCCCCCTTTGGTATTTATGAAAACACTCTATGAAACACTCTCTACTTCTCCAATGATGGAAATGCTCTTCCCTAAAAATGTTTCCACTTCTATCTTTCACCAGTTCTGCAATTACTCACCCTTTTTCATACACCCATTCTCCAATACCATACATTCTCCCCCTTTAGAATACACTATTCTCCCCTTAACATACATTCTCTCACTTTGACAACAATTTCAAAGGTGTCAATCACACCTTATATCTTCTCTTTTGTACCTGACTAACCAAAACACATGACTTCATAGACTTCTCCCCCTAAGGACTAGCCCCACAACATAAATCCAAACATAAATATATTCAATAAATACACTAAGATTGATGCAACTGCATCTTCTTCCAATTCAACTTAGATAAAGGAATAACCCACAACCTACCTCTTAGATACTCAAATGTATCCTTAGGCAATTGTTTTGAGAAAATATCAGCAACCTTTTCTATAGTTGGCACATACTCCAACCTCACTTCCTTTTCATGTATATGTTCTCTAAGAAAATGATATTTGATAGCAATATGCTTAATCATAGAGTGCATCACTGGGCTCTTTGAAATATTAATAGCACTTGTATTGTCACAATAGATAACCATCGATTCAGTTACCTTCTCTTAAATTCCTTCCAAAATCTACTTGATCCATACTACCTATGTACAATTAATTGCAGCAGTAACTTACTAAGCTTCAGTTGTTGATTGTGATATACAGTCATGCTTCTTACTTGCCCAAGATACAAGCCTCTCACCAAGAAATAATGTACCTCTACTTGTTCTCTTTTGATCTTCAAAATTACCTACCCAATTAACATTTGTAAACACATTCAAAGAAAAATCTTGTTTATGTCCATACCAGAGACCATAGTCTTCAGTTTTGTTAAGATATCTAAAGATTCTTTTTACTGTAACTAGATGAGATTCCTTAGGATTAGAATAAAATATTTCCACTAATCCAATTTCCTATGTTATATCTAGTCTGCGATGCACTACATATTGTATCTTGTCGATCATGGATCTATAAAGTGTCTCATCCACCTCTTTATATTTATCTTCCTTTGATAGTTTGCAACTGGTTATCAGATAGGTACCAACCAATTTTGATTCTTCTAACCCAAAATTCTTCAATATATCCCTTACATATTTGGACTGACTTATGTAGATACCATTTTTCATATGTTGAACCTACAATCCAATGAAGAATTTAATATTATTTATCATAGACATCTTGAATTCTTTCCTCATCTCATCACCAAATAATCTTCTTATCTCTTCATTTCCACCAAAAATGATATCATATACAAATATATTTGTAAGCATAAACTTGTCATCTTTCTTAATATTTGAATACACATTACTATTATTGTAGACACATAAAATTGACCAGGTGTATCCAAAGAATTCAAAATTGTAAATCTTAGCCAAATGCCTCCAATATCATCTCAATGCATTAAAATGGATCAAATCAAATAGACATTTATCAAGCAAAGTGGACAAAAAATCAAATTAAATCAAAAAGATCAAATCCAACCTATTCACCCTTACATGGCTAAATTAATTAAATGATTGATTTATTTAATTCCTAATTTCTTTGAGAAAACCAACCAAATTTCCCTCTATTTGAAAAAACCTCAAAGCTTTTGACTTAACCAAAGCTTATCATGATCAACTCACTCTACCCCCTACCCTTGGGAAATTGCTATAAATACAAGCCATTTTCTTTGTGTTTGGGATCCAAGAATTTCAAGAGCAAAGCATCCTTATTATAGGAATTTGGAGAGCATTTGATAGCTTTTGAGAGTATTTCAGCATTTGCATAGTATTTATATTATCATCCTTAGAAGAATTTGTTGATCTAACAACATATCTTGAAGCATTTTGAGCTAGATTAGAGCATTGTTTATCATTTATTTCTCATTCTAGGATTGTCCTTGTTAGCTATTTTTCTTGAAGGAGAAAAAACTAGAACACCGAAGTAATCTCTCCCTTTTATGCTCTTTGTCCAGTCAAGAGAAAGGCTAATGCAACAAAGATTTGAATCTTTCTTCACTTCGGGCTCCACAGACCAAGGCGGGTATACCTATGAACATCTACCTCAAATGATAATTTCTCTAAAACTTATAGGTAGGTATAAACATGGATTAGATAGGACACTAACATCCTGTGTAGGGATTCATTACTCTGAATGAATCTGGGGATGGCTTCCAGCCCATCATACTTGGTTTATCTTTCAACACACCAAAACATAAAAGGAAATGTGAATGATTTTAATGATTTGGATGCAAGTCTGGTGCAAAACTAGTGCCTTATCCTAGGGTGC
>MU224781.1:1772013-1786869 GCA_018584345.1 Thuja plicata | reverse complement strand
CATTATGGCTAGAGATGTGTAAGGATTTCTTACCATGGACTGAGGCTTTGAAAGTTGTTTCACTTTTAGGTTCAGTCTTCAATCTTGATATCTCAAATGTAGAGATTTTACTGATCAAAGTCTCTCTTGAAGTCTTGTGAGAATTACATGGTTTCCTCTAGAATACTTATCTTATTTTCATAGTCTGATGTTAAGGTGTTTAACAGCTTGTCTATTATATCTTCTTCTGATATTTCTCCACCATTATTTCTAATTCCAGAGACTGCTTCATTTATCTTTTGATTGTAAGCTCTAATGTTCTCTTCAGGTAACATCTCAAGACTATTGTATTTATTTTTCCATGTCTTCTTGCATGCATTATTTGCTTGAATATCTCCTTCAAACATATCTTCTAAATACTTCCATATGGTGTATGCTTTGTCAATTTTCTTGATCTCAAAAAATTCACTGTCAGATAGGGCACTGATTAGGGCTTCTTTAGTGATTGCATTATTGGTAAATGTATCATTTTTTCTACTAGTAGCATCATCCTTTGCAAGGTATTTCAGAGATGGAATAACAACTTCTTGTGTAGCTATCTCAAAGATATCAAAGCCAACACACTGTAGATGTGTTATCATTTTATTTTTCCAATCCAGATAATTTTCTCCATCGAATTTAGGGCTCTCTTTTCTAAAGTAAGACATCTGATCTACCTTAAGCTATTAGGCTTCTTCTCCAAGGATTGGCTTGATACCAATTGTTAGAATAGTCTCAAAGGATAATTGAGAGGGGGGGGGGTGAATCAGTTATCAGTAACTTTAATTCTTTTACTTTCTTTAACTTTAGAATACAATAAAGTAAATGCACATTCAGATAACATAGTACACAACACACAATTTTATCACGGGGAAACCAAATGGTAAAAACCCCGGTTGAAATTAGCACCCACAATGAACTATACTTGTTTATAGTAATCCCTATTAGAAGATCTTTCAACCCTATTAGGAGTTGTTCTTTAAAAAGCAATAAGTATAGTGACCTGGTTAAGGGTCTAACCCTGTTAGGAGTCTTTTACAAATAACCCTATTAGGGGTGAGGACTCACTTTCCAAAAGCTCACTGCTTCAATGGTGAAGGCTAAAACCTTCTGTAGAATAGATATGCACTATATCTGATGATGAATTGTAGAGTAGACCTGTATCTTGATTATTTCTAATGTATTATAATATTCTACTGCTTCTTCACATAGACTCTTGATGAATGAATCACAACTGGTATTATGCACTGTACATTTTCTATCTCTTTTCATATCATTCACACTTAGCATTGAGAACCAAAGATGAGTTAGACATCATGTAATGAATGAAGACAATTACCGATTTGCAAAGCAAGTTTTACTAAGTACGAGATATTTGATTATAAATGATGATAAGATCAAATTTAATGCAAAGTGATGATGAGCTAGATGAGTATAAAAATTAATTAAAGTTTTTTAGAAGTTCTACGAATATGAAAATTCAATAAGAATATCTAAGGTAAAGATCAAGTGGTTAAACCAAATTATGAGAGTTCCAAGAAAAAGTACAAGTTTTGAGGCAAAAGTGAAATGGTTTACCGAGTTCAAAATTATGAATAAGATGATTACACGACAAATTACAAATGATGGAAAAACAAATTAAGGAGATTAAGAGGCAAAATTATGTCTATATAAAGAATGAGAAATATGAATAGAGTAATATTGCTAGCAAATTGAACAGAAAAGAAGAACCTGAAGAACACCATTTACTAAGTAGAACAAAGAAATAAAGATTGAAGAGTCTATAGTTTGAGAAAGAGATTAATTGATTATGTGATGCCAGTTTTAAATTGAGCATAAAGGATCTGACACAAGCAAAGTTAGTTTCTATATTTATAGATAAAATTTTATTGTTTCTTATTAGTATTTGTAACATAAAAATCTCTTAACCAAGTGGATTCAATTGTCCTATTTGTAAAATCTATACTTAGGTGACATTCCAAAAGAGTGTTTAAAGACCTCTAACAAGGCCACTCCTAATAGAGTGAAGATCTTGATAGATATGAGATAAATCCCCTAAATGGGTCACATTTAGAAAATGTGTTTTGTAATCTTTAACAGAATAAGTTCTTAACTAAGTGTACTTTAGAAGGGTACATTTTATTGTGGGTCACAATTCCCACAGAGGTTTTTACAAAATTGGGTTTCATCATTAAATATGGTGTCAATTGAGTTAAATATGGAGTTAATCTAATGTTTCTAAGTTTGAATGATTGTTTTACATATATGAGATTTATTGATGTTTAAGTTACTAAGTCATTTAGTGAATTGGTTATTGTTGTATTCAGTGTTACCAAGTGAATCAATGAGTTCATTTTTAAGTGTTTAATTTAGATTTGTCTGATTCACCCCCGCCCCCCCCGCTCTAGTAGACCAAAAATTGGTATCAGAGCTAGTTACTCTAAAGTGATAAGTTTAAAAGGACTTGAGTTAAGATCTAAAGCTGTATAAGAGGGAAGCACCAAAGCTGGATAGGGGTCATTTCTCTACATGAAAAAGTAGGATGAGGTTGCATGTGTCTAGAGTTGGAGAATATGGACTTCATTTTCTTGATAATGAATATGTTGCACTGACTAATGCACCTTTGACTATTAGTAACAAAAGACAGAAAGAAGAACACACATAAGTTATGATTGAAATTGTTTCTACAGTTACAGACCATGAATATGATGAACTTGATGGATGCACTACTTTGAAATAGATGTGGGATAAGCTTATTTTGACCTATGGTGGAGATCAGCATGTTCAGAAGGCTAAAGTAGAAAGTTTGAGAGGAAAATTTGACTTTATGAGGATCAAAGAAGGAAAGAACATAATACAGTACAATACTCGACTTAAGGAGACTATTAATTCTATCAAAGGAGATGGTGGGATCATAATAGAGGATGATGTTACAAGAAATATGTTGAGAACCCTACTATCGAGCTATAATATTCATGTATCTGTTATACAAGAGCTAAGATCTATACCCCAGATAAATGTTTCACTAGATGCTACTATGGGTAAGATAACTGCATTTGATTTAAATGATTTTGACAATCATTTTCTTGCTACATCTAAGATTGAATCAACATTTAAGTCTACTTTAAAGATTGGAAAAGCTAGGGAAGCTGCAGCTAGACATAGATATTTGAGAAGTGCTAGTGAGAAGTTTTATAGTTGTACTGAATGTATTGAAGAGTTATTTACTGAATGTGATGAGAATGAAGGAGAATTTAAGGCTTTTTTGGGTAGAAGGATACAAAGAGGCAAAGTAAAATACTGAGATTAGTTACCCTTGAAATGTTTTAATTACGATAAAATTGGTCAGTTTTCATCTAACTTTCCTGAGAAAGATAATGATGGGGAGCTCCAACTCCTAAGAGCACTCTTGCTCTCTCCAAGACCTTATCTTTGGTCTTTCTAGGGTATCTATCTCTACCCTAACCAGAGGACTCTACTATGGCCCCATCTTCCTCTTAGAGCTCTCCACCAACTTCAAACTCCCTTCATGTCCTTTTCCATCCAACTATGCACCCATAGGCTCAACTTAGCCAATTTTCTCCCAATCTACTCTTATCAATTGGAATAGGTATCCTAACTATTCCTAGATCTCTTTCAACTAGTTTTGATCCACTTTTATGGATTCTTTCATTGTTTTTCCCATCAAGTTCTTCATATCTTGGCTTTAGGCCTTGTAGCCTGTTTAGCCCTATTAGAACTCCTAGAAACTGAAATATTTGATTTCCTTAAAATTAATTTTAAAAACCCACTGAACTAACTATGGATTCTTTTTGAGACCACAATAGCCTCAAGGATTTTCTAGGTCTTAGGTTTTCAAGTTGTCCGTACATAGGACTTCTACCAAACCCCTATTTTCTTGAGTTTTTTGGGCATGTGAAGCAGTCTGATTTATTTGCATTCATAAGGTAATCAAATAAACTCCTCCACTCTTCTCCTTACATTCATTTATCAAGGACACATGCTCCAACCATTTATTGGCACAAACCAATCCATCTTGCAACTTCTCATGTTGTTGTTCTAAACAAGCTTCTACTCAAAATGTCTCTGCACTCGCCTAGGGCTTGATGGAAAAATTAGCTCCCCTACACACACAGACCCTAAAATGCATATTTACAATATTTATACATTCCCCTAATTTATTCAAAGTGGCCATATATTTCCAACCATGGGAACTCAAGTGGGGACTGGATCTGAACACACTAGCGAACCATTAAAAATAAAGAAATTACAAAACAAGTAACAAGAATGCAAAACCTATCAAAATAGCACCACAAAGAGTAATTACATGACAAATAATGAAGGCTCAATGCATTTATTCAATTCATTCAATCCATTAAAGGTCTGTATGAAGGCTCTGTCAGAAAATATAGTCCAAATCTTTGCTTTCCAAATCACAGTCCGTACAATGTCACTTCCAACTATCAAATTAGGTTTTGTTTGACCTTATATTTTCTATCCCCACACGTTTGGACCCTTAGGTCAGGATTAGAACACCATTAAAGCTATTTCCGAGTTGTTAGAAAATGTTGTCATGAGCAACTTTTACAACTTTTTGCTCATTTGACAATCCACTATCCTAACTTGCATAACTTGATCCAGAATCAATTCCTTGGATCCCAAAACACTTTAAAACATTTAAAAAAAATGCCACTCCATTTTTGAGTCTTGGTCAAACTTTGACCCTTTGTTGACTTTCCTAGGACTTTGATACTAGAGCCTAATTGAACACACAAATCACATGACTCTAAACACTTTTACCTCAACACACACACCAAATAAAACTTAGAACTTTATAACTAGTCCTTATTACCTTGGTGGTTGGCAAGAACCACCTACAAGCCAAAAATTTGCAAAGATCTTAAATCAGTTAATGGTTTGTATTGTCATTGATGTCAAATTGATATCGTCTGTATAGTCATATACATAATGTCAAAGACTTTAGAGAATCAATGGAATAAAGGTTATACTTTCAGCAATGCATAAAACTCAAGTATTCACTAAGTGACAGACCACACCGATGAAGTGTACACCATCGATAAAGATAGAGATAAAAGTCACAGTGATGCCCGATGAGTAGAAGATAGTGTTTCCCAATGAAGAGAAATCACAGGATGCCTGATGAGCTAAAAATAGTGTTTCCCGATGAGAAAGATACAATAATGCCCGATGGATGGAGATCCCAAAGCTACACCAATGGAACTGGCAGTTTTCACTGATGACAAACTCTAGAATTGACTGACAAAATAGAGAGATCAGAAAATGAAAAAATATCTAGCTGGTAGAGCTAAAGTATAGACTTAACTGGTTGTTTTTTTGCTTTATTCAACCAAAGTTAAGCAATTGATTTGTACAGCTGGAAAGAAGATAACTATGAGATAGATCAGGAGTTAAAGCCATAAATTAATTTGGCTGGATTGGTTTTCATGCCAAGAATCAAGAATCAAGAACCTAGAATTAAGGGATATCATGTATATTAAAGAGACAAGAATAATTATTTCCCAAAGCAATCAGATACATGGGGGAGTGAACTGATAGAAGATTTTGAAGAGAAAATGATGAAGGATAAACTTCATGCAGTCCTGATCAATCAAGCTAAGGGAGAGCTAAAGAATTCTGCAGACACCGACACACAGTGAAGCACAGCATCATAGAGTAGAAAAGGTTAAGTACAAAGGAATTGAATTGATACATTGATCAAAAAGATATTGTAAGTAAATAGATCTGTAAATCTACAATTCAATTGCATTAGAAACAGGTCATTTTGTTTCACTTTAACCATTGAAGCATTAATTCTCTTAACAAAGAAAGACTTAATAGTCTTTTGTAATTGAGGTATATCCTAATAGATTGCTAGAAGGTTGACTCATGATAGTAGCATCGGTCTTACCTAAAGCCTATTGACAGTCTAAGAAGAAGGTTGATTCAAGGATGGTAGTAAGATTAGCATAAAGCCTATTGACAGTCAAGAGAATGATTCAAGGATGGTAGCATAGATGCCAAATACTAAGTGAAAACCTATGTATAAAAATCCTCTAACAAGGTCACACTTAACCGTGTGTTTGTAACCTTTAACATGGTTGGCTCCTAATAGGGCTCACTTCAGAAGAGTGAAAATTTGGGGTACCGGTCCCAATGGTTTTTCCCTTAATAGGGTTTCCACCTGAAAATCCTTTTGTTATATGTGTATGGTTTATTACTTTATTGTTTTGCATTCTACATATGCATTCTTGGATTGATTGGTATACTCTGCATATTTACTAAGCATCGGTAAATATAGTTTTTCTACTTATCAATTATAAAGGAGAATAAGGATAGACAAGATAAACCGACAGACAGTTATTTATTTCAAGTATTTCAAAGACATACATCTTGTTGGGACTTAATAATTTGAGAAGTATTGATTGGTGGATTAAATTTTAAATTGGATAAATGCTAAGAGGCCATTAATTCACCCCCCCTCTTAGTTATTACTAACAATTGGTATCAGAGCTTGTGTTCTTAGAAGGAAGGTTTCAAGACCTAAGTAAAGATCACAAGATGAACATATGAGATGTGCCCAAGTTGAACAAGGACAACTTCACTTCATGGCAAAGCAGGATAAGGAATCACTTATCAAGTATTGGAAATGATATTACTCAATACGTAGATACTACATATGTGTGTCCTAAAGGACCATTGATAGTAGATCAATTGAAAGTAAAGCATGAACATAACTGCATGGTTATAGAGCTTTCAGCCTCACTCTCTGATGCTGAATTTGAGGATGCCTAAGATTGCAAAAATGCAAAGAAAATGTGGGACAAGTTAAATCTTGTACATGGAGGTGATGCAAATGTTCTGAGAGCCAAGGCAAAAAGCCTTAGAGGAAAATTTGATGATCTCAGAATGAAAGAAGGTGAAAACATCACACAGTACATCACAAGAATAAAAGAAGTAGTCAATGCTATATGAGGTGTTGGAGGTACACTTGAAGAGGAGACAATGGTAAGTAAAATCCTAAGAACCTTATTGCCCATATATGCTATTAGAGTCTCTGCTATTCAAGAAATGAGAGCAGTAGAAAATGATACAGTCACTCTTGATAGCCTGATTGGTAGACTGATTTTATTTGAGATGAATAACTTTGATAATAGTGTCTTACCAAGCTTAGAGTCTGCATTCAAGTCTTCTATGAGAATAAGTAAATCTAGTCAGAGACACTCATCTAGAAGAGACAGTGAAAGTGAAAGTGAAGAAGAATATCTAGATGAAATTGAAGCACTCATGGTGAGAAGAATGCTAAGAGGCAAAGGTAAATACAAAGGTAAGTTACCACTTGTATGTTTTAATTGTAAAGAGATTGGACACTTTGTTCAAGATGTCCTAACAAGAGAAAAGATGACAGAAGTGATAAAAGATCTTTTGAGAAGAAATCTAACAGAGGTGATAACAAAGATTACAGAGGTTATCGACGATCAGAAATAAATGATACCTGAGATTACAAGGATAAAGGCAAGAAGGCTAGCTATCTAGCTGCTTGCAAAGATGAAGATATTGACACCAAATTAGATGATGATGTCGAGATAGTATTTGTAGTTGTGAAGGATGATTCAGACGAGGATGAAAGGTATGAAGAAACTACACTCATATATAAGATTAGTAAGAATGATATCTATATTATAGATAGTGGCTGCACTCACCATATGACCAGTGAAAAAGAAGATTTTAATACTTTTGAATACAATAAAGGTGGTACAGTAAGAATGGGAAATGATTCACCCTGTCAAATTGAAGGTAAAGGAACAGTAATGCTGAATAACCTGATTAAATGTGAAAATGCTTATTGGGTAAAAGGATTGAATTATAAACTATTGAGTGTCTCTAAGCTGAATAATTCAGGTCATAGAGTAGCATTTGAGAACAAAAAGGCAAAGATCTTCAATGAATCAGGAACATTGATTGGTATCGGTGAACAAACCAAAGGTAACTTATTCTATCTAAATGATACTAACCCCACTTGCTTGATGACTAGAAATGAAGACATATGGATGTGGCACAAAAGGTTGTGTCATGTGAACTTTGACAACATGATGAAGATAAGAAAGAAAAGAAGTGTAAGAGGCTTATTTATGATGACAAAGCCAGACAACATCATGTGCAAGAATTGTCAAAAATGTAAAATGACAAAGTCTAGTTTCAAAAGAAAAACCCATGCATCTGATGATATTCTAGAATTAGTCCATACTTATTTATGTGGACCTATGAGGACAAAGAGCTATTATGGAGATAGATATTTTATTCTCTTTGTTGATGATTATTCTAGAATGATGACAGTCATGTTTCTAAAAGAAAAATCTGAAGCATTCAAGATGTTTAAATGGTATAAGGCTATGGTAGAGAAACAAAGTGGTAAGGATATGAAATGTTTGAGATCAAATAGACGAGGAGAATTTAGATCAGATGAATTCACTCATTTTTGTAATGAGCATGGTATAAAAAGATAGGTTTTTGCACCAAGAACACCACAACAAAATGGGATTGTTGAGAGAAGGAACATATTAATAGCTGATTGTGCAAGAACATTGATGATAGAGAAGGACATCACCCAAATCTTTTGGAGGGAAGCTATTAGCACTACTGTGTACACACTTAATAGAGTACAATTAAGAAAGGACTCAAAGAAGACTCCTTATGAGCTATGGTATGGTAAAAGACCCAATGTAAGTTACTTCAAAATTTTTGGCAGTCAATGTTATGTCTTAAAAGATCAAAGAAATGGAAATCTAGATGCCAAAAGTGATAAAGGTATTTTTCTAGGGTATTCTACCAAAAGAAAAACTTTTAAATGTCTACTCAAGGCTTCTAACAAAATAGTTGAAAGTGCAAATGTAAAGATTGATGAATTTGAAGAAAAGAATGAGTTGGAAAGCACAAAAGAACCAGAGGAATACAACAAGTTTGTATACAATGAAGATCCCATCACTTTACCCCAGCAATAGTACTTAAATCTAGAACAACAGAATGTTGCAACCGACGGTCAGAATGTTGTTACCAACGGTCAGGATAATGATCAAAATAATGTGCAAGGTAATGAAGATCAAGCTAATATACAAAGAGTTGTACATATACTTGCAAGATATGTAAGAAGGAACCATCCAAAGGACCAGATCATAGGAGATAAGAAAGTTGGTACAAGAACAAGAAGTAAGTTTTTAAACTTCAATTGCTTAATTTGTGAGTTTGAACCAAAATCTGTCAATACTACACTAGATAATGAAGAATGGATAAGTGCTATGAATGATGAGATTGAAAAGATTGAGAAGAACAAGATGTGGTCACTTGTGCCAAGACCAGATGATAAGAATTTCATTGGTACAAATTGGATATTCAGGAACAAACTGAATGATAATGAAGTCACAAGGAGCAAAGCAAGACTAGTATGCAAGGGGTATGCACAAGAAGAAGGTATAGACTATGGAGAGACCTTTACAACCATTTCTAGGCTAGGAGTAAGAATACTACTTGCTTATGCTGCATACAAAGGATTCAAAATATATCAAATGGATGTCAAGTCAGCATTCCTAAATGGAATACTTGAAGAGGTATACATTGAGCAACCAGAAGGGTTTGTGGATCCAAACAAGAGGAACATGGTATGTAGACTTTACAAAGCCTTGTATGGATTAAAAAAAGCTCCCAGAGTCTGGTATGAATGACTTCATTCCTATCTAATAAGTATTGGATTCATAAGGACTAGTGAGAACAGTAATCTTTATTTGAAAGAAGATACTAATGCTAATACTTTGATTACTAAAATATTTATTGATGACATCATATTTGGAGGCAATGATATGCTATGCAAATCATTTGCTGATGAGATGAGCAAGGAATTTGAGATGTCTATGTTTGGAGAGATCAAGTTCTTTCTTGGTCTGTAGATCATTCAACAAAGTGAAGTTATTTTTATTACGCAGTCTAAATACATCAAAGAAGTCCTAAAAATATTCAAGATGGAAGATTCCAAACTTGTTGGAACACTGATGGCTACTAGATGAAAATTAGCAAAGGAAGACAAGACAACAGAGGTAAATTAGACTCTATATAGATCAATGATAGGAAAACTCATGTATGTTGTACACACTAAACTAGATATTGCTCATGCAGTAGGAATTGTTGCTAGATTTTCTACTAACCCCAGGGAATCACATATAACTGCTCTGAAAAGAATTCTAAGATATCTAAAGAATACTGAGGAATTTGGCTTATGGTATAGAAGAGAAGGAAAATTTGAACTAAAAGTGTTTACCAACACTGATTGGGATGGAAATATTGATGACCGGAAGAGAACAATTGGAGGAGCATTCTTTATGGGTGAGAGACTTGTCACATGGATTAGCAAGAAGCAAGAATGCATCTCTCAGTCTACTGCAGAAGTAGAATATGTTGCTGTTGCTGCAAACTACTCAAATATTGCATGGATCAAACAATTGCTGGAAGGTATGCATATGAAGATCATAGAACCAGTAGTTATCTATTGTGATAACACCAGTGTAATAAATATTTCCAAGAATTCAGTCATGCATGAAAATACTAAACACATTGCCATCAAGTATCATTATTTAAGAGAACAAGTTCAAGAAAAGGAGGTGATACTTGAATATGTGCAATCAAAAGAATAATTGGCTGATATCTGAACCAAGCCACTACCCAAGGATACATTTGAGTACCTGAGAAAAAGACTCAGGGTCAGACCCATGTCTACCAGTCAGTAAAAGGACTGAAGGCTACATCATCCATATATTATCAAAATATCAATCATGATTGATGAAAACAGAAGGTGAACTTCAAAGCTACATTTATATACAGAAAGATATATATCATAACCGAGCACCAGAGCAGATTGTTATATTGATGATGGATAAAGAAAATTCAAGGAATATATTATGGAAAGAAGAAATTGGTTAACAAAATGTTAGATATTTGTAAAATATTTGTTTGGCATTGTTGTCAAAGGGAGAGAATGTATCCATATTATCATCATAAACTATTCATTATCAGATTACTCCAAACAAGGAGAGATCATATCCAAAGGGAGAAAATTTGTATAAAAGTTGCAAACAAAAGACAAAGACATCAAAGAAGTAGAATAGTCAAGAGGACACCACACATCAGAATAAGAAACAGAAAAGCTAGAAGAATCAAATCAAAGCTTACACAGAGCTTAGCGGCGGTCAGACATTTTTTTTCAGCTATCAAAACAAACTGTTTGGTAATTTGATGAATCTCAACAATTATATTTCATGTTGTATTAGAAATAATATAGTATGATAATATAGCATGTTGTCATCAATGCCAAAGGGAGAGATTGATGACATATAACTGATTAAATGTTTTACTATATTAAGTTGAAGATGATGCAAGATATTAAATTAGTTAATGGTTTGTATTGTCATTGATGTCAACTTGATATCATCTATATGGTTATATACATAATGCCAAAGACTTCAAAGAATCAATGGAATAAAGGTTATACTTTCAGAAATGCATAAAAGTCAAGTATTCACTAAGTGACAGACCACACTGATAGAGTGCACACCATCGGTAAAGATAGAGATAAAAGTCACAGTGATGCCCGACGAGCAAAAGACAGTGTTGTCTGACAAAGAGAAATCATAGGATGTCCGACAAGCTAAAAATACTGTTGCCCAAAGAGAAATATCCAATAATGCCCAACGGACGGAGATCCTGAAGCTAACTGAAGCTACATCGACGGAACTAGCAGTTATCACTGACGAAAAACTGCAGAATTGACCGACAGAATAGAGAGATCAGAAAATGACAAAATATCTAGCTGGTAGAGCTAAAAGATAGACTTAACTGGTTGTTTTATTTGCTTTATTAAACCATAGTTAAGCAATTGGTTTGTATAGCTAGCAAGAATATAACTACGATATAAATTAGGAGTTAAAGCCATAAATCAATTTGGCTGGATTGGTTTTCACACCAAGAATCAAGAATCAAGAACCTAGAATTAAGGGATATCATGTGTATTTAAGAGACAAGCATAATTCTTTCCCAAAAAAATCAGATACACGGGGAGTGAACTTATAGAAGATGCTGAAGAGAAACTGATGAAGGATAAACTTCATGCAGTCCTGATCAATCAAGCTAAGGGAGAGCTAAAGAATTTTGCAAACACCGACACACAGTGAAGCACAACATCACAGAGAAGAAAAGGTTAAGTACAAAGGAATTGAATTGATACATTGATCAGAAAGATATTGTAAGTAAATAGATCTATAAATCTGTAATTTAGTTGCATTAGAAATGGATCATTTTGTTTTAGTTTAACCATTGAAGCATTAAGTCTCTTAACAGAGTAGGACTTAATAGTCTTTTTTAATTGAGGTATATCCTAACAGATTACCAGAAGGTTCACTCATGATAGTAGCATCAGTCTTACCTAAAGCCTATTAACATTCTAAGAAGAAGGTTGATTCAAGGATGGTAGTAAGATTAGCATAAAGCCTATTGACAGTCAAGAGACTGATTCAGGGATGGTAGCATAGATGCCAGATACTAAGTGACAACCTATGTATAAAACTCCTCTAACAAGGTTGCACTTAACTGTGTGTTTGTAACCATTAACAGGGTTGGCTCCTAACAGGGCACACTTCAGAAGAGTGAAAATTTGGGGTACCGGTCCCAGTGGTTTTTCCCTTAATAGGGTTTCCACCTTAAAATACTTGTGTTATATGTGTATGGTTTATTAATTTATGGTTTTACATTCTACATATGCATTCTTCGATTGATTGGTATACTCTGCATATTTATTGAGCATCAGTAAATATAGTTTTGTTGCTTATCAGTTATCAAGGAGAATAAGGATAGACAAGGTAAACTGACAAACAGTTATTTATTTCAATTATTTCAAAGACATACATCTTGTTGGGACTTAATAATTTGATAAGTATTGATTGGTGGATTAAAGTTTAAATTGGATAAATGCTAAGAGGCCACTAATTCACCCCCCCTCTCAGTTATTACTAATAATTGGTATAAGAGCTTGTGTGCTTAGAAGGAAGATTTTAAGACCTAAGTAAAGATCACAAGATGAACAAATGAGATGTGCCCAAGTCGAACAAGGACAACTTTGCTGCATGGAAAAGTAGGATAAAGCTTTACTTATTAGGTATTGGCAATGATATTACTCAATACTTAGATACTGCATATGTGTTTCCTACTAGACCATTGACAGTAGATCAATTGAGAGTAAAGCATGAACATAAGTACATGGTTATAGAACTTTCAGCCTCACTCTCTGATGCTGAATTTGAGGATGTCAAAGATTGAAAAAATGCAAAGACAATGTGGAACAAGTTAAAGCTTGTACATGGAGGTGATGCAAATGTTTTGAGATCCAAGGCAGAAATCCTTAGAGGAAAATTTGATGATCTTAGAATAAAAGAAGGTGAAAACATCACACAGTATAGCACACGAATAAAAGAAGTAGTCAATGCTATACAATGTGTTGGAGGTACACTTGAAGAGGAGACAATGGTAAGTAAAATCCTAAGAACCTTATTGCCCATATATGCTATTAGAGTCTCTACTATTAAAGAAATGAGAGTAGTAGCAAATAATATAGTCACTCTTGATAGCCTGATTGGTAGACTGATTTCATTTGAGATGAATAACTTTGATAATAGTGTCTTACCAAGCTTAGAGTATGCATTCAAGTCTTCTATGAGAATAAGGAAATCTATTCAGAGACACTCATCTAGAAGAGACAGTGAAAGTGAAAGTGAAGAAGAAGATCTAGATCAAATTGAAGCACTCATGGTGAGGAGAATGCTAAGAGGCAAACGTAAATACAAAGGTAAATTACCACTTGTATGTTTTAATTGTAAGAGATTGGACACTTTGCTGCAAGATGTCCTAACAAGAGAAAACATGACAGAAGTGATAACAGATCTTTTAAGAAGAAATCTAACAGAGGTGATAACAAAGATTACAAAAGGTTACTGACGATCAAAAAGAAATGATACCCAAGATTACAAGAATAAAGGCAAGAAGGCTAGCTATCTAGCTACTTGCAAAGATGAAGATACTGACACCGAACCAGATGATGATGTTGAGATAGTATTTGTAGCTGTGAAGGATGATTCAGATGAGGATGAAAGGTATGAAGAAACTACACTCATATCTAAGATTAGTAAGAATGATATCTAGATTATAGATAGTGGCTGCACTCACCATATGACCAGTGACAAAGAAAAGTTTAATACTTTTGAATACTATAAAGGTGGTACAGTAAGAATGGGAAATGATTCACCCTATCAAATTGAAGGTAAAGGAACAGTAATGTTGAATAACCTGATTAAATGTGAAAATTCTTATTGGCTAAAAGGATTGAATTATAATCTGTTGAGTGTCTCTCAGCTAAATAATTTAGGTCATAGAGTAGCATTTGAGAACAAAAAGGCAAAGATCTTTAATGAATCAGGAACACTGATTGGTACCAGTGAACAGATCAAAGGTAACTTATTCTATCTGAATGATACTAACCCTACTTGTTTGATGACTAGAAATAAAGACATATGGTTGTGGCACAAAAGGTTGTGTCATGTGAACTTTGACAACATGATGAAGATAAGAAAGAAAAGAAGTGTAAGGGGCTTACTGACGACGACAAAGCTAGACAACATCATGTGCAAGAATTGTCAAAAAGGTAAAATGACAAAGTCTAGTTTCAAAAGAAAAACCCATACATCTGATGATATTCTAGAATTAGTCCATACTGATTTATGTGGACCT
>MU224781.1:1757834-1771963 GCA_018584345.1 Thuja plicata | reverse complement strand
ACATCATGTGCAAGAATTGTCAAAAAGGTAAAATGACAAAGTCTAGTTTCAAAAGAAAAACCCATACATCTGATGATATTCTAGAATTAGTCCATACTGATTTATGTGGACCTATGAGGACAAAGAGGTATTATGGAGATAGATATTTTATTCTCTTTGGTGATGATTATTCTAGAATGTTGACAGTCATATTTCTAAAAGAAAAATCTGAAGCATTCAAGATGTTTAAATTGTATAAGGCTATGGTAGAGAAATAAAGTGGTAAGGATCTGAAATTTTTGAGATCAGATAGAGGAGGAGAATTTATATTAGATGAATTCACTAATTTCTGTAATGAGCATGGTATAAAAAGATAGGTTTTTGCACCAAGAACACCACAACAAAATGGGATTACTGAGAGAAGAAATAGATCAATTGTTGATTATGAAAGAACACTGATGATAGAGAAGGACATCACCCAGATCTTCTGGAGGGAAGCTATTAGCACTGCTTTCTACACACTTAATAGAGTACAATTAAGAAAGGACTCAAAGAAGACTCCTTATGAGCTATGGTATGGTAAAACACCCAATGTAAGTTACTTCAAAAATTTTGGCAGTCAATGTTATGTCTTAAAAGATCAAAGAAATGGAAATCTAGATGCCAAAAGTGATGAAGGTATGTTTCTGGGGTATTCTACCAAAATCAAAGCTTTTAAATGTCTACTCAAGCCTTCTAACAAAATAGTTGAAAGTGCAAATGTAAAGATTGATGAATTTGCATAAAAGAATGAGCTAGAAAGAACAAAAGAACCAGAGGACTACAACAAGTTTGTATACAATGAAGAACCCATCACTTTACCCAAGAAATAGTACTTAAATCTAGAACAACAAAATGTTGCAACTGACGGTCAGAATGCTATTACCAACAGTCAGGATAATGATCAAAATAATGTGCAAGGTAATAAAGATCAAGCTTATATACAAAGATTTGTACCTGTACTTGCAAGATATGTAAGAAGGAACCATCTAGAGGACCAAATCATAAGAGATAAGAAAGCTGGTACAAGAACAAGAAGTAATTCTTTAAACTCCAATTGCTTAATTTGTGAGTTTGAACCAAAATCTGTAAATACTGCACTAGATAATGAAGAATGGATAAGTGCTATGAATGATGAGATTGAACAGATTGAGAAGAACAAGACATGGTCACTTGTGCCAAGACCAAATGACAAGAATGTCATCAGTGCAAAATGGATCTTCAGGAACAAACTGAACGAGAATGGAGAAGTCACAAGGAACAAAGCAAGACTAGTATGCAAGGGGTATGCACAAGAAGAAGGTATAGACTATGGAGAAACCTTTGCACCCAATGCTAGGCTAGAAGGAGTTAGGACTCTACTTTCTTATGCTTCATACAAAGGATTCAAAGTATATGAAATGGACGTCAAGTCATCATTCCTAAATGGAATACTTGAAGAAGAGGTATACATTGAGAAACCAGAAGGGTTTGTGGATCCAAACAAGAGGAAAATGGTATGTAGACTTCACAAAGCTTTGTATGGATTAAAACAAGCTCCTAGAGCCTGGTATGAATGAATTCAATCCTATCTAATAAGTATTGGATTCATAAGGACTATTGAGTACAGTAATCTTTATTTGAAAGAAGATACTAATGCTAACACTTTGATTGCCGAAATATTTGTTGATGACATCATATTTATAGGCAATGATATGCTATGCAAATAATTTTCTATTGAGATGAGCAAGGAATTTGAGATGTCTATGTTTGGAGAGATCAAGTTCTTTCTTGGCTATAGATCATTCAAAAAAGTGAAGGTATTTTCATTACATAGTCCAAATACATCAAAGAAGTCCTGAAAATATTCAAGATGGAAGATTCTAAACTTGTTTTAACACCATTGGCTACTGGATGCAAATTAAAAAAGGAAGACAAGACAATAGAGGTAAATTAGACTCTATATAGATCAATGATAGGAAAACTCATGTATGTTGTACACACTAGACCAGATATTGCACATGTATTAGGAATTGTTGCTAGATTTTTTGCTAACTCTAGGGAATCACATATAACTGTTGTGTAAAGAATTCTAAGATATCTAAAGAATACTGAGGAATTTTCCTTATGGTGTAGAAGAGAAGGAAAAATTGAACTATAAGTGTTACCGATGCTGATTGGGATGGAAATCTTGATGACCGAAAGAGCACAACTGGAGGAGCATTCTTTATGGGTGACAGACTTGTCACATGGATTAGCAAGAAGCAAGGATGCATCTCTTAGTCTATTGCAGAAGCAAAATATGTTGCTGCTGCTGCAAACTGCTCAAATATTGCATGGATCAAACAGTTGCTGGAAGGTATGCATATGAAGATCATAGAACCAGCAGTTATCTATTGTGATAACACCAGTGCAATAAATATTTCCAAGAATCCAGTCATGCACACAAAGACTAAACACATGGGCATCAAGTATCATTATTTAAGAGAACAAGTTCAAGAAAAGGAGGTGATACTTGAATATGTGCAATCAAAAGAACAATTGGCTGATATCTTCACCAAGCCACTGCCCAAGGATACATTTGAGTACCTGAGAAAAAGACTAGGGGTCAAACCCATGTCTATCAGTTAGTAAAAGTAATGAAGGCTGCATCTGCCATATATTATCAAAATATCAATAATGATTGATGCAAGTAGAAGCTGAACTTGAAAGCTACATCTATATACAAAAAGGTGTATATCAGAATCAAGCACCAGAGCAGATTGTTATATTGATGATGGATAAAGGAAATTCAAGGATTATATTACAGAAAGAAGAAATTGGTTGATAGAATGTCAGATATTTGTAAAATATTTGTTTGGTATTTTTGTCAAAGGGAGAGAATGTATCCATATTATCATCAAAAACTATTCATTATCATACTACTCCAAATAGGGAGAGATCATATCCAAAGGGAGACAATTTGTATAAAAGTTGCAAACAAAAGACAAAGACATCAAAGAAGCAGAACAGTCAAGAGGACACAACACATCAGAAGAAGAAATAGAAAAGCTACAAGAATCAAATCGAAGCTTACACAGAGCTTACCGGCTGTCAGACATTTTTTTTAGCTATCAAAACAAACTGTTTGATAATTTGATGAATCTCAACAATTATATTTTATTTTGTATTAGAAATAATATAATATGATAATACAGCATGTTTCCATCAATGCCAAAGGGAGAGATTGATGACATCTAAGTGATTAAATGTTTGACTATATTCAATTGAAGATGATGCAAGAAATTAAATCAGTTAATGGTTTGTATTGTCATTGATGTCAACTTGATAGCATCTGTGTGGTCATATACATAATGCCAAAGACTTTAGAGAACCAATGGAATAAAGGTTATACTTTCAGAAATGCATAAAATTCAAGTATTCACTAAGTGAAAAACCACACCGACAGAGTGCACACCATCAGTAAAGATAGAAATAAAAGTCATAGTGATGCCCGACGAGCAGAAGATAGTGTTTCCCGATGAAGCAAAATCATAGGATGCCCAATGAGCTAAAAATAGTGTTGCCCAACGAGCAAGATCCAATAATGCCCAACGGATGGAGATCCTAAAGCTAACTGAAGCTACATTGAAAAAATTGGTAGTTGTCACCAACAGAACTGGCAGTTGTCACCGACGATGAACTGTAGAATTGACCGACATAACAAAGAGATCAGAAAATGATAAAATATCTAGCTGGTAGAGCTAAAGGATAGACTTAATTGGTTTTTTTATTTTCTTTATTCAACCATAGTTAAGCAATTGATTTGTACAGCTGGCAAGAAGATGACTACGAGATAAATCAGGAGTTAAAGCCATAAATCAATTTGGCTGGATTGGTTTTCACACCAAGAGTCAAGAATCAAGAACCTAGAATTAAGGGATATCATGTATATTTAAGAGAAAAGCATAATTCTTTCCCAAAGCAATCAGATACATGGGGGAGTGAACTGATAGAAGATGTTGAAGAGAAACTGATGAAGAATAAAATTCATGCAGTCCTGATCAATCAAGCTAAGGGAGAGCTAAAGGATTCTGCAGACACCGACACACAGTGAAGCACAACATCACAAAGCAGAAAAGGTTAAGTACAAAGGAATTAAATTGATACATTTATCAGAAAGATATTGTAAGTAAATAGATCTAAAAATATGCAATTCAGTTGCATTAGAAATAGGTCATTTTGTTACAGTTTAACCATTGAAGCATTAAGTCTCTTAATAGAGCAGGACTTAACAGTATTTTTTAATTGAGGTATATCCTAATAGATTACCAGAAGGTTGACTCATGATAGTAGCATCGGTCTTACCTAAATCCTATTGACAGTCTAAGAAGAAGGCTAATTCAAGGATGGTAGTAAGATTAGCATAAAGCCTATTGACAGTCAAGAGACTAATTCAAGGATGGTAGCATAGATCCAGATACTAAGTGACAACCTATGTATAAAAATCCTCTAACAAGGTCACACTTAACCATGTGTTTGTAACCTTTAACAGGGTTGGCTCCTAACAGGGCTCACTTCAGAAGAGTGAAAATTTGGGGTACCAGTACCAGTGGTTTTTCCCTTAATAGGGTTTCCATGTTAAAATCTTTGTGTTATATGTGTATGGTTTATTACTTTATTATTTTACATTCTACATATGCATTCTTTGATTGATTGGTATACTCTGCATATTTACTGAGCATCGATAAATATAGTTTTTCTTCTTATTGGTTATCAAGGAGAATAAGGACAGACAAGGTAAACCGATAGACAGTTATTTATTTCAATTATTTCAAAGACATACATCTTGTTGGGACTTAATAATTTGAGAAGTATTGATTGGTGGATTAAAGTTTAAATTGGATAAATGCTAAGAGGCCACTCATTCACCCCCCCCTCTCAGTTATTACTATCACTCCCCATGAAACAAGAAGATCAAGGTATCTTAGGTGTTATGAAATCCATGCTTATGCCATGCTTCTTTAAGTCTTCTTTTTCTATCCAAGTATCCTCTTACTCAGATTCGTGTTACCATTTCACTAAGTGTTCCATGAAGTTTTTGTTTCTTGTCTTCTTCTTCACCCTTGTATCCAGAATCTCTTTCACTTGTAGCTTAGCTTTGACAAGTAGTCTAAGTTCTTCCACATCATTAGTCACCTTTTTACTATACTTTCCCTCATCTATATCTGGTCCCTTATATTGAATCAAGTCCTTCAAATTGAAAATGGGAGAAATGGACATATCCTTGGGTAGATCTATCTTATAGGCATTGGAGCCATATTTAGCTATTACCTTACATGGTCCAATCCTCTTCATCTGTAGTTTGATTGGTACTCCCTTCTATAGCCTATCCTTATTCAATAATACCATCACCAAGTCTCCTACTTGAAATTGTATGTCTCTTCTCCCTTCATCATTCTTGGCTTTCAACTTTTGATTAGCCTCCATTAATGTCTTCTTCACTTTCTCATGAACCTCTCTCATTGACTAAGAAAATCATCTGCATGACCATTGATCCTCCATATCCTTTCAAGTCTCTAAGCTCAAGTACACCTCTAGGATGTAATCCATATACAATTTCAAATGGACTCTTACCAGTAGTCCTGTTTGTGTTATCATTATAGGAAAACTCTACTTGTGGAATAAATTGTTCCCATCCTTGCCCATACTCTTTAGTCAAACACCTTAGTAAGTTACCAAGAACCCTGTTAATTGCATCTATCTGTCCATCCGTTTGAGGATGATTTGTGGAACTATGAGATAAATTAGTTCCTAGCCTTTTCCATAGGGTCTTCCAAAAGTGCCCCATAAACTTCACATCTCTGTCTGCAACTATGCTCATTGGTAAGCCATGTATCCTTACTATCTCCTTGAAGAAAAGGTGGTTTATGTGACTAGAATCATGTGTGGTTTTACATGGGATAAAAGGACTCATCTTATTGAATCTGTCTACTACTACAAACACACTGTCCAAACCAGTTGGTGTACTAGGTAGCTCTACTATGAAATCCATATTTATGCACTCCCATGGTCTATTTGGGATAGGCAATGGTTGGTAAAGACCTGCATTTGATGATGTCATTTTTTCCTTTTGACATACTCCACATTGCTCAACATATCTCCTTATATCTTTCTATATTTTAGGCCACCAATAGAATCTCTCCACTAATTCTAGGGTCTTGTTTAAACCAAAGTGTCCACTTAAGCTTCCATTGTGATTTTCTTGGATGAGGTTCTCCCTCATGTAACCCCTTGGAACACATAGTTTCTTCCCTTTAAATAGTGGACCATTCTATAAAGTATATTCTACATATACACTACGAAAGTGATTCTCAAAATCAGTACACACCTTATAGATATCTGAGAAATCTGCATCTCCTTCATAAAGATCCTTTAATCCTTCCATACCTTTACTCTGCAACTGTATCTCTTGGATGGTAAGAAATCTCCTACTAAGGGCATCTGCAACCTTGTTATTTACCCCCTTCTTGTGCTTAATAGTAAAAGTGTATGATTGCAAAAACTCCATCCACTTTATATGCCTCAAAATAAGCTTCTCCTATGTATTTATGTATCTTAGGGCTTGGTTATCAGTGTATACCAAAAATTATTTTGGCAACAAGTAGTGCCTCCACTTCTTAAGAGCTTGCACCAATGCATAAAGCTCTAGATCATAGGATGAGTATCTAGACTTTGCTTCATTAAGCCTCTCACTAAAGAAGGCTACTGGTCTTCCTTCCTGACTTAGGACTACACCCACTACTATATTTCTAGCATCACATTCCACAATGAATAACTTATCAAAACTTGTTAAAACCAGTATTGGTTGGGTAGCTACTTCTCTCTTCAATCTCTCAAACCCTTCATTGGCTTCCTTGGTCCATACAAACTTTTTCTTAAGTCCTCCTTTGATGGTGTCAAGGATTGGTGCATAGATTTAACTAAATCTTCTAAAAAACTTCCTTTAGAATTAGGCTAACCCATGGAAGCTTTTGACTTTAGTCCCTATCTTAGGAGTATGCCAACTCAAAATGGCTTCAACTTTACTCTTATCCATCTTCAAGTCACCTTGGGATACTACAAATCCTAGATAGACTAGTTCTTGGATCATAAACTCACTGTTTTCAATATTTATGGTGAGCTTCTCTTCTTGTAACCTTTTCAACATAAGTTCTAAGTGATTCATGTGTTCTTCCTTTGTTTTTCTAAAGATGAGGATATCATCTAGGTATACTACCACAAATACCCCTATATAGTCTTTTAGGACCTCATTCATAACTCCCATAAAAGTACTAGGTGCATTTGTAAGCCCAAAGGGCATTACTAGCCATTAATATAGCCCCTCTATGGTCTTAAAAGCTGACTTCCACTCATCACCCTCTTTCATTCTAATCTGATAGTATCCACTTTTTAAATCAATCTTTGATAAGTACTTAGCACCCTGTAAGCAATCCATTAAATCATCTATTCTAGGAATAGAAAATCTATATCTAATAGTTATCCTATTTATTGCCCTAGAATCAATACATATTCTCCACTTACCTCCCTTTATAGGAGCCAACACCACTAGGATAGCATGTGGTCTTATGCATTTTCTAATCAATCATTTTTCCAATAGTTCTTGAACTTGCCTTGCTATCTCTTTGTTCTGCTCTGGTGTCATCTTGTAGGAAGCTTTGTTTGGTAATGATGCCCCTAGCACAAAGTCAATTTGGTGACTGATTTCTCTTTTTTGTGGTAGTGTAGCTAGAGTCCCTTCACATATGATGTCTTGGAACTGATCTAACAACTTCTTCACTTCTGCAGGCATTGGTGACTGTTTAGGTGTCTCTTCCTCTTTTGGCTTCACCAAGATTGCATAGCCAATTCCTTCTTCCTCCATATTTTTTAGGAATTATTTCCCACTCATTAGAAGAGTATTGGAGTCTATATTCTTGACTGTTTCTTCCTCTATCAATGACTGTATCTTATAATTTTCTCCATTCTTCTTGAATGAGTACTTATTCTCCTTGCCATGGTGATCTGCCTCCCTGTCATATTTCCATGGTCTTCCCAGCAATAGATGACATGCAGCCATTGGTAGAACATCAAAAAGTATCATGTATTAATACTTTCCAATGGTCAACTCAACCCACACTTATTCATTAACCAGTATGTTATGTCCCTTATTCAACCAAGTTACCTTGTAAGGGCACACATGAGGTATCTTGATCAATTTGAGCTTCTATACTACTTCCTCTAATATCACATTATTAGTAGATCTGGAGTCTATTATAACTCTGCACACTTTTCCAAGAATCTTGCACTTGACCCTAAAAGAGCCCTTCTTTGTGTGTGTTCATCCCTTGTAGGTTCTTTGATCAAAATCCTCCTAAGCATGAGGTTCTCTCCCTTTTCTGAATCCAAACTTATCTCTAACTATTTAGTCATGCCCTCTTCTTCAACATATGCAATCTTCTTCTCACCTTGTGAAGATGTTGGCTTATCTGGACACCTATAGGCAGGGTGACCCAATTGACCACAATTATAAAACTTCATTAAAGAAAAATGTGAGCTTCTTCCAAATCCACCTTATCTTCCTCCTCCACCATTGTGAAATCCTCTACCTCTACCATATCCTCCTCTATTGTTTGACTCATGGGTTTGTTCAACAAACTTAGAGTCTCCTTGGCTTCTGGTATCATTGTTCCTTCCACTATAACCACCTCTATGTCCTCCTCTAGAGTCTCTACCTCTTCCTCTTCCCCTAGAGTTGGAATATTGTTTCTTTCTGAGTTTTTCTTCCACCTTAAGGGCCATTTGAAAACACCCATGGATAGAAGTTAAAATAAAGAGGCTTAAATCCTCTTGTATGTTTCACCTAATGCTATTGAGATACCTAGAAAATTTAATGCTTTCTACCTCTTGCACTCTTGACCTAAGGCATAGCTTTTGGAATTCTTCAGTTTAGGATGCCACATCTAGATCTTTTTGTCTTAGATTTTGTCTCCTTTTGTGTAATTGGATATTATAATCCTCTGGTAAGTAGTTCTCTTTCACCTTAGCCACCATAGCTTTCGAATTTTCTATTAGCTTCTTCCCTTCTCTTTCTCTTTCTCCTTGCAAGAACTTCCACCAATTTAATGCTTGTCCTCTTAGCCTTGATTTGGATATCTTCACCTTTTTGTGCCTTTGTGATACCATCACATTCAAAATGGTTTTCCATACCCTCAATCTATTCCATTACTAACTCTACATCCATTTTTCCAAAGAATACCGAAATTCCTTCTAGTGCTTTGCCACTTAATGCCTTGAGGGCTTTGAGGAAAGGTTCCTCAAGTAATGGAGGGTCAAATTCTAGTTCTGCCTCCTCTTCAATTTGACTCTTTCCTTTTTCTTTATCTTCTCCTATCTATTCTTTCATCTTATTTGCAGCTTCTATAACTTCTGCTATCTTTAGCTTCATCTCCTCCATAGCTTCTTCTAGAAGTCTATACTTGACTTGTTTCTCTGACAAGTCCCTTTCCAATTTTGCATTGGTTACCATGGTGCTTACTCCAATGGATTCACTTCCCTCTATCATACACTATCCACTTCTCAAGCCTTTTAATGGCTCTGATACCACTTTGATGCAGATCTCCAACTCCTAAGAGAACTCTTGCTCTCTCTAAGACCTTATCTTTGGTCTTTATATGGTATCTATCTCTACCCTAACTAGAGGGCTCTCCTATGGTCCCCTACTCCTCTTAGAGATCTCCACCAACTTCAAACTATGTTCATGTCCTTTTCCATCCAACTATGCACCCATAGGCTCAATTTAGCCAATTTTCTCCCAATCTATTATTGGAAATTTGATTAGGTATCCTGACTATTCCTAGATATCTTTCAACTAGTTTTGATCCACTTTGATGGATTATTTCATTGGTTTTCCCATCGAGTTCTTCATATCTTGGTTTTAGGCCTTGTAGCCTTTTTATCCCTATTAGGCCTCCTAGAAACTGAAATATTTGATTTCCTTCAAATTCTCCTTAACAACCCACTAAAATAACTATAGATTCTTTCTAAGACCACCCTAGGCTCAAGGATTTTCTAGGTCTTAGGTCTTCAAGTTGTCTGTACATAGGACTTTTAGAAAACCCTTATTTTCTTAGGTTTTTAGGGCATGTGAACCAGTTTATTTTCTTTGCATTCATAAGGTGATCAAATCAACTCCTCCACTCTTCTCCTTACAGTCACTTATCAAGGACACATGCCCCTACATGATCCAACCATTTATTGGCACAAACCAATCCATATTGCAACTTCGCATGATGTTGTTTTGAACAAGATCCTAACCAGAATGCCTCTGCACTCGCCTAGGCTTGATGGAAAAATTAGCTCCCCTATACACACCAACCCTAAAATACATATTTATAATATTTACACAATCCCATACTTGATTCCAATTGTCCATAGTTTTCCAACCATGGGAACTCAAGTGGGACTCATATTTACAAGACTAGCTCTACACACACCAGCGAACCAGTAAAAAATAAAGAAATTACAAAACAAGTAACAAGAATTCCAAACCTATCAAACTAAAACCACATAGAGTAATTATGTGACAAATAATGAAGGCTCAATGCATTAATTCAATCCATTAAAGTTCTGGATGAAGGCTCTGTCACAAAATACAGTCTAATTCTTTGCTTTCCAAATCACAGTCTGTACAATATCACTTCCAACTATCAGATTAGGGTTTGTTTGACCTTATATATTCTATCCCCACATGTTTTGACCCTTAGGTTGGGATAAGAACACCATTAAAGTTATTTCCTATTTTTTAGGAAATGTTGTCATGACAACTTTGTAAAGTTGCAAAGTTGTCATGAGTAACTTTTACAACTTTTTGCTCATTTGACAATCCACTATCCTAACTTGCATAACTCAATCCAGAATCAAATCCTTGGATCTGAAAAGACTTTAAAACATCAAAAACATAAATGTCACTCCATTTTGGAGTCTTGGTTGAACTTTGACCCTTTGTTGACTTTCCTAGGACTTTGACACTAGAGCCTAATTGAACACACAAATCACATTACTCTAAACACTTTTACCACAACACACATACCAAATAAAACTTGGGAATTTATAAATAGTCCTTATTACCTTGGTGGTTGGCTAGAGCCACCTACAAGCCAAAAATTTGCAAAGATCTTCCATGAGACCTTAAGGTGCTCCTGCACTAGATAAGGAGGAAAAGAAAGATAATAGGGATAAGGACAAAAGAGAAAATAGATTCAGGAGATTGAGAGATTAAAAAAAAAAAGGTAAGAAATCTTGTCATATTTCTAATGAAGGACTAAGTGATGATGATTTTTTTGATAGTGATGATGGAAAAGAGTTTGTTTATGTTTCTATTAAAGATGATTCTGATGAAAAAGAACCAAGAGCCCTAATATCACAAGTAAGTAAGAATGAAACATGAATTATAGATAGTGGTTGTTCACATTACATGACTGGTGACACACTTTAGTTTATTTATTTGAAAAAGAATGATGGAGGATTTGTTAGATTTTGTAACGATGGTCCATATCCTATGAAATTAAAAGGTTCTATAATTCTACTAAATAACACAAGAAGTGATCATGTTTATTGGGTTGAAGGAATAAAGTATAATCTGTTGAGTGTTGCATAGTTAAGAAATACAGGTCACCGACTAGAAATTCAATATGGAAAGGTGAAATTATTTGATAATAAGGATAATCTGATTGCTACTACAGAACAATCTAAAATAATTTATTTTATCTTGATACTTCTATGAAGAGTTGTATGTTTTCTAAAGTTGAAGATGTTTGGCTATGGCACAAAAGGATTTGTCATGTTAATTTTGACAACTTAATCAAAATGAGTAAGAATAATAGAGTGAGAGGACTACCAAGATTAGAGAAACCTGAGAATTCTATATGCAAAGAATGTCAGATGGGTAAGATGAATAAATCTAGTTTTTCAAGAAAGACTTGTGTTACACAAGGAATTTTGGATTTAGTGCATACTGATTTATGTGGATCCATGAGGACTCAAACCTATTATGGAGATAAATATTTTTTTTTATTTGTAGATGATTATTCTAGAATGATGTATGTTATGTTTTTAAAATAAAAATCTGATGCATTTCAAATGTTCAAATGGTATAAGGCTAGAATTGAAAAAGAAACTAGAAGACAATTGAAATGTTTGAGATATGACAGAGGAGGCAAGTTTACTTCTGATGAATTTACATTATTTTGTAATGAGAATGGAATTAAGAGACATTTTTTAGCACTGAGACACCACAGTAGAATGGGATTGCTAAGAGAAGAAATAGATCAATTGAATATTGTGCTAGGAGACTGATAATTGGAAAAGGAATTTCATAGAACTTTTGGAGAGAAAATGTGAGTACTATTGTTTATACATTGAATGGAGTACAAATGAAGAAAGGTACCAACAAGACACCTTATGAAATATGGTATGAACACAAACCTAATGTCAGTTACTTTAAAAAAATTTGGAAGCAAATGCTATATCCTGAAAGATTCTAGAGAATGAAAGTTTGATTCAAAAGGAGAAGGAATATTAGTAGGATATTCTACAAGGAGTAAATCTTACAAATTTTTGAAAAAAATTTCTAACAAGATGGTGGAAAGTGCAAATATAATAATTGATGAATTTTATGAAAGGAATGATGAAGGTAGTAAGAAGGAACCTGACGATTATGAGAAGTTTGTATATGTTCAACCTGATGTTCCTGATACCTTATCCAGAGAACCTACTAAGGAGGAATATGAACAAGGCATTCTACAATCGAATGTTGATGTTGAAGAACCGAGAGCTACTGAGCCTATTTTGGAAAAGTATGTGAGAAGGCACCATTCCTCGAGAAAGATTATTGGAAATAAGGATGTTGGAGTGATGACTAGAGGAGAGGTAAGATACAATACATGTTTGATATCTACATTTGAGACAAAGAAAGTTAAAGAATCTCTAGATAATGAAGATTGGATGAAAATAATGAAAGAAGAGTAGGATCAAATTGAGAAGAATAAGACATGGACATTAGTGCCCAGGCCTAAAGAAAAAAATATTATTGGTACTAAATGGATTTTTAAAAACAAATTGAATGAGCATGGAGAAGTTATCATAAATAAAGCTAAATTGGTTTGCAAATGTTATGCAAAAGAAGAAGACTTTGACTATGGAGAGACTTTTTCACCTATTTCTAGATTGGAAGGAGTTAGAATACTTCTAGCTTATGCTTTGTAATACCCACTCATGTTTTGCTTTTTAGTTTAGGATGCCATAATTTTAGGCATTGGCTTCAGTTGTTTGGCCGAATTCTTTTAGGCCACATTTCATGTGAGCTGATATTGTTTCATTTGATGATGATACTTGTTTATGATGTCATGATTTTACCTTATGCATAAATAGATGTGATGATGTTATCTTGTTGATTATTATTTGTCAATTTCAGTTTATGATATACATACCCCATACTCGCATGTGTATGGTTGTTTTATATGTGAATGTACTTGTTGATGTGTTGTTGTGGTAGAGGACGGAGACATAGTTACTTACTTCGGCGAGATCCACACGTTTGACCGATCCCTATCATTGATTGCGATATTATATTATGCATGTACATGTGTGTTCTTTTGGTAACAAGATTGCAGGTACAAGGCATCATCTTCCCTGAATTGGCAGGAGTGAGTGTGCCCATAAATATTCATCTCAATGGTAAAGAAGGGAGGTAACATACAGATACAAAACCCTAACCTAAGCCTAATCATCCTAATGTAGGATGAGTTTCAGTATGACTACCTTATCCAGATTTGTCTAGGTTGATAGAATTTGAATACCCTCTCTCTTGTATTTGCGTGTGTATTGCTTGATTATGTTTTCAGGTATTTTAGGATTATTGAGTGATTTTCCATGTTTAGGGAATTAATGGATTACAGTTGAATTAATGATTTAATTATATCCTAAATTTATTTTAAATAATTAATTAAATTGAAATATTTGGATATTTTGATTTAATTAAATATTTAATTGAAAACTATATTGTATGAGCTTATATGATTAATTAAATAATTAAATATTTGGTTGCATGCATT
>MU224781.1:1729002-1740109 GCA_018584345.1 Thuja plicata | reverse complement strand
TGAGAGGACATTAGCTCCGTGTATGGTCACTTGGGTGCCGAAATCTGTTGTGATTATCTGGGCTGAACTTAAGGGTAGACCTACATGATGACACCTTCCTTTACACATGCTAGATTTCCTACGTTGTTAGTTGTCTCTGGATTAGTGAGTCTTACTTTTTTTTATGATTAGTACACTGGATTAGAGAGCTATCAGGATCCCTTGCTTAGTGGTTATGCCTTGTTGGTTTTGGATATCCGATTAGAATCTGTTGTTATCTCCTCAGCACGGTGGGGTGGACCTTTGTGGTTCCACACGAATGGGTGGTAGTGATTCTTTATCCATTGAGATTCAACGTCCTTGTACCAGGTGCTTGATGGTTTCTTTGTGGATGAGCTCTTTATTTTCCTTCATCATTTATTATGTAATTTGATTATTTTATATCTTGTATTAGTGTATCGCATGTGATACCTAATCTAGAAATTGTAATAGTAAGTAGTTTAGTGTGATTACTACATACCCTGCGACATGTGCAATGGATGTGAGTTATGGTGGTTTCATGGTTATCCATGAGGTTTGTAATTATGGTTATATAAGCTATATTTGATATGTTTAATCAGATGGAATATTTTTTTATTATGTTAGTTGTGTTTTGCTTTAAGTAATTCAATGTCATGGGACCCTTGAGTCGTCTAATCTATGTGAGTGTAAGACATGTGTATAAATGGTAATCGCTTCCGCATGATTGTATGTTTCTTTATGTTAACTTTAAAAAAAAAAATATTCAACACACAAAGTGACATGTTCTAGGTTAATCTCTCTTGGGTTCCCTGGTGGGGTGTTACATGCTTCTTACAAAGGATTCAAGGTATATCAAATGGATGGTAAGTTTTCATTTCTTAATGGGATACTTGAAGAAGAAGTATGCATTGAGCAACCTAAAGGAATCATTGAGAAATCTAACAAGAACAAGGTATGTAAGTTACACAGAGATTTATATGGTTTGAAACAAGAACCATGAGCATGGTATGAGAGATTGTGCTCTTATCTAATTAAAATAGGATTTAAGAGAACAAGTGATAACAATAATGTTTACTTGAAATGTGACAGTGATAACAAAGTTTTGATTCCTAAAATTTTTGTTGATGATATTATTTTGGAGGCAATGACACTTTATGTAAAGGATTTGCTGATGGAATGAGAAAAGATTTTTAAATGTCAATGATTGGAGAGATTAAGTTATTTCTAGGTCTACAGATACAACAAGTTACTAGAGGGATCTATATTACACAAGCTAAGTATATCAAAGAGATCCTGAAAACTTTTGGTATGGAAGATTCCAAGCCTATTGGAACACCTATGGTTACTGGATGTAAGTTATCTAAAGATGATGAAACACAAGAGGTGGATAATACTCTTTACTTATCCATGATTGGTAAATTGCAGTATGTTGTTTACAACAGACCTGATATAGCACACATTGTTGGGATTATTGGGAGATTTTATTCTAATCCTAAGAAAACACATATGTCTGTAGTAAAAATAATTTTGAGATATTGGAAAGGCACAGAAGAATTTGGTTTATTATAAAAAATAGAGGTACTTCTGATCTACAAGTCTACACTGATGCAGATTGGGTTGGAAACATTGATGATAGGAAAAGTACTAGTGGAGGTGCATTCTTTCTAGGTGAAAGATTGGTTACATGGTTGAGAAAGAAACAAAGTTTTTTTTCACAGTCTACTGTCGAGACTGAATATGTTGTTGCTACTATGAATTGTGCAAATATGGTATGAATTAAACAATTACTTGAATTATGCAAGAAGATATCACAGATCTGAATACTATTTTTTTGTGATAATACAAGTTTTTATTAATATATCAAAGAACCTGGTTATGCATTAAAAGACCAAGCACATTTCTATCAAGTATCACTACTTGAGAGAACAAGTTCAAGAGAAGAATGTCATGATATTAGAATATGTGAATTCAAAGGAACAATTGGTTGATATATTTAGAAAGCCACTACCTAAAGATGCTTTTGATTATCTCAGAGGTAAATTAGGGGTTCTTCCCCTATCGAATGTTCACTAAAGAGCATGAGGCGTGCTGCATCAATTCTATATTTTATTAGAATATCTATTTTTGAATTAATGTTAGTATTACACACTTTAGGTGATTCCTGAAGTTGTGAAAAGAGTTTTTGTATGCATTTTTTTATGAGTACATGTCAGGTATAATCCACTATTGCAACAATTTTTCAAGAGTGTGACTTTTTGACATTGTTGTCAAAGAGGGAGAGAATGAATTGATGACAGTTATCCTTAAGGGAGATATTGATGAATTGAGAGAGAATGAATTGATATTATTTACTAATGAAGGAGAATCAGAATGAAGGGTACATAAATAGAAGATATATCTAAGAGGGAGATTCAGATTGAAAGATTAGATATCAAAGTGAAAACAAAAATATTAACTCAGAGGGAGTACAGTTATGCATTGGAGAGTTTTCATCATCAATTACTATAACACTTTTATAGTGGCTACCATCAATGCCAAAGAGGGATATTATTAATCAACTGATGAAGATCTGATAGAGATGATGAAGAATGAATGATACCAAGTAGCATGATTGTAGAAATGGTTAGATTAGTTGTTATTTTTTCATTGATGTCAAGCAATTGATTAACTGATTTTAATTATGTTTTTGATTAAGGTAAAAATAGGTTTTGAAAGGACCCTGAAACCTTTTACAAAATATTACTTGAGATAAGCATCAAAAACACATACAAACATAGATAGCCTGATATGAACAAAAAGTAGGACCCCAACAAACATCCTAAGCCCAAAAAAAGGAAAACAAAAAATGCACAGTTTCCAGTACAACTTCCAGCAAAGTTTCTAGAAAGGATAAAAACTACATCATACTTTCATAGGCTTCCTCAGCCTCTTTCTGCATTTCTTTCATTTTATCAATGGATTCCTTCAGTGCTTTCATCTCTTTTTGAATCTCTGGAACTTTCCTTTTTATGCCACTTCGGGTTCTGGTCCTTGGGCCTGAGCTCCTTGCTTTGTCATCTATAGTAATAGAAGTATTTTCCAGCAGACTACTCTCCAAGTAAGTATATAACTCTTTGAGATTTTAAACCAAGAATTGAAGCCCTATGTTACTATGCTTGAGAATAATACTTATCATGTGCCCGTTGTGTCTTATTTTCTTTTTAATGTCTTTCAACTTTTCTTCCATAAGGGCATTGACTCTAGCTGTGATCTCCTCATTGTTGTTGTTTTTTACCTTAATCAATAGGTCCTTCTCCATTTCTTCCAGCTTGTTTTTGAAGGTTCCATAGCTTCTTTCATATCATTCAGAGGTTGCTTCATGGTCTTCATTTCCTCACTAATCCAATTCTCCATGCTAGCCCTGTGATCCTCCTTGATCTTTGGAATTCTATCATCAATATCAAACCCTACCATAGTTTTTTGATCATGGTTCATTCTTTGTCTCTTCATTTTCCTCTTTCTAGCCCTCAGTTTTGGCTGCTCTATCTACTCCTCCTTGTCCTTACCTTAATTTATTTCCTCATTTTTATCCTCCTTGTCATCTCCCTCTTTTTCATCTTCTTCTTTTTCTACCTCTTAGTTACCGACTTCATTTCCTCTATTCTCATCGTCGTCATCATTCAGGGGCATATCCTCCTCATTTATCTGGGTGTTCTCCGTGTTCACCTATTCATCTTTTTCATTCACTAGAACCTCCTCATTTATCTCTTGAGCTTCCTCTTCTATCATAGGTGTTTCCTCCTTCTCCTCTTCTTGATTCTCGTCTTCATTACCCTAACTATCTAGGGTTTGGTCTTCAATCTCCTCCTACCATTCCAGATTTGCCTTCTCTTTTCTCCTAACCATTTTCTTTGAGTTCTCCTTTTTATTGTCTATCTTCACTTTCTTAGAATTCCCTTTAACCCTTTTGTGAATGGGTTCTGGGATTTTATTTATGGCTTATTCTGAAATTAACAGAATAAGCCCTTCATGAAGCACCGGGTTGCTCACTTTTTTCCTATGCTCCATGACACTATTGTTTAGCGAGCTCAGAAGATAGAAGGGAAAAACACCTTTTTGTTATGTCAAAAGTGATTAGCAAGAACAAAATAGAGTTTGTAAATTTTGGAGTAGCGGCCATCCAGGGTGAAGTGCTCGATTATCACAGTCAAAGTGTTAGCCCAGTGACTCTTAATTTTGTTAATATCTACATAATCCCTCGTCCCTTTTCTCAAGAGGGCTTCTTCTTCTTCAGTTTTTGGGAAGATTTTCAAAATCTTGGGTCCCAATGGGCTTGTTGTCCCTGTAAAAATTTATGCCTTCACAGGAAAGGCCCATAATTTCAGAAATTATGTTCATAGTCAGAGTAAAATATTTTCCCCACATATTCACCTTTCCGTTCTTTGAGCCATCTACAAACTTTTTAGTTATTTCTTTATCCCATCCATGTAGCTTCTCCAAATACTGGGTCACACCACCCTTCTTCAGCCTCTTCCAAACTTTCTTCTTTTGTTTCCACTTCGTACAATCCATTGGCTCCTCCCTCTTCAGACCGTCACCCATTATGCTCGAATATTTCTAAACTTTCAAAGAGCGAATGGGCTGAAATGCAAGACACTGAAATGTGAGACTACTGTGATTTTTATGATTCAGGATGCTAGCTAAAACCCACAAACTATGCAAAGTCACATTCTTCATAAATCTTGTTGTGTGTGAGTTAATACACCTTCATGAAATTAGGACAATTAGCTACAATTCTATGAAAAGAAATAAACAATTTAATCTAAAGAATTACATTTAACATCCATATCATTCCATGGTTCTCTAACTAAGCTTTGCAAGTAGAGCTCTCAGCCTTAATCTCTACTAGTGACCTTCCTAGAATGAGAAATTAATGATAAAATGCATGATCTAGCTCTCAAACTTCTCAAATATGATACAAAATGAATTCAAATTATCATGATATGCTCTCAAATCTCACAATTTTCTCTCAAAATATACAAGATATTGCTCAAATGCTCTCAAATTTTCTATAATGATGATGCTATGCATTCTAATTTTCTAGGATCCCTTTATGCTTAAAAATGGCTTATATTTATAGTAAAATCCCAAGGGTAGGGGGTAGAGTGAATTGATCATGGGTTAATTCCTGGTTGAGTTTGATCTCTCAAATGGTTTCAAATAAGGGGACCATTTAAATTTTGGCCTCAAAGGGTAGGACAAGATGAGTGGATGAGATTTAAAAGGGTAAATGAGAGGTTGAGATGCAAAATTGGAGTGATCCATTGCAAGTGTGCTCTCAATTCTCATTGGCTCTTGTATTTGTGTTGAAAAGATATTAGGAATTATTTAATTCAATCATTTAATTAATTTAGCCATGTAAGGAATAGGTTCATTTTGATTTTTTATTTAAACTATACAATTAATTGATTAAAATTAATTGAATAATTTGATTAATCCTTTTAGGCTTGTATTTAATTATTTGATTTCATGATTAATTAATCCCTTAATTTTATTTTGATTTAATCCACTTTGATTTAATAAATGTCCATTTAATTGATTTTGATCCATTTTGAAGCATTTTGAGCATCTTGATGAGATTTTGCTGAGATTTGCAGATTTTGATGATATTAAGACACATGGTCAATTTTGGGTGTCTACAAATGCCCCTTTTTGAATTGATGTGTGAAGCACATTGATTCAAAGAAAATTGCATGTCCTTATCATTGATTTGATACTGATTGATTGATTGGTAAACTTCTCTGATTTGAAAACCTGATTGATAACTAATAACTTGATAAGATAACTAATAACCTGATTGATTCGATACACTGATTTGATTTGATGACCTGATTCACAACTTGGATTTGAAACTTTGATTTTATTTGATGCAGAATGCCCCATATTTCATATAGATACCCTGATTTGATGATCTGATGATATATGCCCCCTCAAAAATGAAAACATTTCAATGTCTTGATGCTAATATGATGTGATTGATAAAAAACTAGATCTAAATAATTTTATTTCTGAAAACATGAAGAAAAATGATGATAAGCTCACAAGATGCCCTAGTGTGCAGAAAATGCAAATTTAGGTCCCGGGGTGTAAAAATATCTCGAAAATTAGGTCAAAATAGTTTAAATAGGTTGAAAAACCCAAATTTACTATTCATTTTCACTTTTCACTATTGAGATTTGCTCTGGTTTTGTTGTGATTGAGAGCAATGGCAGTCCCTATCCGAGAGCATCGATTCAAGAGGGCAAGATATTATCAGAGACCGCTTGACTATGGACCTCCAGTGAGTGATTTGAACCTTCCTGGTGCATTTATTGCTCATTTTTAATAGCATTTAATATCATTTTGATGCTTTTTAGATTAGATTTAGCAAAATGACACATAGAAGATTTTAAATGATGCATAGGATAGGGAAATGTTGTTAGGAATAACAGTCCACAAGACAACTGAGAGGGTGGGTGAGTCAGTTCTACAATAGATTATTAAGCTTTAAACTTTATGAACCATAACATCAAAATTAAATAACACAGTAACTGCCAATCACCATAACACAATGTTTATTGTCGAGGAAACCCTGTTAAAGGTAAAACCCCAGTGGGAATTAACAACCACAAAATAATGTACTGAGAGTATAGTATCCCTATTAAAAGTTATTAGACCTGTTAGGAACTTTTTATTACATTACAGTACACAATCCCTATTAGGAGATAGACCTTGTTAGGAATCAATGAAAGTAGTAGGCTCACTTCCAAGGCTCACTTCCCAAAGAAAGTTAAAGCCACCCTCAAGGATTCACAATCCGCATCAAGTGTATACAACAAATACACAATCCAGTGAACTGTCTGATAGCAACTGTAAGTACCAAATATGCTCTCTATCCAATAGTCAAGCTTTGTAGCTTCACAAATCTCTGCTCTTTCCTTTCTCTACCACACTTTTCACAAATGAAAAGGTCACTCATATATACCCTCTTACAATAACCCATTAGGTTGGCCAGTTAATCTTTCCTAATACACAATTAACTAGGTCGGAAAACTAAGGCTTCCCATCATACAAATAATTACATAAGCCCTTGCTAAGATACACATGGTACCTATAACAAGTACACAATATTTACAATTCATTACAAATACTTCCAAGTCTGCAATCCATGCTCAAAATTAATTTCCACACGTTACAAGTCTGAAGTCAGCCAAGAAATAAGTCTTCTCCAAAACACATGCCACAGCTGACGTCATTAGTACCCAAACAGAAATTGAACTCAACCCATTTTTCCATCATATGTCAGCTCTCCATCAGTAAGCTTGCAGGTTGTGAAACATCTTTCTCAACAAGATATGCCCAAAATAAAGAAACCATCTTTGTCCAGAATCACAGTCACAGTCTAGAAAAATAGTCTTTACTAAAATAGCTGTAACATCCATGATATGAAACATAAAGTCAAGCGAGCTGAGATGTAAGGTCAAAACTTAGTCTTCTACTTAAATCCAACTTCACTCATTCGGGTTCATCCGTACAGTGTCCGTACATGCCTTCCAGTCAAGTAACTAGTATGTCTTCTTTCATAGAAATATATGTTGAGATTAGTGACTAAACATGAGTATCAACAACATGATTAGAACCAAAAACTGATATCATCCAACAATCTCCCCCTTTGAAATTTATGGAAACATATGGGAAAATCCATATGCATCAACCCAAATGTACTCTCTCTCTTTACAATCTTCTCTATATCCTTAAAAAATCTCCCAAAAATAGTAGGGGTTTTCACATAGATTCCTTCCCCCTTTGGCAGCAATGGAAAAGGGTGCCATAACTCATCTGTAGTTTTTGGTAAGGTGAAGCTTTGTCAAATCTTCATATCCAATTAGGTGCAAGGTCACCGAAATGTGCTCCATAGTGTTCTCCTTTGATCACTCCCCCTAGGGAGTAGATCCATACATCAAGTCCAGAGAATAGTATAGCTCTGAGATCCACTTGACTGATGCATATCTACATCATTTAATTACCATTGGGAGGGGCCATCATCCCAAGCATTCCTCTAATGTATTCAAAAGCATATTTTGGAAAAGGTTTAGTAAATATATATGCTATATGTTCCTTTGTGCTTATGTACTCCAGTTTAATCTCCTTAGCAGCTACCTTCTCCCTCAAGAAATGATACTTGATAGAAATATGTTTAGTCTTTGAGTGCATTATAGGATTCTTCAACATGTTTACTGTACTTGTATTATCACAATGAATAACCACTGGCTCCTTGAAAATTATTCCAATATCTTCCAGCATTTGTTTCATCCAAACAACTTGTGTGCAATTTATTGTAGCAGCTACATATTATGATTCAATAGCAGATTAAGCAATACAATTCTGCTTCTTTCTTAACCAGGAAACCAGTCTCTTCCCAAGGAAAAATGCACCACCACTTGTGATCTTTCTATCATCCACATTACCTGCCCAATCTGCATTAGTAAAAGCCTGCAAAGTAAAATCATCAGATTTTTCATACCACAATCCATATTCCACAGTTCCTTTCAAGTATCTGAAGATTCTTTTCACAGGAACAAAATGTGTTTCTTTAGGATCTGCTTGATATCTTGCCACAATTCCAACAACATTGGTAATATCTTGTCTAGTGTGTGTTAGATATTGTAGACCTCCAATCATTGATCTATACTTAGTCTAAACAATACTCTGAGTCTCATCATCACTAGTCAGTTTGTTTCCAGTCACCATAGGTGTTCCAATAGGTTTACAATCTTTCATTCTAAAAATTTTCAACATTTCCTTAAGATACATGGTCTAAGATATAAAAATGTCATTCTTTCTCTGATTAATTTTCAAACCAAGAAAATATTTCATCTCACCAATCATAGAAATTTCAAACTCATTCTCCATTTCTTTAGCAAATTTCTTACTCATTTTGTCATTACCTCCAAAAATGATATCATCAACAAAAACTTCTATAATGAAGATTCCATCTTCATCAGTTCTTAAATACAAATTATTGTCTACATTACCTTTTTTGAAACCAAGACGAAGTAGATATTTGTCCAGTCTTGCATACCATGCCCTTGGTGCTTGTTTCAGTCCATATATTGCCTTCTTTAATCTGCAAACCATGTTTTCATCATCTGTCAAAGGAAAACCATTAGGTTTCTCGGTGTATACCTCTTCCTCTAGATCACCATTTAGGAATGCTGACTTCACATCCATCTTATACACTTTAAAGTCTTTATGTGTAGCATAAGCAAGAAATAGTCTCACAGCTTCCAATCTAGCAACAAGAGCAAATGTCTCCTCATAGTCTATACCTTCTTGTTGTGAGTAGCCTTTAGAAACCAATCTAACCTTGTTTCTTACCACTGTACCTTTCTCATTCATCTTGTTTCTGAAAAACCATTTAGTTCCAATAACATTTTTGTTCTTAGGTCTTGGAACCAATTCCCAAGTATTGTTCTTCTTAATCTGCTGAAGTTCTTCTTTTATAGCTTTAGTCCAAGATTCATCTCTACATTCTTGATCAGTAGTCTTTGGTTCAACTTGAGAAATCAAACAAGTCTCTTCTCTAGCCTTAGATCTAGTCATTATACCTTTACATGTATCACCAATAATCTAATCTTCAGGATGGTTCTTCTTAACATACCTTGGTGTCTTCTATGGCTCAGTATCTTCAATATAATCATCTTTGCCTTCATTTTCAGTCATCAGAGGTTCATTCTCAATCATCAAAGGTTCTTCAGGTTCTATAGTAACTTCTTTTGTTTTTGTAATCTGATCACAGTTATACATTCTTTCCTGAATTTTGAACTTTTCATCTATCTTCACATTGGTGCTTTCAATCAACTTTCTTAATCTCAGATTAAAACATTTGTATGCTTTTCTTTTAGTAGAATAACCAAGAAATATTCCTTCATCACTTCTAGCATCAAATTTTCCAATCTCATCATCCCTTCTAATATAAAATTTACTTCCAAATATTCTAAAGTATTTCATAGTAGGTGTATGATCAAACCATAATTCATAAGGAGCCTTACTTGTACCTTCTCTGATTTGAATTTTGTTCAGTGTGTACATAGCAGTCCCAACTGCTTCTCTCCAGTGAACCTGTGATACATTTCCTTCCAAAAACATATTCCTTTCAGCATCTAATATAGTTATGTTTCTTCACTCTGCTATCCCATTCTGTTGTGGAGTTCTAGGGGCTGAATTTTGTCTGTGTATTCCATTCTCTTTGCAGTATGTATTGAATAGTTCTAAAGTAAACTCTCCTCCTTTGTCTTATCTCAAAAATTTCATCTTTAAACCAAATTAATTCTCAAATTTTTCCTTGAATATCTTGAATTTGTCAAATGCCTCTGATTTCTCTCTCAAATATGTAACCCACATCATTCAAGAAAATTCATCAACAAAAAGTATAAAATAACTTTCACCATAGTATGATCTTGTTCTTGTAGGACCACACAGATCTGTATGTGTATGTGTTAATTTTGGCCTTGTTAATCAACCACACACTTCAACATAGTCCTTCTTCACCAGGTACAAACAAGATTAATTATGAGTTATTCATCCTTCCTGTCTGCATGATTCGACCTGTTGCCTTCTATCTAGATGGGGTTTTTGAAATTGCTTCAGGACAAGAGTCTCACAACCATGGACCAATATAAGAATGAAGGATTTATCATGATAAATGCAATACAATGCAAGATTATACTAAGAATTGAAATATGAAATATTAAGCTAAGACATGATTTCAATGCAATTTGGTCTAGAAATTGAAACTATTTTATTTGCAAAATGAAGTTAATCTATATGATATTACGAAAATGAGACAACAATTCAGTATTCTAACAATGCAAAAGTGAGTAAATTTTTTCTAGGGGATTTGAATGAAGAATGAGAGTTCTTTTATAGACTCTAAGAGGATCAGAATATAAACTTTCCTATTTTTGAAATAAAACAAATAGAAAAGCTAGTTAAAAACAGAAAGCTTTATTAAAAAGAATTCAATAAATTGTTTTCTTCCTGCTTTAACTGTTTTCTTTCTTTGATTTAATATTGTTTTATTTGAATT
>MU224781.1:1691888-1718637 GCA_018584345.1 Thuja plicata | reverse complement strand
GAGAGTCTCACAACCATGGACCAATCTAAGAATGAAGGATTTATCATGATAAATGCAATACAATGCAAGATTATACTAAGAATTGAAATATGAAAGATTAAGCTAAGACATGATTTCAATGCAATTTGGTCTAGAAATTGAAACTATCTTATTTGCAAAATGAAGTTAATCTATATGATATTATGAAAATGAGACAAAAATTCAGTATTCTAACAATACAAAAGTGAGTAAAGTTTTTCCAGGGGATTTGAATGAAGAATGAGAGTTCTTTTATAGACTCTGAGAGGATCAGAATAGAAACTTTCCTGTTTTTGAAATAAAACAAATAGAAAAGCTAGTTAAAAACAAAAAGCTTTATTAAAAAGAATTCAATAAATTGTTTTCTTCCTGCTTTAACTGTTTTCTTTCTTTGATTTACTATTGTTTTATTTGAATTTAATTGTTTTATTTCTCTTTAAAGCATAATAAATTCAAAGTTTCCATTTCTGAATAGAAATAAGATTTTTGAGAGAATATCCAATTAATTAAATAAATATGACCTCATAATTTCTTTTTCTCAATTATTTGAATAATTAAATTCAATTATTGAAATGAGGATATTTATCTAATAATTAAATATTATTTAATCCCTTTTTTGTGTCTTAGCTAAAGAGGGTGAATTTAATTTAATTAAAGTGCTAGGACTTTATTAATTAAATTAATTCGTTCATAAGGTTTGTTTAGCCAATAGATATTTTAGGAATTAAATATAATGTATGATTAATACAGATTTAGGATTTTCTGCATTTGACACTCAGGTCGAGTAGAGTCAGTGAAAACTCAGAATTGCCTAGTAAAATAGGACTTTGATGATTTAGACGAGCGACAAATGCAACAAAATTGGTTAGGGTTGCAAGATGCCAATTTTGGGGTGTTACAGTATGTACTAGATCCAACTTTTCTTTTGTAGAATAGGCCTTTCTCTTGAAAGTGCTTCTAGTTTGTTTCCCCATGACACATTCTCTACACATAGTGTTAGATGGATTCACAATTCTAGGTAGATCTCCTACTTCTTTTTTCATACTTTCCTTCACAATGTTATCAAAATTAACATGACAAAATCTTATGTGCCATAACCAACTCTCATCAAATTTAGCAATAAAAAATTAGCTTCAGATGTGTTAAGTTCAAATACATTACCTCTAGATTTAGAACCAGATTCTATCAAGTCTCCTGTCTTACTCTTGATAGAACATTTCCCATTAATGAAATTCAGCTGATAACCCTTGTCCACTAGTTGTCCAACACTCAAGAAGTTATGTTTAAGTCTATCAACAATTAATACATTGTCAGTGTTAGTATTTCCATCCAAAGAAATAGATCCAACTCCAATAATAAGTTTAGGAGTATTGTTACCAAATCTGACAACACCACCATCATGTTTCTTCAAACTCACAAACTTAATCCTATCTCTAGTCATATGGTGTGAACATCCACTGTCTATAAACCATTTAGATTTATTTTCAACTCGAGATACTAATGCTTTCTCCTCATGCATAGGTGCATCATCTTTAATAGCAATGAATCCAATCTCATCAAAGTTATCATCCTCATCATCAGATATTCCCTCACTAGCATAATAACATTCCTTATCTTTTGAGAACTTAGACTTGAAAAATTTAGGTTTGTTCTTTGGGATTCTTGTAGGACATCTAGATGCAAAATGACCAATCTTATTACATGAAAAACATTTCAAAGGTAATTTTCCTTCAAATTTACCCTTACCTCTCTTTTCTCTTCTAGAAATCAGTGCCACAATTTCATCTAGTTGTCTTTCTTCTTCCTGAATCTGTTCCCATTCATCAGCATAAGCTCCAAGTTCTTCTCTTAGATCACTACTTCTTGCATTTCCAGATAAGGTCTTCCTTTTCTTGGCCATAGTTTCCTTTAATGCTGACTCTACCCTAGGTAAAGTGTCTCCGAATTTTGTGGCCTCGAATATAGTAAGCTTGCCAATCAACATCTCTATGGTGAAGTTCGGTGTCAAAGGTATGATCTCTTCTATAGCCTATACTTTGGTTCTATATGCAGGTGTCAAAGATCTGAGAATATTTGCAATTACTTCTTCCTCGCTATAAGTACCTCCAGAGTTCCTAATACCAGTCACTACCTCAATGATTCTCTATGCATATGCTCTGACATTCTTATCTTCTCTCATCTTCAATGATTCCATCTTTGTTTTCCAGTTCTGCAACTTTGCTTGTTTTGTAAATTTGTCTCCAACATACAATGCTTCCAATCTTGTCTAGATGTCATGTGCAGAGTCCAAATCCTTCACTTCAATGAATTCTCCTTCAGATAGGGTGCTAATCAGAGATTCCCTTGCAAACATATTGTAGGAAAATAGTTTCTTTTCTTCTTCAGTAGCCTTGTCCAGCTCATCTTCAGTCACTATTGCTACATTGTTCTTTGTGATCATCTAGTACTCAATTCCCAGACATAGAAAATATGTTCTCATCTTGTTCTTCCAACTGTCAAAGTTTTAAGGATCAAACTTCAGACTATCCTTCATGTAGTAATTCATCTTTAGGATCACCTCAAGTTGTTGAAATTTCTCTCTGAGGACCAGTTTTTCTGATACCAATTATTAGGAATAACAGTCCACAAGACAACTGAGAGGGGGGGTGAATCAGTTATGTTGGTACTCCTAAATTTGGAACAAATTTGGACTGACCATGTTAAATTTTCAAACAAGCAAAGTCAATACCCTTGAAAAATTGTGTAAGACTCAGTTGGAGTGATTGAAAAAGGTGCCCGGATGATTTTCATGAGGTACAAATTTGGAAGAGGCTTCAATACCTTCAATTTGATGTATGCAGTGGGTCCCAGCTCCTGATTTCCAATTCTGACATGTTCAGTGAGTAGCCATTTTGAGGGGGTCACCTAATTCTGCATGTTGCTAAATTGTCAATTTGCTGTCCGGAGCCTACTTTGCTTCTGAGTATATTACACCTTGTTGAATTTCATAATCCATGACTTTAGGAATGTGTTCCATGCATATCAGAGAGCTTATGTTTTAAACCTCAGATCATTCTGAATCCGTTTGATAAGTTTTCATACTTCCCAAAGTTGGTTGCTCAGAACTGTCTACATTTTTGTTCTGCCTAGAAATCTGAATAGCCCAGTTTGACACGTTATAACTTTTGACCAGTTCACCCAATTGAGAAAATTCCTTTTGTATTGTGTTCCAGTGGTCACACACTCCATAATTTTCCAGTTTGTAGATCTTTATGAAATCAAATGACAAGTTTTCAAGAACCATTCTGATAGTGATTAATTCTGATTTCCTGTGTATTCAAGTGCAGAATTGGTAAGTGGCCTACTTTGAGCTTTTGAAAGTGTGTACCCGGGTGCACATTTTGGATAATTGGCTTCTCCATCATATTAAAAACATAGGAGTGTACCTACCTAAAGATTTACAGACTCCTACCAATCCATTTGTCTACTTTGCCAGAGCCTTTCTGTTTCCAATTTATTAAAGTTTCTCTGAAAATACTGAATCTAGAATTAAATGACATACTTTGTCCTTTTCCCATTTGCACCCCGTTCGAGGTCATACATAATTGAATATGGATTTGCATTTTAGACCTAGGAATGAACTCCTTTGAAGATTCCAAAGCCTTGACCAACCCGGTTGATCACTTTTCTTTGCCCATTCCGAACCCGATTTCTGCATATTTACTGTGTTTTGGTTCAGAAAGTGTTAAGGTGCTATCTTTACAGATTGGTATCAGTTCAGTGGTTTGTTTTTAGAACAAGACAACTGAGGGGTCATGTTCTACATATGACATTCAGTCAGGATCCAAAGGTTGGGTTTCTGAATGATCTTTTTGATGACCCTATGATTTCATTCTTCAGAGGCAGTTTATTCAGTTTGTAGTGCGGAAAAGTGTTAAGTTTCAGAGTGGCCATTTTGCATAAATGATTACTTCCTGTCTGACAGATGTTTTTAGGATCCGATTGTGGGACCATCGTCATTACATATGAGTGTACTCTTTAACTTGATGGCAAATTTCCCGAATGTGTTTTTGTCATTTTGCAATGGTCGATAAGAAGGGGATTTATGGTGATTCCGCAGTTGTACCTATGTAGTGTTTTAAAAAGGGGCTAAGTTTGCACTGTAATGTCTAGTGCCTGAAGATGAATTTGGTGAAGTCCTTCTAGATATGTATTCAATGGTGATGAATGAATCTTTTTGCCGAGTGCCAGAGTCTAATTGTTTGTTTCAATCAGTTTTCAGAGAGAGTTCCGAAGGCCAGTTGCCGTAGTTGTGATCAAACTGCATAAGTGTCGAAATGATTATAAAGGCCACCGGTTTGTTTTCAATTTTTGAAATTTAAGATGTAGGCAAGAGGAAATAGTGCAAGAGGACTTTCAAATAATACAAGGCACCAATTAATTCCATCCATCCGGTGATGAGTTTTGGCGGAGATGTGTGTAATATAAAGGAAAATTCAAAATGTTTTCAAACAATTACAAATTGTAATTGCAAATCGAAGTCTTGCAACACATACAGAGGACTCCACCACAGTTATGAAAGGAAGATGCTGGAAATACTAGCAGTATTAATACAATTTAATTTTAAATGATAACTTGTGCATATCCTTAAAGTGAATTGCAAATTGAAACATTATGAAGGGGCCAATGTGATGTGTCAATGAGCAGACAATAAAGGAATCTACATTGCCAAAGGAATGGAATCAACAAACACATTCAAGGTGGAGTGTCAATGTGCAAACAGTGAAGGATATTATTAAAATATTAAGGAGATGCTGCCTGTGTTTTATATGCAAGGGAGTATTTTAATGTTGTTCTCCAAGAGTTGCACAGCATATTGGAGAGGGTAAGGTAATAGCAGGCAATATTGTTTTAGAAATTGCACCATTTAAAGAGGATTCTATAAGTAAAATTGGATGAGATATTGTGTAGAGTTTGAATGAGAGATTTGACCATTATAAAATACAAACAAAATGCCAGTTTGCTGCGCTAATATTGGGAGGTAGCATATTTTTAAAACATTATATATAAACTACCTTGCAGTCCACCATTGTCAAAGGTTTGCACAGATAGTAAAAGAGGAGTGGGCAGCCAACACTATTAAATGCATGTGGAGGGAGTGCTCACACCATGAAAGAGGAGTAAGCCCGCACTATTTTTGGAGAACAATTCCAATGCAATCCACAGGCATATGCCACAGTCCATAATGTATTTCCATCTTATGCAATCTGCAAGTGTAAAACCAATTTCCCAGCCTCTTCTGCGCAAAGTAATGTGAAGGATAGTTGAGTTGTTTTGTTTTAAAATTTGCATAAAGTAAATGCCATGCAAGTAGCATAATGGAGGAGGGAAGTTCATATTTTTAAATGTATTAAACCCCAGTTACATTGCAATTTAACTTTTCCAGCAGACTGCGATAGACATTGGGGGAGATGTTTGAAGTTTTTATTGAAAGTTTTGAAGAGCATTTTGCAAATGTGACTCCACAGGAAGTGGTGCCCAGACTACTGGAACACAATCATGGTGTTTATTTGCAGAGAAATAACCCCATTAATGAGCAGCTCTCTTCACACCTTCAGCAAAAATGAAAAACTGTGTATTTTCAATATCCCACATTCAGTGTGCAAAGGGATTTTTTGATATTTATATGCAAAAACACTAACATCCAAGGTAAGAATAAGAGCCTAGAGGCTCTTGGTGAGCTCCTAGGGGCTGGAGGTCGACTTGCATGAGCTATACCCAGTATTTTGAAGCAAAATCCGAAAATGGCTTTAAACTGAGAAATGATTTAATCCCACATTCATGCCTCAAGAGCATTTTGAAATAGATATAAGCAAAGACACAAACATATGAGTTTGAAGTTGAAGAGGAGGCTATCCACGCGTGCGCCCTCATCTGACTGCCTCAGTTTCTATGCCCAAAAACAAAGGAGATGAAATTTTGACAAAAATGAACAATGCTATTGGTCGCGAAGTCGCGAGATGTGCATGGTCGCCCAGTCAGGAGTGAAATCGCAGGTAACCGCCAGAGTTTTGAGACCTGGCAAATGACCGCTAGTGATTAGTCACGCAGTCACCAGACATCAAAGTTGACCACCAAGACTTGGCAACTAACCGCTAGCGGTTAGTCGCGAAGTAGCCAGATGCCGAGGAAAGTTGTCGCGACGTGGAGATTGTTGCTGGTCGCGAAGTTGCGAGATGGAGTTAGTCGCCAGATGCCAGTCGCCAGGTCGCCCAGGAATGAAAGATAAGTTAAAAAAGGCTCGCGACTTAGAGACTAAGATTTTTGCATGGTCGCCGGATGAAACTAAGGTTAAAGGTGAGTTAGGCACAGTTTATGAGAGCCAATAGAAGCATGCCACTTGTCAATTTCTGGTGATTTCTGGGCAATGTATGCGTAAATCTAAGATTTTCAAAGACTTTAAAATGTGCACAGAGATAATTTTAACAGGGAATTTAATAGTTTTATTGCAAATTTTATATGTTTATTCTCGGAGGTTTTTGAAGACACTGGAAATCAGATTTTTGCTAGGGAAATCAGATTTGGGGTAAGAAAAGGATGATTAAGTCTGCATAGAATTAAACAAATATGTTTATTTGTTTTAACAGATGATTTTGTGGGGAGATATTTATCAAAGAACAAATCAGATTTTCAAAGGAAAATGAGATAAAATGCATAATATTTTAATTGCACAAGTCAAATTTGAAAGAGCTTTCCAAAGGATTTTTGAAATCAGATTTTCAAAGAGAGATATGACTGGATTTCAGAGATATTTTAAAGATATCAGATATTTTCTCAGACAAGTGGAGTTGAAAATTGATTAAATCAATCAGATATTTTGAAAAGCAAGGAATGAGTGCAAATCAGATTTGAGAGAAGGACAGGTGTTTGCTAGATAAAAGTTTTAGGGTTTCTTCTCTTCTATATGTCTTCTTCTTTTCTCAGTTGTGGAGGGTTCCTTTCCTTTGCTCTGTTCTAGTTTTTTCCTACAGATTCCCAGAGTAGGTCCCTGTTGGTCTTGTGGAAATTTTATTGTAAGTTATACTTTTGTGTCTTTGTATATTCATCAAAGCTTATTGTCTGGATGTGTTGAAGCAGAATACAGTAATAGAATACAGTGTGGTTTTCCCTCTTTCATATTATCTTGTCTCTTTGCATTCTGTTTGTGCTCTAGTGTGTTTCACCTGTGAGGCATTTGAAATACACCAGCTACAAGGTAGTTTGTCTAATTATTTATGAGTTCCTTTCAAGGAGAGGACTAAGTTTCATAGATGATTTCAGAGAGCAAAATATTCTGATAAGGATTTGATGCAGATGTATGTATTTGAGAGGATAGTTTGTAAGGCACTCTATCTCAGCTACATGTAGTTTGTAAGGCACTCTACAGTATCTTTATTATTTTATCTCTGTTGATTCATGTTTTCATTGACTCTTTGCCCAAGGGATATGCACTGGTCTAAAGTATAGTTTGCAGTCTGTTCCTCAGCCAATATCAAAACCAATTTAATCAAAACACTCTTGTTACTAAGAAAAATTAAACTGAACTCAGTAAGGACCTATGTCAGCAGGACAGTGTCCACTTTAGTGATTCCTTGGAGAGTGAATCATTAGGATATCCCTCCTACAAGAAAAGGAAGAAGGATGAAAATCCTTGTATCACTGGTTTTTTCTATATTTAAGATCATGGTTTGTATGGTTCAATTTTACATCTGATTATGCTTGGTCATTTGCAAGGTGATTTATCAGTTGGTTTAACAAAGGTACATAGAAAATCAGTGTCCACACTATAACATACTGTGTAAACAGCAATCATAAAAGGTAAAACCTGCCTAAGTATATGTGGAGCTCAAAAATGAAGAAGGACCTTATCCAGTCCTTAGCAATTAGGCTTTTCTTGTCTCTGAATCAGTATTAGAAGGCATGGTGTTCAAGTAGTCATTTCAAGCACTGTGATTCATACAAGAAAAATCCCTAACAAGTTGTGCAATATATTGTTAAACATTAAAATTTATGAACCATAACATCAAAAGTAAATAACATAGTAACTGCCAATCACCATAACACAATGTTTTTTGTCAAGGAAACCTTGTTAAAGGTAAAACCCTGATGGGAATTAACACCCAAAAAATAATGTACTGAGAGTATAGTACCCCTGTTAAAAGATATTAGCCCTATTAGGGTCTTGTTATTATATTACAATACATAGTCCCTGTTAGGAGACAGACCCTATTAGGATTCAATGAAAGTAGTAGGCTCACTGCCAAGGCTCACTTCCCAAAGAAGGTTAAAGCCACCCTCAAGGATTCACAATCCACATCAAGTGTATACAAAAAATACACAATCCAGTGAACTGTCTGATAGAAACTGTCTTTGCTTGGTATGTTCCAATGAAGTACCAACTCTGCTCTCTATCCATCAATCAAGCTTCGCAGCTTCACAAATATCTTCTCTTTCCTTTCTCTACCACACTTTTCGCAAATGAAAAGATCACTCATATATATCCTCTTACAATAACCCATTAGGTTGGCTAGTTAAGCTTTCCTAATACACAATGAACTAGGTCAGCCAATTAAGGCTTCCCATCATACAAATAATTACATAAGCCCTTGCTAAGATACACACAGTACCTATAACAAGTACACAATATTTAAAATTCATTATAAATACTTCCAGATCTGCAATCCATGCTCAAAATTAATTTCCACATGTTACAAGTCTGAAGTCGGGCAAGAAATAAGTCTTCTCCAAAACACACGCCACAACTAACGTCATCAATACCTAAACATAAATCAAACTCAACCCATTTCGCCATCATATTTTGGCTCTCTATCAGTAAGCTCACAAGTTCTAAAACATCTTCCTCAACAAGATATGCCCGAAACACAGAGACCATCTCTGTCCAGAATCACAGTCACAGTCTAGAAATATAATCTTTACTAAAACAGTTGTAACATCCATGATATGAAACATAAAGTCAAATGGCCTGAGATGTAAGGTCAAAATTCAATCTTCTACTTAAATCAAACTTTTCTCATTCGGGTTCATCCATACAGTGTCCGTACATGCCTTCCAGTCAAGTAACTAGTCTGTCTTCTTTCACAGAAATATATGTTGACATCAGTGACAAAACATGAGTATCAACAACATGGTTAGTACCAAAAACTGATATCATCCAACAAATTTCATGTCTATGTAGTCAATTGACATGTATGAGGTGTTAAAACCCGCCTAGAAATTAGGTCAAAATGTGAACCCCATATGTGAAATGATGCGTAGGAAATCCATTTGCAAATTTAAGATTTTAATGACGCGTATCATAGTTTGAATGATGGGTAAGATTTGCAAATGTCACATATGTTATAAAGCAATGCCTCTGACACTTTAAATGATGTGTATGATGTTTGCAATGATGCATAGCATGAAATGATGCTTCTACATAGTGAAATGACACATACAATGATATGTGATGAAGCCCTAATTTAGAATAGAACAAGTTGTCTTTGATTGATCGTCTGGATGACCAGATTGATTGCCCAGCTAAAAATATGTGATTCCATGATGTTGACTTAGTGTTTAGGATATTAGAATACTCATACCAATGAATATTTGATGTGTCAATCAGATTGATTAAAATATATTACAAATTGATCCCTTCTCGAGATCTAGAGGTCTGGAAAAATAGGTTGATGTGCTCAAAAAGAGAAAAGATAGATTTAATATGTTTGATTGACTTAGAATGATCCACCAATAGAAAGATACTAATATAATTCACTTTGTTTGCAAAATGTAGGCACATTACTGTAAGTTATATGTATGGAATGTAGTGGCTTGGGTTTTCAATCTGGTGGATGAGCTGACCCCTCCAAAGAGACGTACGATCGAGACATGTGGGCTCAGATTCCTTTTGGATCTTACTTGGTTTTAGCTAAACCAAGGTTTTTTGATAGCTATGGTAGAGTGTTGGTACTCTGACCATAATACTTTCCATTTACCCCTCGGCAAGATGAGCATCACGCCAGAGGATGTATACAGATTACTGAGGATCCTAACCCATGGAGAGCGGGTTTACTACAATGAGGTCTATGATGGTAGCACATGTAGACAGGTGTTTAGAGATGCTACAATTGGTGATGACAACATTACATAGGTGCAGTTTGCTTCATTTCCTACTTTGCTAGCTTTACTAGGAGCCATGATTGGATAACTTCTCTTACCAGATAAGAGAGGTTGTGGCTTTTCAATTGGATGGGGCTACATTCTAGAGGACTTGATCGCTCATCCTCAAAGATTAGACTGGGTATCTTGCATGCTAGCACAATTATATCATGATTTACATGAGGTTGTATATAGGCACAACGTGGCTATTTCTGCAGGTGCAGTTTTGTTATAGCTATGGACCTAGGAGCATATCCCTATTACTAGACCGATATCGGAATGAGTACAAGCTTGAGGATATCCCTACACAATTTTATATGATGTTATGATTGTCCAGCATCATCTGGGAAAGGTTGAGTTCTGGCATCAAACTATCGACGATATTGATTAGGTCGTATGGAGACCATACTTAGGCAGAGAGGGATGGAGAGAGGATGATGGTGAGCTTCCATATATGTTTTCCCCTTGGTGGATGATTGGTCGATCACCACTATCTATAGAGAGATTCTTCTTTGGGAAGGTTCTCCTTTAGTTTGGTCAGGTGCAGGATATGCTGCAAGGTATGGCATTGTATACCAGAGTATAGATAGAGCAATCCATGTGGGGAGCTCATGTTGATTATCAGTTTTCATGTGTAGAGATCAAGCGGTAGTCCATGTTAGATGGGATATGATGGATCATGTGGCCGATTCAAGTATGTCCGTTAAGTATTGAGAGTAGTTTTCTCGGCATAGATTCACTTGATTCACGGATCCAACAAAGCCTATTCCTGATGTTGATGAGTTGTCTTCTGATGATGGAGATGGAGATGATGGTTGTGATGGTGGTAGGATATCTCAGAGGTAGAGACTACCTAGGGCTCCTTGAGTATAAAGAGATGTAGGACCTCAGATGCGGGGTGGACATGTGAGAGCTCAAGGTGGTGGGTTTAGATAGCCTAGACAAAGGTGAGTACAGGTACCGATGCAGAGATAGGTGCAGGACATTACAACTGCAACTTGGGTAGGACAGAGACATAGACAAGTTCAGGCAGCTAGGCAGGTTCCTTTACAAGGTCAAGATTAGCAGAGACCAGCATCTCTACAAAGACAAGGATAGGTACCCCCTCAGGTAGATCCAAAGGTTAGTGCAGCATAGGTTTAGGGTGCACCTTGGATAGAGGTGATACCATAGGTTCCATTAGAATGACAGGCCCCTCAGGCACCTCAGGCACCTCCAAATCCTCCTATTGTTGATAGCTTAGTATAGGATGTGCGAGGTTTATAGGCAGGGATGACTATAGTTACTGGCCAGTTAGATTAGGTTACTATGATGTTACATCAGTTCTTGGCTACCCTAGCTCAGTTACCTACGAGTGATAGTATGATTTAGGAACCACCTTCCACTCAGGATAGAGAAGGTGACATGGGTCCCGATGGGTCAGGAGATGGATTAGGTGTTGCTGGAGATGGATCAGGTGCCCCGGCTGGATCTTGAGATATATATGAGCTTGATATCTAGATATTGTATTGATGTATCATATGGAGTTTTGATTAGGACTTGATGTATGGATCATTTTGTTGATGTATCTTTGGTATACTGATTTGTTATAGACATTTGATGATGGACATTTATCTATGATGATCTTTGATTGATTTCCCTTTTGATGTTGATTTGATCATGTGAGATTTCTTTATATGCATATCTATATGATGTCTATGATGCACTTACTTTTTACTTATGCTATGGATGCAATGTCTTAGAGTATGACATAGATAAATGGATGCAAATGATGATTATGCAACTATTTCTATATGATTTTGATTTTAATTTGATGTATGGTTTATGCAATGCAATGATATAGATGCAATACTTAGTGCAATGGTAAAATGAATGCAACTAGATTTTTGGATTTTGATGTATTCAACTTAGTTTATGAAATTCAATTCTAAAAACTGAAGGATAAATGAATAATTATTAATGTATCTTTTCTTTTGTTTTCACTCAAGATATGTAAAAATAATGATTAATGATTTAATTCTATGAATGCAAAAGGTAATCTCACATAATTAATTTAAAACCATTGAAATTATGATGTAACCCCAAAAATGATGAACCCCCTTGTACTTGGAAAAATTACTCTAAATAATTCAATTAAGCTAACATGAATATGCAATTTAATGCAACTAAAGGTCACAAGCTTTTTGTGAAAGAACTGCAAAAGAGATATATTTTCATCATTCAGCATTGTGGAACTAGGAGTCAATACAATTCTTACTGGTTCCACTATGACCATAACAATATGAATATGACTTTCATTTAAGTTGGTAACCTCTTTTAGGAACCTGGTACAACCCTCACTAGTTGAATGACCAACAATGGGAGTATGAATACCGGTTTCAATGGATTCAATGTTGCATGTGGATTTTGGTATTAAGATATTGAAAATCTAAATAGCCAAGGTATCCTTTTGCGTAAACAAATAAAGGTTAACCCTCCTTCCTGTATGAATGTCCTTGATGGTTCTTTGATGACCATGTCCTTAGACTAATTCACACAAGTTAAAGAATATCCCTCAAAATAGTCACACAAAAGCCAAGAAAACATCATGTCTCCATCATCGCCAATCTAGTCGAAACATTATTGATTAGCTAAAAAGACATGACTCAAAAAATTCAATGAAAAACTCATCAAAAATTTCAAGTGTATCGCAATGTATCAAGATTTTCAAAAAGAATTCCAAACATTCTGATCATTTAAGGTGTTGTCAATTTTTTAATCTTGATAAAATAAGTCAATGAAACTCAAGGATCATGTTGTAGGATCAAACTATTTAGGTTTGAACAATGATATCCATCAAAGGTTCCAAAATATCTCTCCTCTGAATCTGAAAATCTTCTTCTATCATGTGACCAAGATGTTTCACTTCTGAATCCATTTGGTACCAAAAAAATCCATGATGCTTTCCCCCAAGTGATAAATGTGATCAATGTGAAACTTTAGGGCAAAATAAGACCTAGAATGCAACAATGTAGCTGAAAGGGTTTATTATGACTTATACACAAATGATGGATGCATTGAGGATATGGAAAAATGAGATGGTGAAAGGCAACATGTACAAATGCAACTAGGAAAGACCTAAGGGACAAAAGGTGCCTGTTTCTAGGTTTTCACCTTTTGGGATTATTTCTCTTTTTCTCTTTTTTGCTTTTTTTTGCTACCAAGGCACCTATTGCTAGGTTTTCACCAAGGCACTTTTCTCTTTTTCACTTTTTTTATTTTTTCTTTTTTTTTTATCATCAAGGCACCTATTTGCTAGATTTTCACCAAGACAACATTTTTTGATTTTGTAATGTTTTTGATTTCTTCATGCTCAATTTTTCTCTTTTTTCAGATTTTTCTGCTTTCCAATGTTTTTGGCTTTTTGAAACTTTCTAATTTTTTTGTATTTTGATCTTTTCTCCTTTTTTGGGGATTTTTACTTTTTCTCATGTACAAAGAAGATGTTAACTCATTTGATACTCTTTCCTCTGATTCTCTCTCATCTGATTAGGTATGAAACCTCTTTAAATGGATACTATTAATGGGCTCTTGCAACTCATCCCCTTCACAATCAGCTAGTTTGTATGTTCTCATTCCAAAAGAAGAAACAATTATAAAAGGACCAAGCCAAGTTTCTTCCCATTTTCCTTTCTTTTCTCTATCTGCCTTATTTTTAGGGTTTTCTCTTAACACTAAGTCTCCCACTTGAAAGGATCTTGGTTTAATGTGCTTTTTGTAGTTTCTTGAAATTTGATTCTGATACACTTTCAAATGATCATATGCTTATGTTTGATGTTCCTCTAACAACTCCAATTTTTGAAGTCGGGCAACCCTATAATCCTCATCTATGATTAATCCATGTAGTGACACTCTTAAGGATGGTATTTCAACTTCTAAGGGTAGAACAGCTTTGGCCCCATAAACCAAGGAAAATGGTGTAGCTCCTGTTGGTGTACGGATGCTAGTTCTATAGGCCCACAATGTCAGTTTAATCTGAATATGTCAATCTCTTCCTGACTTATCAACCGATCTCTTCAATATTTTGAGGATATTCTTTTTGGTAGCTTTGGCTTGTCCATTACCTTGAGGATAGTCAATGGAGGAAGAATCATGAATAATATGGAATTTTTCACAAAGTTCATCCACATATTTGTTCTTGAATTATTTTCCATTGTCTATAATGATGGCATGAGGAATACCATATTGAATTATAATGTGATTAAGGATAAACATGGAAATTTGCTTCCCTATGGCAGTTGTCAAAGGAACAGCCTCTACCCACTTAGTGAAATATTCTATCGCTGTGAGGATATACTTATGTCCATTAGAAGATGGTGGGAAAATCATGCCAATTAAGTCAAAACCCCATTGATAAAATGGCCATGGTGTGACAAAGGGATGTAATCTTGTGCAGGTGCATGGATCATGATGCTGTGATATTGGCATTTAGCACAAACTTTCACAAATTGACAAGCATCTTTTTCTAAGGTTTTCTAAAAATACCCCATGCGAAGGACTTTCTTTGCTAAATTTAATCCACTAGAATGTGACCCACAAATCCCCTCGTGAACATCTCTTAAAGATAACCTAGATTCCTCTTCCTCTAGACATCTAAGGAGGATTCCATCAAGACCCTTACGATACAATCTGTCAGATAGGAACGTATAACGAGCCAATTGTCTTATGAAATGTCATTTTTGGTCTCAGGTCTGATCCAAAGGTAAGGTTTGGTTTTTAAGATAAGTATAAATTGGTCCATACCAAGGTGAGTCATGTCCATTAAGAAGGGAAATAATTTGGATATCAAGTAAATCAAATTCTGGTTTTTCCAACTCTTCCACCAAGAATTTGTACCTCGCATTCTAATCAGGCATTTGGAGTAATAAAGCTAAAGTATCCATTGCATCGGCTGCTCTATTTTTGTCTCTTGGAATTTTCTCAAAGGTAATCAAAGAAAAATATTTTTTCCAATCATCCACCATCCTTTTATATGGCATCAATTTTTCATCTTTGGTATTGTATTCATCATTGATCTAGTTGATGACTAATTGAGAGTCTCCATAAACTTGTAATTCAATGACATTCCATTCCAAAGCCATTTTAAGACCTATGACCAAAGCTTCATATTCAGAAATATTATTTGTGCAAGGAAAAAAAAGTTTGTAAGATTTTTGAATTGCACAACCTTGAGGTGTTATCAATAAAATACTTGCCCCTGAACCACTTTGAGTATAGGATCCATTGAAATATAGATTCCATGTCTTTTCTTCCACATTAACAATCTTTGAATCAGGAAATTCCACTTTAATTGGATGTGTAGACTCTAAAGGATGTTTGGCCAACTGATCAAAAATTACTTATCCTTTGATTTCTTTCCTATCCACGTACTCAATGTCAAACTCACTAAGTACTATCACCCACTTTTCAATTCTTCATGTTAGGGCTGTTTTACTAAGTAGATACTTCAAAGGATCAATCTTGGAAATTAACTTCACTTTATGCATCAACATGTAATTTCTAATCTTTTGAGAGGCAATCACCATAGCTAGGAAAGCCCTTTCCATGAAGCTATAGTTCAATTCATACTTTATCAATGTTATACTCAAGTAATAAATGGCTCTTTCTTTTTCTTCATTGTCTTCTTATGCCAATAGAACCCCTAAATATTTCTCCATTGTTGATATGTAAAGTAACAAATTTTTTCCTTTAATAGGTGACATTAAGATGGATGGATTCACCAAGTATGTTTTTAACAATGTGAAAGATTTGTCACACTCTTCATCCCAGGTAGTGTCCTTATGTAGTAGCCTTGTGAATGAATGGAATTTTTCCACCAATTGGGAGATGAACCTCCTTATAGATTGAATTCTTCCTGGAAGAGACCTCATTTGGCTAATATTCTTAGGAATTTCCATGTCCATTATTGCTTGCACTTTCTCAAGATCTATTTCAATGCCTTTTGCAGAAACAATGTAACCTAGGAGTTTATCGGATTGTACCCCAAAAGCACACTTCTTTGGATTGAGTCTCACTTTGAATTGTTCTAGCCTTGTGAAAATATTGTCTAATATTGGTAAGTGATCCTTTATTTCATGTGATTTTTCTAGAATATCATCCACATAGTCTTCTAAAAAGGTATGCATCATATCGTGGAATATGGTAGTCATTTCTCTTTGGTAAGTTGCTTTGGCATTTTTTAGACCAAAAGGCATCACATTCCAACAAAAGGTTCACCATGGGAATGTAAAAGATGTCTTCTCTTGGTCTTCGGGTAAAATTCAGATTTGATTATATCCACTAAATCCATCCATCAAGGAAAGCATATAATGACCCACTATTAAATACACTATTGTATCAATGCTAGGTAGTGGAAAATCATCTTTCGGGCAAGCAAAATTGAGATCTCTAAAATCTATGCAAACTCTAATAGATTTGTCATATTTTGTGACTGGTACAATGTTGGATATCCATTCTGCATATGCAATTACTCTTATGAAGCCAACCTTGAGGAGCTTTTCCAATTCTACTTTTACTATAAGAGCCACATAAGGGTGCATCTTTCTCAATTTCTACTTGATAGGTTTCACACCGGGTTTCACATTTAAATGATGAATTATGAAACTTGGATCTAACCCTGGCATGTTGGCATAAGACCACACAAAGTTAATTTTCTTTTCTTGAACTAATTCAATGAACTCCTTCCTTTTTGATGGACTAAAAGATGCTGCTAGATGAACAAACTTAGGATCCTCTTTAGTACCAATGTTAACTTTCTCTGTTGGTTCAATAAGGATGGGTTATCTTTCATCTTCATTTTCAGGTAGGGCATCCAACCTCTCTTCCTTAGGTGCCACAATTGGGTTTTCACCTTTGTAAACATCAGATAACACTGCCACATGGTGGTTTTCACCACTAGACCTTTTCATTTTTTATGTTTTTTCCTTTTATTTTTTAGATTGATAGGTTGGACCCCTACCTCTATCATCATGTCTAGATTGTATTCATTGGTGGAAGAAGATGGCTCAACCACATTTAGATATTGGGCCATTGCAAGGTCATTGGGAAAGTATAATAGGTCATTTGGTTCGGATAAATCCCAATCAATGAGTTCAGGATGCATTAAGGATAAGAATTCATTTGGAAAATTGTCATTCTAAGGGTTTAAGGACATGACATCATTTTAAGTTTTGTACATTGTATCTCTTAGATCGATGACATGGGCTTCCTTAAGATGTTCCATGGAAGTTGGATCAAAGTCTCCTTTTCTAGAGTCCTTGCTGATTTTTATGGGAAAGAATGCATGTGGATTAAAGACAACATTTGAATCACCCCCCCATGAAGGTACCCAAGGTTCACCTACCCATTGACTAGTCCTAGATTATTTCCTAATGTTGGATTGTTGAGGTTCACTTTAAACTTGTGTAGAATTTGAGCCTTGATGTTTATTTTCTTGACTTGTAACATTGGGAATAGTTGCATATGTGTGAAGAACATCAACTTCTATGTCATGACAAGACTCTTCGAAAAAGGAATCCCAATCATACTCCCTAGAATCATCTTCACTTTTGGAACCATCCATGTGCACATGTTCATGGGAATCATGCATTGGACTTGAACTTTCTGCTTTATGCTGAAAACCTATCCCGACTTTCTCTTCTTTTTCTCTCCAAGCTGGTTCAATGGGTTCTAATAATCCTCTATTTTGAACTCCTAAGGGTCCTCTTCACTTATATCCCATTTTTTGCATGATTTGATACCCTTTCCCATATTGATCAGTTTGAATGTTGATGTGTTGTACCCTTTCCATAGAATGATTTGAAGTATCTTCTTCCTTATAGAGCCATTGTAGTACTTCATTATCCTCCTTCTCTAAGGCAGATTTATCACTTTCTATTGCAAAATGAGCATTGTATTTATGAGGGGGATGAGAACTTGATGGCTTCCAATGTGTCCTAGGAGAGGTTGGTAAATCAAATAGGGAAATGAAATATTCCCCCACTCCCTTGGAGTTGATTTTACATTTTTTTGCAAAGGTGTGCATAAATTCACTCATCTTTTTATAGTGATCCTTCTTAGCTTGTTCTCTTTCTTCCTTGGTAGGTTTCAAATTTTCCATCCTCAATGTTGAAGTCTTAACTAAATTATCATGTGAATTTTGACCCTCATAACTATTAGGAATAATAGTCCACAAGACAACTAAGAGGGGAGGTGAATCAATTGTAGTATAGATTATTAAACTTTAAACTTTATTAACCATATCAGAAAATGTAGATAATAACACAGTAATAGACAACACCATAACACAAGATTTGTTGTCAAGGAAACCCTGTTAAAGGTAAAACCCCGGTGGGAATTAACACCCAAAAATAATGTACTGAGAGTATAGTATCCCTGTTAAAAGATATTATCCCTATTAGGAGCTTGTTACAACATTATAGTACACAATCCCTATTAGGAGATAGAACCTGTTAGGAGTCAAAGGAAATAGTAGGCTCACTACCAAGGCACACTGCCCAAATAAGTTTAAATCCACCCTCAAGGATTTACAATCCACATCAAGTGTATACAACATATACACAATCTAGTGAAATGTCTGATAGCAACTATCTTTCCTTGATCAATTCCAATGAAGTATCAACATTGCTCTCTATCCAGCAGTCAAGCTTCACAGCTTCACAAATCTCTGCTCTTCTCTTACTCTACAACACTTTTCACAAGTGAAAAGATCACTCATATATACCCTTTACAATAACCCATTGGGTTGGCCAGTTAAGCTTTCCTAATACATAATTAACTAGGTTAGCCAATTACGGCTTCCCATCATACAAATAATTACATAAGCCCTTGCTAATATATAAACGGTACCTATAACAAGTATACAACATTTATAATTCATCACAAATACTTCCAAATCTACAATCCACTCTCATAATTAATTTCCACACATTACAAGTATGAAGTCAACCAAGAAATAGGTTTTCTCCAGAACACACGCCACTGCTGGCATCATTAGTACCCAAATAGAAATCAAACTCAACCCATTTCACTATCATATGTTGGCTCCCTATCTATAATCTCACAAGTTCTAAAACATCTTCCTCAATAAGATATACCTGAAACACAGAGACCTTCTCTATCCAGAATCACAATTGTAGTCCAGAAAAAGAGTGTTCACCAAAGGAACTGTAACATCCACATAATGTAACATAAATTCAAGCGACCTTAGGAGTAAGGTCAAAACTCATAATTCTACATAAATCCAACTTCGATCCTTCTGAATCATCCATACAGTGTCTGTACACTCATTCCGGTTAAGTAGTCAGTCTATCTTCTCCATAGAAATATATGTTGACATCAGTGACAAAACATGAATATCAATAGCATGATCAGTAACCAAAACCGATATCATCCAACAATCTCCCCCTTTGGCATTGATGGAAACATAGGGGAAAATCCATATGCATCAACCCAAAAGTACTCTCTCTCAATTTAATCTTCTCAATATCCTCAACATAAATTTCCCAAAATAGTAGGGATTTTCTCATATATTCCTTCCCCCTTTGGTAGCAATGGCAAAGGGTGCCATAACTCATCTTTAGTATTCAGTAGATTTTTCAAATCTTCATGTTTTATTAGGTGCAAGATCACCCAAATGTGCTCCATAGTGTTCTCCTTCGATCACTCCCCCTAAGGAGTAGATCCATACATCAAGTCCAGAGAATAATATAGCTCTAAGATCCATTGGAATGATGCATATTTGCATCATTTTAATTACCACTAGGAGGGGCCATCACCCCAAGCATGCCTCTGAGGTATTCAAAAGCATCTTTTGGAAAAGGTTTAGTAAATATATCTGCTATATGTTCCTTTGTGCTTATGTACTCTAGTTTAATCTCCTTAGCAGCTACCTTCTCCCTCAAGAAATGATACTTGATAGATATATGTTTAGTCTTTGAGCGCATTACAGGATTCTTCTGCATGTTTACTATACTTGTGTTATCACAATGAATAAACACTAGCTCCTTAAAAATTATTCCAATATCTTCCAGCATTTGTTTCATCGAAACAACTTGTGTGCAATTAATTACAGCAGCTACATATTATGATTCAATAGTCGATTGAGAAATACAATTCTTCTTCTTGCTTAACCAGGAAACCAATCTCTTCCCAAGGAAAAATGCACCACCACTTGTGCTCTTTCTTTCATCCACATAACCTTCCCAATAAGCATCAGTAAAATCCTGCAAATTAAAATCATCATATTTTTCATACCATAATCTATATTCTACTGTTCCTTTAAGATATCTGAAAATTCTTTTCATAGCAGCAAAGTGTGTTTCTTTAGGATCTGCCTGATATCTAGCCACAGTTCCAACTACATTGGTAATATTTGGTCTAGTGTGTGTCAAATATTATAGACCTCCAATAATTAACTTGTACTTAGTGTACCCAACACTTTGAGTCTCATCACTTTTAGTTAATTTTTTCCCTATTATCATGGGTGTACCAATAGGTTTACAATCTTCCATTCCAAATTTCTTCAACATTTCCTTAAGGTAGTTGGTCTAAGATATAAATATGCCATTTTTACTCTAATTAATTTGCAAACCAAGAAAAAATTTCATCTCACCAATCATTGACATCTCAAACTCATTCTCCATTTCTTTAGCAAAATTCTTACTCATTTTATCATTTCCTCCAAAAATGATATCATCAACAAAAAATTCTATAATTAAGATTCCATCTTCATCAGTTCTTAAATACAAATTACTTTCTACATTACCTTTTCTGAAACCAAGATGAAGTAGATGTTTATCTAGTCTTGCATGCCATGCCCTCAGTGCTTGTTTCAGTCCATACAATGCCTTCTTTAGTCTGCAAACCATTTTTTCATTATCTATCAAAGGAAAACCATCAATTTTCTCAGTGTATACTTCTTCTTCTAGGTCACCATTCAAGAATGCAGATTTCACATTCATCTAATACCCTTTGAAGTCTTTATGTGCAGCATAAGCAAGGAATAGTCTCACAGCTTCCAGTCTAGCAATAGGTGTGAATGTTTCTTCGTAGTCTATGCCTTCTTGTTGTGAGTAGCCTTTACATACCATTCTAGCCTTATTTCTTACCACTGTGCCTTCCTCATCCATTTTGTTTCTGAAAACCCACTTAGTTCCAATCACATTATTGTTTTTAGGTCTTGGAACCAACTCCCATGTATTGTTCTTCTTTATCTACTCTAGTTCTTCTTCCATGACTTTAGTCCAAGATCCATCTTTACATGATTCATTAGTATTCTTGGGTTTAACTTGAGAAATCAAACAAATCTCATCTCTAACGTTAGATCTAGTCATCATGCCTTTTCTTGCATCACTAATAATTTGATCTTCAGGATGGTTTTTCTTGACATGCCTTAGAGTCTTCAATGTCTCAGTAGCTTCTGCATGTTCTTCTTCTTCAATCTCATACTGAATCATCAAGGGTTCTTCAGGTTTAGCAGAAACTTCTCTTGTTTTTGTTATCTAACCACAATCATACATTCTTTCCTGAATTTGAAATTTCTCATCTATCCTCACATTGGCACTTTCAATTAGTTTTCTCAATCTCAGATTGAAACATTTATATGCTTTACTCTTAGTATAATAACCAAGAAATATTCCTTCATCACTTCCAGCATAAAACTTTCCTATCTCATCATCTCCCTTGATATAGCATTTACTACCAAATATTCTGAAATATTTCACACTAGGTGTATGATCAAATCATAATTCATAAGGGGTTTTATTTTTACTTTCTCTAATCTGAATCCTGTTTAGTGCATACACAACAGTGCCAATTGCTTCTCTCTAATGAACATGTGATAATTTTCCTTTCAGAAACATAGTCCTAGCAGCATCTAATATGGTTATTTTTCTTCGCTCTACTATCCCATTATGTTGTGGAGTTCTAGGAGTTGAAGTCTGTCTATTGATTCCATTTTCTTCACAATATGTGTTAAATAGTTTTGATGTAAATTCTCCTCCTCTGTCTGATCTCAAACATTTCATCTTTAAACCAGATTCATTCTCAAATTTTTCTTTGAATAACTTGAATTTGTCAAATGCCTCAGATTTCTCTCACAAATATGTAACCCACATCATTCTATAAAATTCATCAATAAATAGTATAAAGTTCCTTTCACCATAATATGATCTTGTTCTTGTAGGGCCACATAGATCTGTATGAACCAGATCCAACTTCCCTTTTGTTGAATAGGCTTTTCTCTTGAAAGTGCTTCTAGTATGTTTTCCCATAACACATTCTCTAAACATAGTGTTAGATGGCTTAACAATTTTAGGTAGATCTCTTACTTCTTTTCTCATACTTGCCTTCACAATGTTGTCAAAATTAACATGACAAAATCTTATGTGCCATAACCAATTGTCATCAATCTTTGCAATAAAACAAGTAGCTTCAAATGTGTTTACTTCAAATACATTACCTCTAGATTTAGTACCAGATGCTATCAAGTCTCCTGTTTTACTCTTGATAGAATATTTCCCATTGATGAACTTTAGTTGATAACCCTTGTCCACTAGCTGTCCAACACTCAACAAATTATGCTTGAGTCCATCAACAAGTAGTACATTGTCAGTGTTAGTCTTACCATCAAATGAGATAGATCCAATCCCAATAATAAGTTTAGGAGTATTTTCACCAAATCTAAAAACACCGCCATCATGCTTCTTCAAACTTACAAATTTATTTTTATCTCCATTAATATGATGTGAACAACCACTATCTATGACCCATTCATATTTATTTTCAATTCAAGATACTAATACTTTTTCCTCATGCATAGGTTCATCATCCTTAATAGAAATGAATTAGAAATGAATCCAATTTCATCAAATTTACCATCCTCATCATCAGATATTCCTTCACTAGCATAATAGAATTCCTTATTCTTTGAGAACTTAGACTTGAAAAAATTAGGTTGTGCTTTGGAATTCTTGTAGGACATCTAGATGCAAAATGACCAATCTTATTACATGAAAAACATTTCAAAGGTAATTTGCCTTCAAACTTACCATTACCTCTCTTTTCTCTTCTAGCAATTAGTGCAACAATTTCATCTAGATTCCTCTCTTCTTCCCGTATCTGTTCCTATTCATCAGCATAGGCTCCAATTTCTTCTCTCAGATTATTACTGATTGTGCTTGAATTTCCATCTAAGGTCTTCTTTTTCTTGTGCACGGTTTATTTGAATGCTGACTCAACTTTAGGTAAAGTGTCTCCCAATTCTGTGGCTTTAAATGTAGTTAGTTTTCCAATCAACATCTCTCTGGTGAAGTTTTGTGTCAAATGTATGATCTCCTCTATAGCATGAACCTTGGTTCTATATACAGATGTCAAAGATCTCAGTATCTTTGCAATTACTTCTTCTTCACTGTAAGTTCCTCCAGTGTTCCTAATACCAGTCACCGCCTCAGTAATTCTTTGAGCATATGATTTGATGTTATCATCTTCTCTCATCTTTAATGATTCCATCTTTGTCTTCCTGTTCTATAACTTTTCTTTCTTTGTAAATCTATCTCCAACATATAGTGCTTCTAGTCTTGTCCAGATTTTGTGTGCAGAATCCAAGTCCACTACTTCAGTAAATTATCCTTCTGATAGAGAATTGATTAGGGATTCCCTTGCAACTATATTACATTAAAATAGCTTCTTTTCATATTCAATGGCCTTCTCTAATTAATCCTTAGTAGATAAATTTTCTTTCTTCTTTATGATCATCTAGTAGTCAAGTCCTAGACACATCAGATGTGTTCTCATCTTGTTCTGCCAACTATCAAAGTTTTCAAGATCAAAATTTAGACTATCCTTCCTGTAGTAAGTCATCTTTAGGATCACCTCAAGTTGTTAAACTTTCTCTCTGAGGACTAGTAGCTCTGATACCAATTGTTAGGAATAAAAATCCATAAGACAACTGAGAGGGGGGGTGAATCAGTTTTAGTATAGATTATTAAACTTTAAACTATATTAACCATATCAAAAAATGTAGATAATAACACAGTAATAGACAATACCATAACACAAGATTTTTTTTTCAAGGAAACCCTGTTAAAGGTAAAACCCCAGTGGGAACTAACACACACAAATAATGTACTGAGAGTGTAGTATCGCTGCTAAAAGATATTAACCCTGTTAGGAGCTTGTTACAACATTACAGTACAAATTCTCTGTTAGGAGACAAACCCTATTAGGATTCAAAGGAAATAGTAGGCTCACTGCCAAGGCACACTGCCCAAAGAAGGTTAAAGCCACCCTTAGGGATTTACAATCTGTGTCAAGTGTATACAACAAATACACAATCCAGTGAACTGTCTGATAGCAACTATCTTTTCTTGATCAGTTCCAATGAAGTATCAAGACTGATCTCCATCCAGCAGTCAAGCTTCACAGCTTCACAAATCTCTACTCTTCTATTTCTCTACCACACTTTTCAAAAATGAAAAGATCACTCATATATACCCTTTACAATAACCCATTAGGTCAGCTAGTTAAGCTTTCCTAATACATAATTAACTAGGTCGGCCAATTAAGGCTTCCGATCATACAAATAATTACATAAGCCCTTGCTAAGATACACATGGTACCTATAAAAAGTATACAACATTTACAATTCATCACAAATACTTCCAGATCCACAATCCACTCTCATAATTAATTTCCACACATTACAAGTCTAAAGTTGGCCAGGAAATAGGTTTTCTCCATAACACATGCCACAACTAACGTCATCAGTACCCAAATAGAAATCAAACTCAACCCATTTCACTATCATATGTTGGCTCCCTATCCGTAAGCTCACAAGTTCTAAAACATCTTCCTTAGTAAGATATACTTGAAACACATATACCTTCTCTATCCAGAATAACAATTGCAGTCCAGAAAAATAGTCTTGACCAAATGAACTGTAACATCCACATAATGTAACATAAATTCAAGTGACCTTAGGAGTAAGGTCAGAACTCAACCTTCTGCATAAATCTAACTTTGATCCTTCTAAATCATCTGTACAATGTCCATACACTTGTTCTAGTTAAGTAGTCTGTTTGTCTTGTCCATAGAAATATATGTTGACATCAGTAACAAAACATGAATATCAATAGCATGATCAGTAACCAAAACTAATATCATCCAAAAATAATTCATATTTTATTTTCCCTTAGTTTTTGTAGTTGAGTTATTTTGATTAGGGTTTGAGATAGAAGTATAATTTGATGTCAAATTCCAACTTTCCTTGTTGGGTTGTTCAACAGCATCATTAGGGATGACTCCTTCCCTATTGTGAGGAATAAATAATTCATGACTTGGATTCAATGTATTGCAATATTGGAAGGGGTTTGAATCTCCTCCAATTGTGATCTCCTCACCTCTATGTATAAATTTTATGCATTGGTGATAAGTAGAAGGTACCGCTTGCATCTCAAGAATTCAAGGTCTTCCCAATAGGACATTATAAGTTAACTTCATGTTGAGAACTTGACATATGGTATATTTTTTGATAGGTCCCACTTGGATAGGTAAAATAGTCATTCCTTTTGAATACCTTTCTTCCTCATCATAAGCCTTAATGGTGATTTTCTTCTTAGGATCAATAGATGATTCAGATATCCCTAAAGACTTGACAAGGTTTAATGTACAAATATTGAGAGTGGCTCCCCCATCAATGAAAAATCTCTTAACCCTATGCCTTTGGATAACACTTCTATATGCAAGGGAAAATTTTGAGGGTGGGTAATAGACATGTCATCTTGTTCAGAGAACAAAAGACAATGAGGAGCTATGAGGTGTCCCACCATATTTTGAAACTTATCCTCCTCCAAGGTTATAGGAACATTGGTTTCCACTAGGGATTTTTCCAATATTTCTTTGTGAATAGGAGATAATTTCAACAACTCCAAAATAGAGATTTGTGCTGGAGTTTTATGCAATTGGTCCACCAAACTATAAGGCCTTATTGAAGAAGATGTTGGTTTAGCCAAAGTAGATGTTGAAGTATGACCAAAGGTTTTAGGGGCACTTCCTTGTAAGGTAAATTTTGTTCTTGCCCCCTAGTTACAACATCTGAGGACTCTTGAATAGGTTGTTCTTTGATTACCACAACATTGATAGTACTATCATGTCTAGATAGGGCATTAATAGTATTGTCATAGGTATGGGCAAAGTTTACATTGTTTTTGCTGCTCAAATTATTTCCATTGTTCCCTCCATTGTTTGAATTAGAAGATTCACCCTTTTCATATTTGTAAAAAGGAGTTTTAAAGGCCATGTGACCTTCATTTTTTTGAGGGCCTTTTACCTTTATCACACCATTTTCAATTAGGTCTTGCACTATGTGCCTCAAACGCATGCAATCATTTGTCCTATGTCCTTGATTTCTATGGTATTCACAATGACTAGACTCACTCCACCATGTAGGTTTGATTTGTGGTTCATATGGTTGAGCTCTAGGTAAGTCAATAAGCTTATTAGCAATGAGGGTTCTTAATGC
>MU224781.1:1669083-1688419 GCA_018584345.1 Thuja plicata | reverse complement strand
TGTTATTGATTCCTTGAAGAGAGAATCATTTAGGTTGTCCCTCCTATCAAGAAAAGGAAGAAGGATTGAAATCCTTGTATCACTGGTTTTCTGTCATATTTAAGATTATGATTTGTATGGTTAAATCGTGTATATGATTATGCTTGATCATTTACAAGGTATTTTCTAAAGTTGGTTCAATAGAGATACATGACAAATCAGTGTCCACATTAATAAATACTGTGATAACAGTAATCTTTCAAGGTAAAATCTGCCTGAGCATATGTGGAGCTCAAAAATGAAGAAGGACCTTATCCAGTCCTTAGAAATTAGGCTTTTCTTGTCTCTGAATCATAAATAAAGGTACAAGGTTCACATAGACATTTCAAGCATTGTGATTCATACAAGAAAAATCCCTAACAGGTCAGATATGGGACCAGAGGAAAAAAATCCAAAAATTTTGAATGGTGGAGGAGAATCATCCCAAGATAAGTCACATGATTTCTCTGTGAATCAAGGGAAAGGAAAGTGGGTGGGTCTCTTTGGCATAAAACCATCAGGTAAGTCCATCTTCCCTAAAGTGGATATATTATCTAACCCACTGAAAGGTGATATTGGTATTCAGATACCAAATTAGTTAGTTGACCACATAGTCTCTATCATGCCTTCTACCCTAGACTAAATATTGATCTAGTTAGATCCTTTGTGGACAAAAAATGGAGGCTGAAAGGTCAAGTCAATGTTGCAGCTATGTCAAAAGGTTTCTTCTCCATTGTTTTCTCAAATGGGGAACATCTTTCAAAATTTCTGTGTGGGGGACCTTGGATGATGGGAAAATCTTCTCTGTCATTGAAAAATGGACAACGAGTCTAGACTATTATGAAAGCTTCTTCACGGCGGCACTGATTTGGATCCATCTTCCCAGGATGCCTTTGGAATACTAGCATGAAGATATCCTAATAGCTATTGCGGGTTCTTTTGGGGAACTCTTATCTATAGATCCAATGACTGAAGCCAGAACTAGACAAGTTTATGCAATAATTTGTGTAAACATCCAACAGAATGTTGACCTTACTCAAGTTATATCTCTGAAATCAAAACTGGGGATATGGAATCAAGAGATAGAATATGAATCACTTCCTTTTGCTTGTTTTACTTGTAAGAAATCTGGTCATTGGGCTAATCACTACCCTCAAAAAATCCAAAAGGAAAAAAAGAAGGATCAAAAGAAAACAAAAGGATAGAGAATGGAGTGGAAAATAAAAATAGAGGAATTGCAGGTGACCCCAAGCTTGCTGGAAGGAAAGAATGAGTCTTCCCAGTAGGAGAAAAATGGAGAAGATGTCCAAGAAAATGATAAGCAAGTTCCCCATGAAATCTCAAGCAAAATAACAGAAGAAAGAGGGGAGACTATCAAAGATGAAACAAAACAAAAGAAGACAATGTTACTATGTAAAAAGGAGAAGAGAAAGAGAGGTACCATGAAGAAGAGAAGGAGATGGTAGTAAAAGAAAAACAATGGTCAGAAGAAAATAGAAGAAGGCAAATGACCTAATTAGGGAAAGTAAATTTGACACCCCAATAGATCTAAACAAGAAAGAGAAATAGAGGAAAGAGGAGGAAGAAGCAGAGGAAAAGATGTGGTCAACTGTGGGTTCAAAGAAGGGATCAAATAAGAAAAGTCTAAAATCACCTGAGGGAAGGAACCTTACCTTTGAATCAAACTTAAGCTATAGAAAGAAAGATGAGAGTTCATCTATGGGGAAATCAAACAAGAAGGAACGAGGCCAAAAATGAGGAGTTCAAACTAGACAACAGAAAGCAGATATAGGAACTCCAAAACAAGAAAAAGGAAGAAAGTCAGAGAAAACTCAAAGGGAGGAGGAAGAAAAATAGAACATTGTTGATGGAAAACAACTAACTATCCATCAGGTTTGTACCCCAATCCTTAAATGAAGATTATGTCATGGAATATTCAAGGACTCAATAGTCCTCATAAGCAAGATGTAGTTAGGAATCTAGTTAGAGACTCTAAACCTGATATTCTCTTGATTCAAGAAACTAAAATGAGAAAAGATAAGATAGAAAGTATGAAGTTGGTTAAACATGGGAAATTTCTTGGCATCAGTTCAGAAGGGGCCTCAGGAGGTCTAGCAATTTTCTAGAACCAATCTTGTTTTGACTGTAAGCTCCTTAAAGAAGATAAAAATTTCATCGATGCTGATCTTAGGAGTTTAAAGGACAACTTTTCTTGGACTTTAATTAATTTTTATGCTCCAAACACTATGATAGGAAAACTTAAGTTATGGAAGAATCTGCATGAGCAGATGGAAGGAAGAAGAGATAACAATTTCCTCCTTATGGGAGACTTCAACACCCCTCTTAAGCAGGAAGATAAAAAAGGAGGTAGTTTAGCCCAAGTGGAAAGAAGAGTTGACTTTATGGATTTCATTATGAATGAAGGACTGATGGATGTTGATCTAGAAGGGATAAACTACACTTGGTCTAATTGCAGGGTGGGAGAGGACCTGATATAATTTAAGTTGGATAGGGCTCTGATAAATATGGAATGGTACACCAAGTTCTCTTGTGCCCTTACTTACCTTACAAGAATTGGATCAGACCATTTCCCTATTTCCATCAATGTCTCTTCGTTTGCTGGAAAAAGAAATGCTCCTTTTAGATTTGAGAAGATGTGGCTAGACCATCCTGATCTAGAAAATAAAATCAGGGAGTGGTGGAATATTTAGGTGGAAGGAATAGCTATGTTCAAAGTGATCAATAAATTGGCTAATGTCAAAACAAATGTTAAAAGTTGGAATAAGCATACTTATGGTGATATCTTCCAAGATAAAATTAAATCCCAAACAAAAGTGAATAATATCCAAGAGGAAATCCAAAGGAATGGTTTATCTGAAAATCTGAGAATTCAAGAGAATATAGCCCTTGCTGAATTTCATAATATTATAGCTAAAGAAGAGACTTTTCAAAGATATAGATCTAGATCCCTCTGGCTAAAAGAAGGAGATAAGAATACTAGAATCTTTCATCTCACTGCTCTTAAACATAAGGCCATAAATAGAATCCATTCTTTGTTTATAAGGAATGGCAAAATAACCAAAGAAGAATAAATAAGGGAAGAAATGGTGAGTTATTTTGTGTCTTTACTCTCTAAAGATCAAAACCTTGACATGGTTGAGTAGAGGAATCTTCTTGTTTCTATTCCACACATTCTAGATTTAGTAGCCAATGCTCTCCTAAAAGCTATTCCTTCAGAGACTAAAATTAAGAAGGCTATCCTCTCCTTTGAAGGAGAGAAATCTCCTGGTCTGGATGGGTTTCAGATGTTCTTTTTCCAGCAGTTTTGGAGTATTGTTGGGAGAAATGTTTGTTTAGATGTTAAAGAATTCTTTGGTACTAAATCTATCCTCAAGGAAATAAATTCAATTTTTGTTGCTCTCATCCCTAAAAAATTCCCTTTATAAAATCATTTCGAAGGTTATGACGACCAAAAATTTGAGATTAATGCCAAATCTTATCTCACCTCAACAGAATGGGTTTGTCCCTGGAAGACAAATTCTTGATTCAATTATGGTTGTGCATGAGAATATTCATTCCCTTCAAGCCTCTAAAAAATAGGGTTTTTTGATGAAACTGGACCTATCCAAAGCTTATGACAGAGTGGATTGGTCTTTCCTGTCTAAAATTCTAAGCTCCTTTGGATTTGATAAAGATGTCATAAGAATGATAATGCAATTGGTTACTATAGTGTCTTCCTCAGTGCTCTTAAATGGAGGTTCCTCCATTTTCTTCCACCCCACAAGAGGTCTTAGACAAGGTGATCCCATTTCCCCTATTCACTTTGCTATAATGGAAGAAATTCTAGGAAGATCCATTAAAAATTTTGTTTTATTAGGTCAGATTTTTGGTCTCCACCCATCTTTAGCTCAGCATAAGTGTTCTCATGAGAAATTTGTGGATGATACTATTATTATGGGAGAGGCCTCTATAATGGAAGCTAGGAACATGAAAAAGGCCTTGAACAATTACACTAAAGCTTCAGGTCAATCTATTAACTGGAAGAAGAGTTCCCTATTTTTTGTAATACCCCTAAAGATAGACAAGGAAGATCTCTTCTATTTTGGGATGCAAGATAGGGACTCTTCCATCTACCTATTTGGGTCTCCCTCTTTGCCTTAAACTTGATGAGGCCTTCTGGAATGGCATAATTGATCAATTTCATAATTAGCTGGTTGGATGGAAAGGTGCTACTCTTAGCCAAGCTGGAAAAGTTTAACTTCTAAAATCTACCCTCCAAAATCTTCCAGTCTACGCTCTAAGTCTATTTAAAATTCCTTAGAAATATGCTGATTTGATTGAAAAAATTCAGAAAATATTTCTTTGGTCTAGAGTGGAAGAGAAGAAGAGGTTAAGCCTTGTGGCCTTGGAGGTGGTGTGTAAACCTAAGAAATGGGGTGGGCTTGGCATCAGAAGTATCAAAAATACTAATAAGTCTTTGCTATCAAAACAATGCTAGAGAATCATTGAAGAAGAGAAGGAATGTAATGGTATCATCAAGAGAAAGTACCACTTATCCACTCTGGAGTAAGTTCTTAGGGACCCTTCAGAAATAAATGGGTCTTTCATATGGAATAGTATAAGGAAAAGTAGGGATCTGATCAGAAAAGGGACAAGATGGAAGCTGGGAAATGGCAGGAAAATCAATTTCTGGACAGATAAATGGCTAGAGGAAGAAGCCCTTAGTGATAAGCAGGAATGGATGCCAACGATTATGGATTGTATAGAAATTATTGGAGAGAAGGTTTCTGATTAGTGGATCAATGATAAATGGGTAGACCTTAGTCCCTTTGATGCTTCTCTTAATTTGGTTAATAAGTTTCTTTCTCCCTAGTTTATTAGATCTAATAAACAAGATTCTTTGATTTGGGGGCCAGAGACTAAAGAAATGTTTACAGTCTCTTCTACCTCTACTCTTCTTTTCCAGAAGGATAACCACTCTTCTAGCTATCAGGTATGGAATAATAATCTTATTCCTAAAATAAATATGTTCTTCTGGCTTCTTGTTCAGAATAAAATCCTTACAGTGGATAATCTTTGCAAAAGGCGATTCAGTATGCCTAACAGATGTATCCTCTGTTGTTCTAAAGATGAAAACTATAATCATATAATGATTCATTGTCCCTACTCCTGTAAAGTCTAGAATTTAGTGCTCAATGTCTTTAACCTAGAGTGGGTCAAACCTTATAATTTCTAGGATATGGTTAATCAATGGAGTTGTCCCCTTAAAGGTAGAGAAGTCAAATATCTTTGGAAGCTTATCTTGCCTCACTTCACATGAAGAATATGGAAGGAAAAAAATAACAGAATCTTCAGAGAAAAAAACTCCCCCTATCAAATTGTGGCAAATAGTGTGTGTAGAAGTCTTCTAGAAAATTTTAAAATTCAGCTATCTAGAGACTCCCCCTACAAGAATTCTCTCTGTAACAGACATATACTTTTGAACTCATAGGTGCAGAAAGACAGTAACTTAAAATTGAGGGAAAATACCAAATTTAGTGCCCCTCTGAGTGGCTGGGTCAAAGGTAATTTTGACGTGGCTGCCAAAGGGAATCTGGAGACTGCTAGAGTGGGAGGTCTAATAAGGGATTCTGTTGGTAATTATCTGGGAGTAGTGGCGGCCCCACTGGGAGTTTAGAAAAATCATACGACCGAATCTATGGCCACCCTTCATGTGGTTATGTTTTCCAAAGATATGGGATTCTCTAAACTATGGTTGGAGGGAGACTCTCTGAATATAATTAAATGTATAAATGGCACTCATGAAGCTTCATGGACAATCAACCATATCATTGAAAAAATCAAATCCATAATGTCCAATTTTGAAGATTACCATATTTCCCACATTTTTAGGGAAGGTAATATGATAGCGGATGGCCTTGCAAACATGGGAGTTTTTTCTGATGTCACATGTTCTGATGTCGGAGGTAGATTTTAAAATGGAGATGGTTAGTCTTATCAGGTACGATAGGATGAACAGTATTGAAGGAGTTATAAATAAACATAAAAATTAATGATGAGGTCATTTATAATAATGAAAAGTAATGTGTGTTTTGATTTGAAGGAAATGGGATTAATGAGAATTGTGACACCACACGCTTTTTGGGTGTTAAACTTGAATCAGAACAATCACTATAGTAAAGCTTGCCACAATTCAGTGTTCAAAACTTCAAAGAATCTACATTTTCAGAAAGTGAAGAGAACAATGGGGGGAGGTCTAAAGAGGGAGGAGCCAGTTGACTGCACCAAATGGAAATAGAAGAAGGTTTGGAAAAAGTTGAAAAAGGGAGGTGTTTCACAGTATCTAGAGAAGCTCCATGGCTGGGATACAGAGATAACAAAAATATTCGCAAAGGGTTGGAAGGATGGAAAGTGAACCTATGGGGGAAATCTTTCACTCTCTCCATGAGGGTTATTTCTGAAATTATAGGCTTGTCTTGTGAGGGCATGAAATTATATAGGGATAATAAGAGGGCAGGAACTCAAGCTTTCAAGAATTTTCTGAAAATAGAAGAAGAAGAGGCCTTTCTTAGTAAAGGGAAGGGGGATTACATTGATATTAAAAAAATTCAATCCCACTGGGCTAACATTCTCACAGTTATGATCGAGTATTTTACCTTTGACGGTAGATACTCTAAAATATATAACCTGCACTTCATCTTGGCTAACCATTTTAGGCACGGTAAAAAGATATCGTTTCCTTTTTATCTCCTGAGCTCGTTGCATAACAACGTGATGGAGCATAGAAAGAAATTGAGTAACACAGTGCTCCATGTGGGGCTCATTCTATTGATCTCTAAGTATTCCTTCACCCGTATCCTGGAGCCTATCCCCAAAAGGGTTAAATGGATTGCGAGGCAGGTTAAGCAAGAAAGTAAAAAATAGAGTTTGAAGAAAAGGGTTAGAACCAAAAAGAGGTAAAACCTAGAAATATAGGAGGAGATAGATGATGAAACCCTAGAGAATTAGGGAAAATATGAAGAGATCCAAAATGATGAAGCTTGTGAGATTAATGATGAGAATCTAGAAAAGGAGAAAGAAGCTCAGCTGAGTAAGGAGTACTCTATGATGGAAGAGGAGGAAATGCCTATTACTGCTAAAGAGGGCAAGGGCGATGAAGCTAGTAACAAAGAAATGGATATTGAGGGAGATGAAAAAGAGGAGAAGAATAATGAGGATGAAGGTGAGGAGGGTCAAAATGAGCAGCTAATTTTAAAGGCTAATAAAAGGAACAAGAAGAAATGGAGAATGGGCCCCAAAGATTTTGGTTTTGATAGAGATGATAGAATCCCGAAAAGCAAAGTGGAATACGGGGTGATTATGGAAGACTATCTTAGTGAGGAGATGAAGATTATGAAGCAACAATTGACTGAGATGTAGGAGGCCATGGAGCCTTTCAAAGCCAAGGTTGAGGAAATGGAGAAAAACCTAATGATTAAGGTAAATAACAGTTACGGAGATGAGGAGGTTACTACTAGAGTTAATGAGATTGTAGAAGAAAAGATAAAAGATATGAAAGAACAAATAAGACAAAATGGGCACATGATACATGTCATCCTTAAGCACAGCAATGAAGCACTTCAAGTTTTTTTTCAAAACCTAAAAGCGTTATACGCTTACCTGGAAAGAAGTCTGCTGGAAAATACAACAATTACCATTGATGATAAGGTAGGAAGCTTGGGCTGAAGGATTCCATTGAAAAAATGGAAGAAATGTAGAAGGAGGTAGAGGAAGCCTACCAGAAAATGATGTAATGTTTTCTCTTCAGTTCTGGAAATTTTGCTGGAAATTGTGCTAGATTTTGTGCTAGAAATTGTGCTGGAAACTGTGTTCTCTTGGAAGTTCTTTTAATTTCTTGTTCTCGATCTAGGGTGTCTTTTTGGGTCCTTTCTTTTGTTCATTGCAATATTTCTATGTTTGTAAGTGCCTATGATTATTATCTCTAGTAGCTTATTGTCAAAGGTTTTGGGGTCCTTTCAAAACCTATTTTTACCTTAATCAAAAACATTAACCATACACTTGCAGTAAAGTAAAGAACATAAGAAAATTACACAATACTCATAACACCATGATTTGTTTATGAGGAAACCTTGGCCAAGGGAAAACCCCATTGGGGATAATACCCACAAGCATGTACTAACATATAATGTCCCTGTAAGGAGACCTAGCCCTGTTAGGAGATGAATATTACATAGTACATTTCCTTGTTAGAGGAATAACAACCCTGTTAAAGGTTCACAACACCCTGTTAGGGGCTTCTGAGCTTACAACTCTTACAATGTAATTTTGTTACAAAAAGTTCTCAGTCATGAACAAAACAAGCATCACAAATGCTTTGATAGTTCCTCTATAGCTTTGCCATTCTCTGCTCTGACATTCACATGTCTACCCTTCCAGATAAAATACTACACATACATATCATAAATCTTTACCAAAAATATCTTACATATATATCTTTCAACTTTACAAAGTCGGCTCTCTGTATGAATAATACAAATAGTACTAAGTCAACCTTCAATATAAATTACATTTAATATAGTAAATATCAAATGCATAGTCAGTGCTCTTGCATATTCAAAGTATAAACTATCAACAACAAAAATACAACTTTCATTTCCTGGAGTCCAAGTCATACTCCCTTATTCTTCGTTGCTGTCCAACTGCTCTGTATCGTTGTTCTCTGCTATTTGTCAGTCTTCAAATCCTTATAACTCACCATGCACTTATTCAAAACCAAATCAATCTTAGGTGGAGGTCATACATACTCCATACTATCTTACTCTAAGCTCACATGCCTTAATTCATCGATCTCTATCTTTGACATCCAAAACAATATTGTATCCCTGCTTTTATACTTAGTCAATTTTAGACATACCAAAACTTAACTTCAAAAGAATCGATCTCCAACCCAGATGTGTTTCCATAAATGACAACCAAAAATTGAATCACATTTCCAAAACTGATCACTTGCCAACAATCTCTCCCTTTGGTATTGATGGCAACACTTAGTAATAACAAAAAAATGACTAAGTGTTCTACTATCTCCTCTTCTCCTTATCCTTCTCTTCTCATTTTCCTTCTCTCTTTTTATTTATTTTCTCTTCTTCTATTCTTTGTGTGTGTGTGTGTGTGTGTGTGTCTATATATATATATATATATATATATATATATATATATATGTATATATATATATATGTATATATATGTATGTATATATGTATACATATACATATATACATACATATATAAATATTTATATAGATATACATGTATATATATGTGTATATATATATGTGTGTGTATATATATATGTATATATATATATATATATGTATATATATACACACATATATATATATCTATATACATATATATTTATTTATTTATTTATTTATTTATTTATATAGATATATATATATGTATATATATAATATAAATATTTACTTCTCATTTTTACTTCTATATTTTTTTTTTCTCTCTTCTCCCCCTTTGATAACAATGACAAAGGTGCATATAAATAAGTATCATTTCATGCTTACCAGTTTCAGAATGTCTTGGAAGGAATCTTCCAAAATCTTCACTTCTGAGCTCCATGTCTTGAACAAGATTTGACTTATGTGAATCAATCCATTCAATTCAAATGATGTACTTTCATCATTCTTCAATTTTGTGGGTAAGCCTTTTGCCAATGACTCTGTAGCCTTTTCCAAGTCTGTTAGATGTGCCTCAAGTATTGATAGCTTCAGAGTTATAAATTTCCTTAGCAAATTGAATCTATTTAGTACTCTCTCCTTCTCATTCTCCAATACACTGATCTTGGATAATATCCTTTTCACTTTAGTTTCTAACTCTGTAGTGGTTTGTGAAGATGTTTCACAACCACCAATCAAATTGTTCAAGGTTTCCCTTTCCTTGGAAATAAAGTCTTCAACATTTTGAACGTGTCTAATAGGATTCATACTATAACCAAATAATTGTCTCCCATGTGCAATGCATTTCATTGCATTTTTCAAACAATTTTTCACAATTCCTAAGTCCCATGTGATGGACTTGCATAATTTTTTCAGCTTCATCTCTGCATATGTTTTCTCTGCTTTCTCCTCTGCAATCTTCAGCAAATTTTCAAAGTGGCCATCAAACTCATCAAGTGTGACTTTCAAGTTCTCAATATCATCTTTGTTCTGGAATACTAAGGGTACTGGAAAAAATTTATTCACAGTATCAATAGCTCTTGAAATCACTTTTGTCTTCTTATCTACTTTATGTTCTGATCTCTCCTTCTCTTTGTTCAGTGCGGTGAATGTCAGTTTCACCAATTCACCTTCATCCATGTTATCAACATTAACATTACTACTTGCCAATAATAAACTAGATGGTGAATTTAGCTTTTCCTTTTCATCTTCTTTTTTCTTAGTCTTCTATCCTTCATCCTCTTTCTTCTTCTCTTCCTTATTTTCCTCTTTCTTTTCAGGTTCATCTACAATAGAAGTGTCCATGGTTCCTGCAAAAGGGTCCTTCTGATCTTGTGAAGGGTCTAGTGTTACTGCCACACTAGAAACATAGAAATCTACAATTGTGTCTTCTTTACTCTTCTCATCATTAGTATTTGTTTCCTTTGAGCTTTCATACATTCCCAATTGTGTAGGCAAAGTTGTCTTAGCAGGTGGGGGCTTGTCAAAAGTAGTTTTTAATAATATATTCTCAAGTGCCTTCTGAGTCTCCTTAGTTACTTCATCATATCTTCTCATCATTATCTTCAGTAATTTGATCTTTGTTCTCAACAGATTTTTCAATTCTTTGATTATATTGTCTCTTTCTTGTACTGATAACACAGGCGGCATGTTATCAATCTCCTTGTTCCTAATCTGATCATCTTCAACTTTTGCCAAGTGTTTTCTATTTTCTATTTTTACATAAAAAACTGAAGGTATACTTCCTTCAATTTCCAAAAGGGTCTTTCTGAAGCTAAGCATGTGCTCTATCACAATGTATTCAATTTTTAGTTTATCTTCTTCTTCATACCTGTCATAATATTTGTCAATTGAAACCAATTTTCCTTGTTCACTTGCTATTTTCTCCAGCATTTTCATGGTAGGTTTCCATGCTTTATTCTTCTCAGTTTTCTTCTCTTCTTCAACTACACTCTTCTCTTTTGTCTGCATACTAGATCTAGTTACTCTAGGAGTAACATCATTTGCTTTCTCTATTTGTGGCTATGATGGAGGTTTATTGTCAACCATAATTACTTTAGGGGTGTAAGATGCATTAGTGCTTGCACTTGCTACTCCAAGGGATATTTCTTCCATCTTCCTCTTTACTTCCTTAATTTCTTCCTCTGATAGACCAGCCTTTATACCATAGTCATGAATGAGGTTAGCAATTTTTCTTTTCCTTGATCCTCTAGATTGTTCTTCTCTTACCTTTTCTAACTTCTCCTCATAGTTTCCCCATCTCTCTTCTGATGTATCAATTTTTGATGCAAGAATATGTTCTACTTGCATGGTTAGTACTTCAGAACTCACTTCATAGCCCATAGGGTAACACCATTTCTTCCTAGCTATAACTGCCTCAAAACATACACAATCTGTTTCAACCATAAAACAAATTGTATCCTTATACTTCTCAACAATGTCCTCATGTAGTCTATATCTACTCTTCATTTGTCTTTGTAGAATTTTGATCATTGCAAACAGTTCTTCCTCTACCCAAGTAGTATTTTGTCTTTTGTAACTTTGTGAGATTAGTATACTAGTAGGTACTCCAAATTTCCAGCCACTAGGATGTAGACTAGGAAACTTGTGCTCAATATGAATGAAAATGTGTACCAATAATGATCCAAACCTAAAAAAATTTGTTCTATCCTTCTTCAAAAGCTTTACATTCTCAAGGAATTGTTGTGCCAATTCTTCGCATAGATTGTACTACTTGTTTTATTTTATCATTCTCCATGCCATCATAATCACTCTAGCTGACACTGAGTTAGGTTTGCTACTGTATTAGAATTTGTAACCAAGTATCATTGAAATCAACCTTACATCTTGTTGGAAAATATCATTTACTGTCATTTCCCTTCTATCCCACTTCGAGTATGTTAGGGTTTCAAATTCTTTCTTGACATGTTTCTCTACAATGGGTACAACTCTAGTGTTATCTAAACTAGTAATCTCATGAATTAGGTCACTACATATTTTCATAGGTTCGATACCAATCCATATGAATTGGTCATAAACCCTGATCATAAGTATTTTAAACCATTTATTTTCCTCAAAGTCACACAGATCCATAATCTTCATTATACTTAATTAGATGATGTGTTTCCATTCTTCCTTCATGATTCCATTCTCAGTCATATCTTCCATTTCATTGAGTATTTCATTATATCCCAATGTATCATATTTAGAGTGAATGTAAGCCCTAATGTCTTCTATGTGAAGTATGCCATGTGGGGTCTATGAAAATGCTCCTTCTGGATCCTCTTCACATGACTTATAAGGATGTTTCTTGAATTTGTATCTAGGACAATCAACAACATCAAAAATCACAAGTGCATCCATATTTTAGATAATGTAGAATACCTTTCTCACGCGGAAATCTGAGTTTATGCTCCAATCAATCATGCACGATAGGTGTGGAAAAATCTAAATACTTCTTCTCTCTGATCCCCTTGGCTTGCTCCTTGTTAAATGATGGATAAATAGATCATAACATGGTGCTTTATACAAGTTAGGTTATAACTTTCTTTTTCACTTCAAATTGTCTAGTCGGCTACTAATTTTTGCAATCAACATATACAAGTTGTCTGATGATGCGCTCTTAGATATATGATCCATGATGTCAGCTTAGCATATTCCCAGGCTCGCATGAGCTCGCGACATGATTTATGGGGTAGGATAAATTTTGATTTTTTGCATTTAATGCTCACCCTAAGGCCATGATCAACCAATTAAGTTGATTCTATCTTGCTACCTTCAGGCAAAGATCCAGTAGCATCTACTTACTCTCCCTAAACTAATGTCTTACTTTCTCCTTTGATTTTCTAGATCTTACCACTATTTATGTCTTCTACTTTCTTAAAACAATTTTCAAAATCACTCTTCACATCTGCAATACTCTTACGATTATCACTTCCATTCTTCTGAGGTTTTATAGGAGGTGGTGTTCTTCTATTATTTACTTCATTATACTTGAAAAAAATTTCTATATGTCTTGGATTATTGCATTTGTAACATATAGGTGGTCTTCTTCCTTGATTAAATTGCAACTTATAGTACTTCATAATGTGTCCAATGTTGTTACATTTGTATCATGTAGGTTCTCTTCCATTGTCTTGTCTATAACTAGATTTTCTGCATTCTTTCTTCTTGTGCCCATATCCATTACAGTTAAAACAATAACCAGAAAAAGTTCTAAAAGGGGCATTACCTTTGCAATCTCTCTTCATGTGTCCAAATATTTTTCAACCAAAGCATCTACCTCTTATAGGTCTAATCTTCTCTTTAGGTTCTTCAATAGATGGTTTCTCAGCATCAACCTTCTCATCTGATTTCTCTTCCTGATTATTTGAACATTTAGCTCCATTGAAGCCAATACCAGTCATGTCACCTTTAGGTTTCTACTTATCTATTTGTTCATTAATCAAATCATTGTTGGTGTGAAGTTTCTCAATATGTTTCTTTGCTTCTGCAAGTTCACCTTTCACAATCTGATTGTGTTTCTCTAATTCCAAGTATTTGTTCTTGTAGTTGTCAGCTTCATTATTCATTTGATTCAATGTATTGTTTAAGGTTTCTTCAGCTTTCTTCTTAGCATCCTCCTACATATGTATTTATTTAGCCATATTCTTGTTCTCAAGCTTCAGATTCTCAATCTCTTCTTTCAGTTGCTTCACCTGATCTAAATTTTCCTCATCTCAATCCTCTTTTATCTCAACCACAAGGTCTTCTCTCTAACTTCTGGAAAGTTCAAGTTGTTCTTTTAGTTTCTTTATGAATTTCTTAGCTCTTCAAAGGTTGAACTTCAATTCATCATTTTCTTCTTTAGCATTATCAAGGTCTTCAAGTGCAACTTCAAATTTCTTGTATAAACTGCTCAAATACCTTATGATCTCCCTCAAGTTGTTAGACTTTCTCTCCAAGGGCCAAAAGCTTTAATACCAATTGTTAGGATTGGATTATACTGAGAGGGGGGTGAATCAATATAATAGCACTTTAAACTAATTCTTCTTTAGCTTAAAAATTAGCCATACATTTGTAGAAAAGTAAAGAACATAAGAAAATTACACAATACTCATAACACCATTATTTGTTTATGAGGAAACCCTGGCCAAGGGAAAACTCTAGTGGGGATGATACCCACAAGCATGTACAAAATTATAATATCCCTGTAAGGAGACCTAGCCCTGTTAGGAGCTGAATATTACATAGTACATTTCCTTGTTAGAGGAATAACAACCCTGTTAGAGGTTCACAACACCCTGTTAGGGGCTTCTAAGCTTACAACTCTTACAATGTAATTCTATTACAAAAGGTTCTCAGTCAATGACAAAAAAAGCATCACAAATGCTTTGATAGTTCCTCTATAGCTCTTCCATTCACATGTCTTCCCTTCTAGATAAAATACTACACATACATATCCTCAATCTTTACCAAAAAGATCTTACATATATATCTTTCAACTTTACAAATTTGGCTCTCTATGTGAATAATACAAAAAGTACTAAGTCTTCCTTCAATACAAAATACACTTAATATAGTAAATATCAAATGCATAGTCAACACTCTTGCATAGTCAAAGTATAGACTATCAACAACAAAAATACAACTTTGATTTCCTAGAGTCCAAGTCATACTCCCTTATTCTTCGTTGTTGTCCAACTGCTCTATATCGTTGTTCTCTGCTATCTATCAGTCTTCAAATCCTTATAACTCATCGTGCACTTATTCAAAACCAAATATATCTTAAGTGGAGGTCATACATACTCCATACTATCTTCCTCTAAGCTCACATGCCTTAAGTCATCGATCTCTGTCTTCGACATCCAAAACAATATTGTATCCCTACTTTTATACTTAGTCAATTTTAGACATACCAAAACTTAACTTCAAAAGAATCGATCTCAAACCCAGATGTGTTGCCATAAATGACAACCAAAAATAGAACCACATTTCCAAAACTGATCACTTGCCAGCAATTGTTAGATGGATTTCTATTTTGTTTATTATTGGAGGTATTTTTGTTGTTGTTTTTATAAAGTTTTAATTCTCCACTTTTGACCAATACCTCTTCCATGGTAACCCCATTCTCAATTAGGTCTTGGAAAGACCCAGGACATTGTAATCTTAACTGGTAATTCATCTCATTAGTCAAGCTATTAATAAAGATATCCATCTTCTCTTTTTCAAGTACACTTCAAGGGTATCTAGCAAATACTGCTCTCCATAGTTGTAAGAAAAGTAGGAATCCTTCTCCCTCTTGTTGCTTGGTATTACATAAATTTATCATTGTAACCTCATGTTTCATATTGTAGGAATAATGAGTCATAAATTTGGAGGCCAACTCTTCAAAGGTTCGGATGCTGGAGGGTGACTTCAAAAACCACTCCATGGTCATGCCTCCCAAACTTCTAGGAAATAACCTCATGAGGTAATTTGTATCATGCATGAACTCTAGGCTAAATTCACAAAATTCCCTTAAATGATCTTGAGGATCAGTTGTTCCTTCATACTTGTCATATTTAGGAAAGATATCATTAGTTGAGAATGGAACCATGATTAATGACTTATCAAATGGAAAAGGACACAAGGCTTCGATAGAAAAGGGTTTAGGAACCCCACTTTATTTCATCATGTCCAATTGTGTTTGGAAGAGTTTGAATTGTTTATTCATGATATCAATAGGATTAGCCTCAGCTTCTTTTTGCTTAAGTTTATTGACATCATAGTCATGAGGAAGTTTGAGACCCATTTGTGCTAGGTCTAGGAAGTATTTTTATTTTTCCTTTTCCAACACTTTTTCCATGAGCTTCATGAAGAAGGGACTTTTCATCGCTGCATTAACCTTTTCATCAGTTACTTCTTCATCATTAGGGTCAATGTTTCCCCCATTGTTATTATTATTTAACCCTTGGTTTTTAGGGTCAATGTTTACTCCTCCAAGATTGTTGTTGTTTAACCTTGGTTGTTAGGGTCAATGTTTACTCCTCCATTGTTATTGTTGTTTGACTCTTGGTTGTTAGGATCACCATTTCCTCCTCCATTATTGTTCATGTCTTTATTAACAAGATTAATTTGGTCGGGTTCCATGTTACCAAATGGAAGGGACATTGTTGGCTCTGTCTCTTTTATAGGTTCTTGTAAGGGTCTTGAAGAAGTAAAGTTATCACTTGGAAAAGGGCACTCCTGCCTTAGATAGGATCCGTCAGGTTGCAGGGTAGACTTGATATAATGAGATCACATAAAATCTGGCATGAACTTAAATCGAATAAAGATCTTAGGCTTTTATCTTTTCTTAAAATGATCAATCCTTGGATGATTTTGAAAAATGTCCAACAATGATGGATTCTAATGAGTTGAAAGTACACAAAGGTAAAATGTCCAAAAGGGTATCCAAAAATGCAAGTATCTTGTTTTCAAACCCTTGGGAAATATCCAATATTTTCCCTTCTTTGTTTATGGGTGTTACTTCCTATTGTATACGTGTTACTTTAATGTTAGCACACATTTACTAGAATTACTGTATGCGACACTTTGCAGTAAGTATGAGATATTTGCCTATTAATATGCATTATTGAATTGATTCCAAGCAACACTTTCTAGTGACTTATGTGGTTTTTGATAGCTGACAGGCGTCATTTTAGGTTCTTACGTGTCACAGAATTGTTTGTAAGCATCGATTAAATGCTCATATGCGTCACTTTACTGATCAAAGTTAAATTTTCAAATTTTTCAGGTTTTAAAAGGTTAATGTCTTTGATTAGATCTGTCAGAGAAGATTCTTGTTTAGAAATGAAATAGAAACTCAACACACACATCAAATTTTCATCATAACCCTAAAACAACACTAAAATTATATGTTCTCGGTTGTTTTTACAAGTATATCAAAAGAAATGCTTCCAAGAAATCTACCTAGAGTCAAACAAATGTGGCTTTTAACAATGGCTCTAGAAGGTAGGCTTACTATTTAACCCATTTTTAATAACACCTCCACTCTAAATCATGCCAAGTTCCTTTACCCCCTTGCGGGCTTCCCACATGCATGAAAGTATGATTTTGCACAATCCTGAAAGACTACTCGAGGAAGTGAGGATGACTTGCACACAACTTAGTCACTTTTCGATTAAGGTAAAGTGCATTTATTTATAGTGGGTTGGATGATATTGCGGAAAAAGTGATTGTCTCCCACTTTGGGTCATTCCCTCTCACCACCTTCGTAAAGAAATTATTGGGAGGAAGGCCCTCTAAAGCTCTATTTTAATCTAGCATACATAGAAAGTGGAAAATGAACTTAGTCCAACAAGTTTGGGAATTTGATTCACTCAAAGAGTGAATATCATATCCCTATTGTCTTCCTTTGTTCCAAACACTTCAAACACACTTGTTCTTTTTCAACCCCTTGACAAGGAGGTTCTTATAATTGAAATGTTTGGTTAATTCCATCCCTTTCTTTCTACCAAATTGAACTCAAACGTTTGGCTTTTTGATCCACTTCAAAAAGTGGAGAGCATATTCCTAATGATTGTTAAATTTGGACAATAATAGGGGTTTTCCTATTAAACTAGATTCAATTAAAATGCCACAATATAATCAATGCAAGCTTGTTAAGATAAGTACCTCATTTTCAAAGCTAACAAAGGATAGGTGAATTTTTTATTGATTTTTTGCTTTTTACTACTCACCTAGTGGCGATTGTTTCCACTTTGGCTCCTCCAAAAAGTTAGTCAACATAACCACCAAAGTGAAGAAAAACTTAAAAAGAATTTTGACAACATGCTCCTAAGTTCTTTTTGATCAAATTTGCAAGAATCAACTTAAAGAACTAAAAAACAAGAAATCAAACTAAAGAGTAGGGAATTTATTTTTGTAAGCAAAAACCGCTTTTATGTAATGATCATATAAATGCTCTTCTTCCTTTAAATTTTCTAAAATATTGGAAGCATGAATTTTCTTATCATGTTTGATTTGTGCTCTTACCTCTTTGCTTGGCTTTGTAACTTGAAATTCTAGTTTTTTTACTTTCCTGTGTTTTCTCATTTGCAGGAAAAACATAGACAGAGAATTAGAAAATAGAATTTAAAGATTTAACAGCAAAATATTAAAAAAATCACTAAGTGACATTTAGCAGCTAATACACGCCATTTATCTGTTAACAAGCGTTATTTAAAACATTCAAAGAGAAATTGAAACTTTAATACACGACATTTAAAAATGCACAAGTGGTAAAGTAAACTTTACAAGCGTCACAGAATGTTTAAATTGTGACACAGAATAGATCACACGCAGCACTTGATAGTTCACAGGTGACACTTTGCAACTGGCAGGCAACGCTTTACCAGCTTACACGTCACACTTTATCTCATACGCGACATAGAAAATAAGATAAAAATAGAAAATATTATGCACACATCATTTAACTGCTCACATGCATCATCAAATTGCTCATATGTGTCATTTTACCTATTTTATGCAAAAATAGACATAAACATGAAGCAAAAACACACAAAACTTGATAAAAATGATGAAAATGAGACCTAAAGCCCCATGGTGGGCGTCATTTGGTGTGTGAGTTAATACACCTTCATGAAATTAGGACAATTAGCTAGACTTCTATGGAAAAAAAATAAATAATTTAATCTAAAGAATTGCATTTAATGTCCATATCATTCCATGGTTCTCTAACTAAGCTTTGTAAGTAGAGATCTCAACCTTAATCTCTACTATTGACCTTCCTAGAATAAGAAATTAATGATAAAATGCATGATCTAGCTCTCAATCTTCTCAAAGATGACACAAAATGAATTCAAATGCTCATGATATGATCTCAAATCTCATAATTTTCTCTCAAAATATTCAAGATATTGCTCAATTTCTCTCAAATTGCCTATATTATGATGCTATGCATTCAAATTTTCTAGGATCCCTTTATGCTTGAAAATGACTTATATTTATAGTAAAATCCCAAGGGTAGGGGGTAGAGTGAATTGATCATGGGTCAATCCTTGGTTGAGTTTGATCTCTCAAATGGTTTCAAATAAGGGGACCATTTAAATGTTGTCCTCAAAGGG
>MU224781.1:1636943-1668902 GCA_018584345.1 Thuja plicata | reverse complement strand
TTCATTTTGATTTTTGATTTAAACTATACAATTAATTGATTAAAATCAATTGCATAATTTGATTAATCCTTTTAGGCTTGTATTTAATTATTTGATTTCATGATTAATTAATCCCTTGATTTTATTTTGATTTAATCCACTTAGATTTAATAAATGGCCATTTAATTGATTTTGATCCATTTTGAGGTATTTTGAGCATTTTGATGAGATTTTGCTGAGATTTGCATATTTTGATGATATTAAGACACCTGGTCAATTTTGGATATCTACACTCACATCCCATGATTAAAAGCTACCATCATACTTTAACCTAAAGTGATATACTCATCATTAATTATGTTTATTAATTGAGCCTTCAATATGGTTAATCTTATCATACCTTATAAGACATAAAATCTCCATATTGAGATCTGCTTCCCCTCTCCATGATTGGATGATGTCACTTTGAACCCCCACATTAGCTAAGCCATCCGTCAGCTTATTTTCTTTGCTAAACAAATGGGTTATGTGACTATCTTTAAAAAGGAGCATTAAAGATTTAATTTTTTCAATTATGTGGCTAATAGTCCAGGAGGCCTCATTCTTACCCTTTATATAGTTTATTATGTTTAAAGAGTCTCCCTTCAACCAAAAATTTGAATAACCCATTTCTTTGGCCATTTTGACAACTTTAAGGGTAGTCATCGCTTCAACAACATGATTTATCTGGACTCCCAAAGGAGTTGCAACAGCTCCCAGAAAATTTCCAATATAGTCTCTTATTATGCCTCTCACTTCAGCACTCCTCGGATTCCCTTTAGCTGCCCCATCAAAATTACCTTTGACCCAGCCAATTGGAGGAGTAGACCATCTTGTGTTTTCCCTCAAATTTGAATCTTTGTCTTTTTTCCCCTAATCTTTCCTGTTAAGAATATCATTTAAACTTTGAGTTTTCTTACAGGGGGAGTCTCTAGGAAGATAACCTTTGAAATTTTCCAGCAAAATTTTGCTAATGCTATTGGCCTCAATTTTATAGGAAGAGGTTTTTTCTCTAAATACTCTATTATTTCTCTCCTTCCAGATTCTCCAAGTGAAATGAGGAAGAAACAACCTCCAAAGGTCTTTGGCTTCTTTACCTTTAAGGGGGCAGTGCCTTTGTTTTACCATGTCCTAGAAGTTGTTAGGTTTCACCCAATCTAGGTTGAAATGATTGAAGACAGAGTTCCACACTTTACAAGTATAAGTACAATGAAACATAACATGGTTACAATTTTTATCTTTAGAAAAACATAGAATACATCTGTTAGGCATACTAAATCCCCTTTTACAAAGATTGTCCACAATAAGAATTTTGTTCTGAACAAGCAGCCAGAAAAACATGTTAATTTTAGGTATTAGCTTATTGTTCCATACTTGGTAAATGATAGGGTGATCTTATTGGGAGAAGAGAAGGGCTGAAGCAGAAGAGACCAAAAATTTACCATTAGCCTCTGGACCCCAAGTCAAAGAGTCTTGTTCATTTTCTCTTACAAACCAAAGATTAAGATGCTTATTGACCAAGTTGAGGTTTTCATCAAAGGAGTTAAGATCCACCCATTTCTCATTGATCCAATAATCAGCAACCTTTTTCCCAACTATATCTTTACAGTCCAGTATGGCTGGCATCCATTCCTACTTCTCATTAAGAGCTTCTTCCTTCAGCCAGTTATCACTCCTAAAATTTATCTTCCTACCATTTCCCAGCTTCTATCTTATCCCTTTTATAATCAGGTCCCTTCCTTTCCTAATTCTGTTCCAAATGAAAGAACCTTTCATTTCCAAAGGGTTCCTTATCATATCCTCCAAAGAGTTCAGATGGTATTTTCTCTTGATAATATCATTCCATTCCTTCTCCCCTTCAAATATTCTCCAGCACTATTTATGGCATAGAGGGAGACCGAGATAGGTAGAGGCAAGAATCCCTATCTTGCACCCCAAAATGGTAGAGATCTTCCTTTGTCTTTCTTCAGGAGTGCTACAGAAAAAGAGGGAACTCTTTTCCCAGTTAATAGATTGACCACAAGCATTGGTGTAAGTATTCAAAGCCTTTTTCATGTTCCTTGCTTCCTTAACAGAGGCCTCCCCCATCATTATAGTGTCATCCACAAATTGTTCATGAGAACATTTTTGCAAAGCAGAGGAAGGTTGGAGACTAGAAACCTGACATGTTATAACCATACTATTGATGTATCTCCCAAGGCTTTCCACCATTATGGAAAAGAGAATGGGGGAAATAGGATCACCTTGTCTCAAACCTCTTGTGGGATGGAAGAAAATGGAAGACCCCCCATTAACAAGCACAGAAGAAGTCACTCTAGACACCAATTTCATTATTATTCTTATCACATCTTTATCAAAGCCAAAAGAGCTAAGGATCTTTGACATAATAGACCAATCCACTCTATCATAGGCTTTTGACGTGTCCAATTTCATCAAGAATCATTGTTTTTTAGAGGCATGAAGAGAATGAATATTCTCATGCGCCACCATAATAGAGTCTAGGATCTATCTTCCAGGAAAAAAATAATTCTATGGAGGAGAGATCAGATTAGGCAGCAATATCAGAAGTCTAGTAGTCATTACCTTCAAAATGATTTTTTATAAGGAGTTGCAGAGACTTATTGGTATGAATCCATCAACCGTATCAACTCCAAGTTTTTTGGGAATGAGAGCTATAAAAGTTGAATTAAGTTCCTTGAGGATAGATTTAGTTCCAAATAACTCTTTTACCATTAAATAGACATTTTTCCTAGTGATGCTCCAGAACTGCTGGAAGAAAAACATCTGAAACCCATTAGGACTAGGATATTTCTCCCCTTCAAATGAAAAAATTGCCTTCTTTATTTGAGTGTCTGAAGGAATAGCTTTTAGGAGAACATTGGAGGAGTAATCCAATTTAAAAGGAATTGAGGAAAGTAATTTCCTTTGGTCTTCTAAGTTAAGACTTTGATCTTTAGATAATAAGGTCACAAAGTACCCCATCATTTCTTCCCTTATTTCTTCTTCTTTAGTAATTTTACCTTTGGTAGCAGACAAGGAATGGATTCTGTCAATAGCCTTGTGTTAAAGAGCAATAAGATGAAAAAATATGGTATCCTTATCTCCTACTTTCAGCCAGAGAGATCTGGATCTCTACCTCCAGAAAGTTTCCTCTTTAGTAATAATGTTGTGAAGATATACAAGGATAGTATTCTCTTGAGTTCTTAGGTTTTCAGTAAGGCCATTCCTTTGAATTTCCTCCTGGATTTCTTTCAAGTCCATTTGGGTTTTATTTTTGGATTGGAAAATGTCACCATGGACATTCTTGTTCCAATATTTGACATTAGATTTCACATTAGCCAGTTTCTTGACCACTTTAAACATTGTTGTTCCTTCCACATTAATATTCCACCAATCCCTTATTTTATTTTCCCAATCAAGGCAATCTAACCTCATCTTCTCAAATCTAAAGGGAGTGTTTCTTTTACCAGTGAAAGGAAGAAAATTAAAGGAAATAGGAAAATGATCTGAACCAATTCTAGTGAGGGAAGAAAGGACATAGGAGAACTTAGTGTACCATTCTGAATTGATCAGCACACTATCAACTTAAATTGAATAAGCTCAGCTCCCACCCTATGGTTATACCAAGTATAGTTAATCCCTTCCAGATCAACGTCCAGAAATCCTTCATTAATAATAAATTCCATCAAGTCAACCCTACTTTCCACTTGTGATAATTTTCCTCCCATTTTATCTTCCTACTTTAAGGGGGTATTAAAGTCTCCCATTATCAGAAATTTATTCTATGGACTAACTTATATTTGATCATTTAACTTCTTCTAGAGCTTAAGTCTTACATATTTAGTGTTAGGAGCATAAACATTGGTAAGGATCCAAGAGAAGTTGTCCTTTAAGCTCTGGACTTTGGTTGCTAAGAAATTTTTATCCTCTTTTAGGAGCTGATAGTCAAATAATGATTGATTCCAGAAGATAGCCAATCCTCCAGAAGCCCCTTCAAAACTACTACCAATACAATTCCCATTTTTCAATAGTTTCAAGCTCTCTATTTTATCTTTGGTCATCTTGGCTTCTTGAATCAAAAGAATATCAGGTTTAGAATCTCTAACTAAGTTCCTAACTATATCTTTCTTGTGAGGACCATTAAGTCCTCGAATGTTCCAAGAAATAATCTTCATTTAAGGATTGGGGAACAAACCTGATGGATGGTGAGTTGTTTTTCATCAACATTATTCTATTTTTCTTCTTCTTCCCTTTGATTTTTCTCTGATCTTCTTCCTTTTTCTGGTTTTGGAGTTCCTATGTATTCTTTTTGTTGTCTTGTCAAAACTCTTGGTTTTTGGCCTCTATTCTTCTTTATCAATTTCCCCATTGAGGAGCTCTCAGCTTTCTTTCCTGAGCTAGATTTTATTTCATAAACAGAGTGGTTTCCTTCAGGGGATTTAGGATCTTTTTTACCTGATCCCTTCTTTGAGTATCCCATAGTTAACCAAGAGTTTTCTTATGCATCTTCCTCTTTCTTATTTTTATGTTTATCATTCTGATTTTGATCAGCTAGGGAGTCTATTTTCCTTCCCCTAGTTGAGTCAAACTCCTTCTCCTATTTTTCCTCTAAACTTTGTTTTTTTTTATTTTCTATTTCTTCCAGAGACTCCTCTTCATCAGAGTACCTTTCTTTTTCTTCTCCTTTAGAAGGAGTCACATTTTCTTCTATCCCTTATTCATTTTGTTTTATTTCCTCTATGACAAGTTCCCCTTTTTCTTCTACTACTATATGCTGGCTTGTGGATTCAGTTGTCCTTTCTTTGGGAACTTGCATCACAACTTCTTGAACAACTTCCCCTTTTTGTTCCTTCTGATTATTCTCATTTATTATTTCATTCTTTCTTTCATCCATCTGATCCTTGTTTCCTTCTATAATTTTTGGGATGAAATTTTTTTCCTCTATTTTTCTTTTCCATTCCATTCTTTGTCCTTTGTTTTGATCCTGGTCCTTCTTCTTTTCCTTTTGAGGCTTCTGGGGGCAATGTTTATCCCAGTGACCAGATTTATTACATATAAAGAATGTGAAAGGAATTGATTCATATTCAATATCTTGAATCCATGATCCCAGTTTCAATTTCAGGGTTATTACCTGAGGAAGATCTACATTCTGCTGAATGTTTACACAAATCCTTGCATAAACTTGTCTTGTTCTAAATTCTGTCATAGGATCTATAGATAGGAGCTCCCCAAGAGCACCTGCTATAGTTATCAAAATGTCTTCATGCCAATATTCTAGAGGCATCCCGGGAAGACGAACCCAGACCAATGCTTCTGTAAATAAGCTACCAATATAGTCAAGGTTGGTCATCCATTTTTGCAAAGATAAGGAGGTTTTTCCCATCATCTAGGGACCTCCACACAGAACTTTAGAAAATTCTTCCCCATTTGATAATTCAAAGGAGAAAAAACCTTTAGGCATATCTGCTACATCAATTTGACCTTTTAGCCTCCATTTCTTATCCACAAAGGATCTAACTAAATCTATGTTCAGTCTTGGACCCAAAAATTTGCCTACCAGAGTAGAAGCCATGATAGAAACCGTGTGGTCCACTAACAGGTCTAGTATATCAATACCAAACTCTCCTTTCAGTGGGTTAGTTAATATATTCACTTTTGTAAATAGGGACTTACCCTAGGGTTTAATACCAAAGAGACCTGCCCATTTCCCTTTCCCCAGATTAGCAAAGAGACCATGTGACTTACCTTGAGATGATTCTCCCCCAACATTTGAATCTTTTGGTTTTTTTCCCTCTAGCCCCATTTTTGACCCATTATCCTTGCTAGATAGTACCACCGTGGATCCTCCATCTTTTTCCATAGATCTAGCAGTAGTCTCTACACCTTCTATCATAGATCTCGTAACAGATCCATCAGCTCCCAGCTTACCTCCAATTTCAAAATTCAAATTTTTGTCTCCCACCTTTTCTCTTCCTCCTCCCTCTCACTCACATTCCATGTCTTGGTATATTGTCTATTGTTCATTGATTTTTATTATATTACTATATCTTAAGAGGAGAATTTAAATGGGTGACAAATAAATATCAGAAAATGATGAATAAATGACTATATAGTTGTTTGCTACTAGATATTTGATGTTATCAAATTAGTACAATTGATTGATTTAGTCAAAAATTACAAAGAGTTAAGTTATGAATGAAAGAGTTAGCTTACCAAGCTAGACTGAGTCAATCAGTACAATGATATGTGAGTCAGTCAAATTTATTGAACATTGAGTGAAATTCAAGAACCAAGCACCGAAGATGAGTTAGACACTGAACAGTGAATGGAGATAGTTATTGGGTGGCAAAGAAATTTTTACCGAGTACTTGATATTGATTATAAATGATGATAAGATCTAATTTAATGTGAAGTGATGATGAGATAGATGAGGATACAAATTAAATAAAGTTTTTTATAATATCTACAAACACTAAAATTCAATACGAAGATCTAAGGCAAAGATCAAGCAGTTAAAATGAATTATGAGAGTTCCAAGAAAAGTAAAAGTTATGAGGTAAAAGTAAAATGATTTACCGAGTTGAGAATTATGAAGAAGATGATCGCACGACAGAACACAAATGATGGAAAATAAAATTAAGGAGATTAAGAGGCAAAATTATGTCTATATAAAGAATGATAAATATGAACGGTGTAATGTTGCTGGAAAATTGAACAGAAAAGAAGAAGTTAAAGAACAACATTTACCAAGCAGAATAGAGAAACAGAGCTTGAAGAATCTATAGTCTGAGAAAGAAATTAATGGAGTATGTGATGCCAATATTCAATTGAGCACAAAGGATCTGACACAAGAAAGGGTAGTTGTTATATTTACAAATAAATGTTTATTGTTGCTTATTAGTATTTATAAAAGATAAATCTCTTAACCAAGTGGATTTAACCATCCTATTTGTAAAACCTAGACTTAGGTGATAGTCCAAAAGAGTGTTTAAAGACCTCTAACAAGGCCACTCCTAATAGAGTGAAGATCTTAATAGATCTGAGGTAAATCCCCTAACAGGTTCACATTTAGCGAATGTGTTTTGTAATCTTTAACATGATAAGTTCTTAACTGAGTGTAGTTTAGAAGGGTACATTTTTTTATTGTGGGTCACAATTCCCAGAGAGTTTTTTCCCAAATTGGGTTTCCTCATTAAATATGGTGTCAACTGAATTAAATTTTGAGTTAATCTGATGTTGCTAAATTTGAATGATTGATTTACATATATGAGATGTATTGTTGTTTAAATTACTAAGTTGTTTGGTGAATTGGTTATTACAGTATTTAGTGTTACCGAGTGAATCAGTGAGTTTAGTTTTAAGTGTTTAAGTTAGATTTGTCTGATTCATCCTCCCCTCTCAGTGGACTAACATTTCTAAAAATGCACTTAGCACCAATCACATTCTTGTCCATCAGTCTTGGAACTAATGTCTAGGTATTGTTCTTCTCAATCTGCTCCAATTCTTCCTCCATACTTCTCATCCAAACTTAATCTTTCTATGATTCTTTAGATGTTTTAGGCTCAAATTTAGATTTAAAAACAATAAGCTTATCTCACATTTCTTCTTGTTAGCGTACCAACATTTATGTCACCAATAATTTGATCAGGGGAGTGATTCAACTTTAAATATTTTTGCAATACTAGTGAAGATCTAAGAGTTTCTCCAAGTACAGGTTTTGGTTGATGTTCATTGACTTTTCTCTCCATAGGTTCTTCTCTTGCATCCTTCTCCATTGGTTTGACATATACAAACCCATAATAGTCTTATGGTTCCTTCTTTCTAGATTCATCATTTTTCTCAGAAAATTCATCTATTCTTACATTAGTACTTTTTGCTATCTTATTTGTTCTCTTATTCAAGCACTTGTAGTATTTTCTCTTAGAGGAGTATCCTAAGAATATCCCCTCATCACTTCTTGGGTTAAACTTGCCTGAATTTTCATCTCTCTTTTTATGGCATCTACTCCCAAAAAAATTTAAATAACTTACACATGGTGATCTACCATACCATAGTTCATTGGGATTCTTGTCTGTACCTTTCTTCAATTGAACTTTGTTTAATGTGTAAACAATAGTGCTCACTCCTTATCTCCAAAATGTATGTGCAACACCCTTTTGAATCATTAATCTCCTAGTACAATCAATGATAGACATGTTTCTTCTTTCAGCAACACCATTTTGTTGAGGTGTTCTAGGAGCTGACGTATGCCTTTTAATTCCATGTTCTTCACAATATGTAGTAAACTCATGTGAAGTTAACTCACATCCTCTGTCAGATCTAAGACTTTTTAGGGTCTTACTGATCTCCTTGTCTACTTTGGCTTTGTAAATATTAAACATGTGAAAATCTTTAGATTTGTCTCTTAAATATATAACCGACATCATTCTAGAATAATCAGCAACAAGCAACATGAAATATATATCATCATAGTAACTCTAATTTCTCATTAGGAAACATAGATTGGTATGAACCATATCTAAAATACTTTTAGAATAATATTTTACTGATGAAACTAGAACTAGTTAACTTCCCAATCTGACATTCTTTGCACATTACATTGTCAAGTTTCACTAGGTTAGGCAAACCTCTTACTATCTTCATCTTACTAACTTTGATCACGCTATAAAAATTTACATGACACACCTCTTATGCCATAACCAACAATATTAAACCTTAGCAATAATACAACTCTTAATAGTAGAATTCAAATGGAACAAGTTACCTTTAGTTTGTTCACCAATAACGATCAATTCTTCAGATTTCCCAATAATCCTGCATATACCTCCATTGAACTCCAATCTGAAACCTTTGTTATTCAATTGAGAAAAACTTAACAAATTGTATCTCAGATCATCAACCCACTATACATCATCACAAACAAAAATCATTCAAAGAAATAGATCTTTTACCTTTTACCAAATAGGGAGCATCATTATTCCCAAATCTTACCGAGCCTCCATCACATTCTTCCAACTTAATGAATTTTGTTTTATCACTAGTCATGTGATGAGTAGACCCAATGTCAATAGTCTAGTTACCACTATAATTCATACTAGAAACCAAAGCTTTCTCACCTTCTTCTAAGGGTTCTTCCTTTACTACAACAAACACAATTTCTTCTTCATCTCTTCTATTAGATTCCTCATTGGTAATACCTTCCTCATCTAGGTAGCATACTTTCTTGTTCTTAACCTTGAATCTTCTTGGCTTCTCCTTCCTATTTTTTTTAGGGAATCTAGAGGAAATATGACCAATGTTTTTACATGCAAAGCACTTTTAAGGCAACTTACCTTTATATTTACCTTTGCCTCTAGGAATCCTTCTTGAAAATAAGGCTTCCAATTACTCTTGTTCTTTTTCTTCAGACAAGAAAAATTCATAATCACTAGATTAACATGCTGAAGAACTATTAGATATACCCTTTCCTTTACTAGATGGTGCAAGAGTCAATTATGACTTGAAACAAACTTCAACTTTTGGCATACTATTATCATAATTGCTTAACTCAAATACAGTTAATTTCCCTATTAATGCATTAAGAGTAACAGTAAAAGTTCCTAGAGATTTGAGCTCTTGAATAGTTGATACCCTAATATCATACTGAGGCAATAGAGTTCTTAACATTTTAATTACCACATCCTCCTTAGGACGTGTTGGTTGTATTCCTAGTTTTTTGTTCGTTTTCCCTAAAATTTTGTTGTCCTTATGCCCTTTTCTTTCCCAAGTCAGAAAGTGTCTCATTCTCGTGGTGTCACTATGAAATTTCTAGGTTGCTGGGTCAAAATCCACATGAATAATGTAGAACCCCAAAACCCTAAGCTCTATTCTAAGCCAAAATGCTAAAAGGCCCTAAAATGTCAATCAGGTTTCTATTTTTGCATTACCTTTTTTGAACAACTTAAGTCATGTGCCTTTTATAATAGTCGCCTAGTCGCTTGATCCTAGAATCATATTCCTATTTGTTACGAGACTTGGTGATTAAATATTGTCAGGATGTCTCTTGAGGAATCAGAATATTCCCTATTTTTTATGAGACTTGACGGAACCCTTTAGTCACAAAGTCTACCAATGAAAGAAGCACGTCAGCAATCAGCAGCCAAAGAAAATAGTTAAGTCACGGTGTAGTGCAAAGAAGCCAGCAGTTAGTAAATTTTTATGAGACTTAGTGATTCCTTCAGTCATGGGGTCTCCAAATTGGGATGTAGTTAAGTGACATGTTAAAAATTGTGTCACATAGTCTCCAAGTCAGATGACAGTTAAGTGAAAGATGCTGAGACTTTGTGACAAACCACAAGCAGTTTAGAATATATGATAGTCGGGTGGTCACTGGATTAAAGTGCTAAGTCAGTTTTTAGTCAGTGACTTGGAGACAAATAGTTAAAGGAGACATGTTTCCACAATGAGCTAAATAAGGCTATTCGCGTGGTCTCCCAAAAGGAAAAGGTCATTTGGCGATTAAAAGACAAAGGGTAAAAGGTTATATGTTATCGTGTAGTCTCCAGATGATTAAAAGCTTTTAAAGATATACTTAGCGACTTACCAGAGCCGTCAAATGCAGAAGGACAAAAGATCAACGGTAGTCGCTAAGTCTCTGTCAAAAGTGCATGATACTAAAAAATGCTCATGACAATGAGATAACCTTTAGTCGCGTAGTCTCTAAATTGAACTCAAACGGTAAAGGATTGTCGCGGGGTCTCGTAAAGAAAAATAAATATTCGACGACTTAGAGATAACAGTAAAAGGTAAAGATAATCATCAGTCGTGGAGTCTCCAAATAAACTTTGAGTTAAGTATTTCATCTAGTGACTTTGATTCATTCAGTCGCACGATCGCCATAACTTAACTGTGGTTAGCCAAGAAAAGAAAATCACACAATCACTAGACCTCCAGAAGAATTAAGGGTTAAGGAGTTTGGTCAGTGACAAGGAGATATTACACAGTCACGTGGTCGCCAGAAGATGACCGCAGAGGAGAAAACCACCGAGACTTGGTGACTGACTGCTAGCAGTTAGTCACGAAGTCGCTAGATGCTTGAGATAACCACCGTGACCAAGAGATAACTGCCAGTCACGTGGATGCCAGAAATAAGATGTTAAGTGTTAAACCATGTGACAATTGGTGACTGTGCAGTTGCGTGGTTTCCAGACATAAAATGCTAACCGCCAGATGCTAGTCGCCAGGTCACTGAATGTAAAATGTTAAGTCAAATACATTATGAGACTTGGAGACTAATTATAGTCTACAAGTCTCCAAATCAGACCATGGTTAGGTGAATTTTTTAGAGACTTGGAGACAAAGAGGAAAAAGTGACCCAGAGTTAAGGCGTAGTTAAAGACTAGTCAGTAGCAGCTAATCATCATATGCCACATGTCAAAAATTGGTGAAATCTGGGCATATTAAAGTATAAAGTGAAGATTTCCTAAGACAAAAATGCATAAGATTCAAAGGTTAAAAGGACTTAAAATATAATCTTTTGCAAATTTTGTAAAATGTTTTATTTCAAAGATCTGACAAAGCTTTCCTAGAGGGTTTCTCAGAGGATAAAATCAGATTTTCTCAGGCAAATAATATCAGATTTTGGATTTAGATTTACAGAACTTTCTCAAAGGCAGAATATAATCAGATTTTCACAAAAGATTAATGATCATATCAGATTTATAAAATCATTCATGGTGAAAAGACAGTGAGAAATCATATTTGTGAAAGGTAAGATTAGATTTTTTTCTTCAGAATGAAGTAAAAGACAGGGAAGTCAGTTTTTGAAGAGATGGAGATATCAAATTTTGGTCGCCGATGGAGTTCATATTTTTATTGAGAAAAGACAAAATGAGACAAATCAGATTTTCAAAGGAGAGATAGATTTGAATTTATCAGAGGTGTTAGGGTTTCTCCTTCCTATATCTTTCTTTCTTGTCTCAGTGGTAATGATTCCTTTTTTTGGCTCTGTTCTGGGGTTTTTCCCTGCAGATGCCCAGAGCAGGTCCCTATTGGTTTTGTTGAACTTTTATTTGCAAAATATACTTCTATGCCTTTGATATTCTAAAGGCTTATTTTCTAGATGTGTTGAAAAAAAATCCATTAATAGAATACAGTGTAGTTTTCCCTCTTTCATATTATCTTGTCTCTTTGCATTTTGTTTGTGCTCTAGTGTGTTTCACTTGTGAGACATTTGAAATACACCTACTACAAGGTAGTTTGTCTAATTATTTATGAGTTCCTTTCAAGGAGAGGACTAAGTTTCATAGATGATTTCAGAGAACAAAGCATTTTGATAAGGATTTGATGCAGATGTATGTATATGAGAGGATAGTTTGTAAGGCACTCTACAGTATCTCTATTGGTTTATCTCTACGTATTCATGTTTTCATTGACTCTTTGCCCAAGGGATAGGCACTGGTCTAGGATATAGTTTACAGTTTGTTCCTCATCTAATATAAAAATCATTTCATTCAAATATACTTATGTTACTGAGAACAAATGAGCTGAACTCATAAGGATTTGTATCAGCGGGATACTATTCAATTTGTTAATCCCTTGAAGAGTGGATCATTAGGTTACCCCTCCTAAAGTAAAAGGAAGAAGGATGAAAGTCCTTGTCTCATTGGTTTATGTTATTAAGACCATAGCCTTTCTTGTAGTACTATGTTCCAAACTAATTATTGCAATCTCCAAGGTGCTTTACAAGTTATTACAGTGAGGTCTGAAGTAGGTAGCCAGTGAATAAAACTAATCGACCAAATACATAGGCTGAAGAATCAACAATATTTTAATAGGTAATACCTGCCTGAGTCTGTGGAACTCAAAAATTAAGGAGGTGATAATAGGCATCCCCAGTGTTATCAAATACCTTAGCAATTAGCCTTTCTCTTGTCAAAAGGGAGTTTGCATTCAAGTATAATCAGTACACTGTCATCTTAAAGTTGTGGTGCAAGAAAAAGAGCTAACAAATTGGTGACTCTACTAGGGAATAGAGATTATAAAGTTTGGTTAAGAAATTTTAGAATATCTCTAGTCCAAGTAGTCAGAAATCTCTGGTGTTTCAAGGTTTAAAAATTTTACAAATCATACTGGTGGTTTTTGTCAAAATTATCCTTTGATAAGTATTCATTCATCCCAAGTTATTGGGTGGAGACTCTAAAAGAAAATCTCTGAGATTAGTGCAAATTGAGTAAATATCTTTTAGAATGAATACTAGGTCAAGGATGAGAACTAATCCTAAGAAATTATTATATGGTGGACTCCCATCATCCTCAAGGATGGAAATGTCTTGGAGAAAAAAGAGAACTCTAGTTAACATGGATGAAACCCCTCCAAGAGGTAGAGAGGGTAATGTTAGGAGAGATATGAATACCAATCAGCATTCTCACAATGAAAATACTTTAGAGTATGAAGAAGCTGCTGAGAGGGTATCAGAAACACCCACAGTCACCTCTACTTCAAATAAGAGAGAAGAGACCATCACATCTAGTTCAGATTTAGAAGATGCTCCCTCTGATATGTTGGAAAATGAAGAGAAGTTCATCTTGAAACAACTTGCCCTGGTTCAACAAATGAAGAGGGAGAGAGAAATGAGAAAGAAAAAAAATGACCATAAGGATGTTGATAAGAATAGAAGAAGACTTTCAAAACATCAAAGTATGAAAGATACAAAGACGTCTCAAAAGGACCAAGAAATATCATTCACTCATAAGGCTCCTATTTCACAAAAGGATAAAGGAAAGCAAAAGATGAGTGAATGTAGAAATCAAGAACCTAAGTTTCAGAAGCCTTTAAATGAACAAATGTCCAAGTTGGACATTGATTTAGAGAAACTGAGATTTGAAAAAGAAACCATGGAGAAAATGTTGGAAAAGGCATAAATGGAAGCTGCAACCGTTGAAATGAAGAAAATGATAGATTTTTTGCATTCTTCAAAATATGCCTATGTTGGGCCTGAGAATATTATTGCTTCTAAAACAAAAGCCACTACTTCTAAAGAGGATGATAGATTTCAAACAAAACCATTACATAATGAAAGGTACAAACAATTTAATTTTGTTGGTATCCCTGGATATCCTAATGCCTTTCCTAAAGATGTGGGTGATATAGGAGAAAAGCTCCCAAAGTTTGCAGGTAACAATGTTATTTCTTGTGAAGCACATTTAAGGAAATTCATTGATTTTGTTGATGATTTGAATATCACTCATGAGGATGTATTAATGAAATTATTTGTTCAGTCCTTAGTGGAAGATGCAAGAGAATGGTTTAGGAGCCTTTCTAATAGATCTGTTGTTTCTATGGATGAGTTGATTGAATTGTTTAAGGATCAATATGGAGACAAAACAAATAAAGGCTTTCTATTGAATGAGTTCAACAATATTAAAAAGAATTATAATGAAGAAGTCACAGAGTTTAATACAAGATTTTAGAGAGCTATGCACAAGCTATTTCAGAAGATAAGGCTGGATGAAGAGGTATGTCTAGCAACTTATTTGAATGCCTTTGATTCTAAAATGGGATATGCTCTTAGAGATAAAAATCCTAGAACTCTTACTGATGCTTATAAGATAGCAGTCAATATTGAAATGAATAGAAGAGTATCTGGTAAGTTGAATAGGTGGGATGACTCAAGGTTTAGTAGGAGAAATTTAAAAGAACTAGAGTATAAGGAATATAAGGCTCCTCAGAACAATAGACCTTCTTATAATACTACATACAATCCTTAAAATAGAATGCAAAACCATCCTTATGGAACTTAGTTCAAAGATGGGAAGCCTGTTACTGTACTTAGAAAAGATAAGATAGACAACAGAACCCCAGACCCTCTTCATAAAAATTTTGTCCATTTTTGCAATGATGATACTTGGTGTGAAGCATGTGAAGCCCCTCATAACCCTAATTTTTATATTCTTTCCTTAGATTTGAGAGTAAGTGAAGAATAGGGGAATGATGAAGGTGAACAGTGTGATCATAGTATGACCAATACTTATTCATGCCATGATATAGATTCAGATAGTGAAGATGAAAATCATGATTCTTATATTTCACAAAGGAGGATAGAAAATCATCATCAACAAATCTTATCTGATAGTGAAAATGAGGAAACTGATGACGATATAAGATGTTATGCTCAAGACAATCAAGATATTCCACTCATTAGGAAAGCTTTAGATGAAGAGAAGGATAGAATTACTGTGGCTTTAGTGAACAAAGCTAGAAGCAATTACCATTTGAGAAATAGGGTAGTAGGTGGTGCTGGTAGTCAACCATCAAGTGTCTTTATAAAATAAAATAAGACAGACACTAAATATGAGCAGAGAAAGGATGGACCTGGTGAAAATGTAAATAAACATAAGGTCAAAATCATTACAAAAGCCTTAGAGCCAAATTTTGTACAAGAAGAAGATGTGAAAAGACAAGAAAAAGTATTCCTGTTCAAAAGATAGAGAATAAAAAGTTAAAAGAATCAGCTCTAAAAGAACATAATGAAGAAAATGATGTCACTATTGACAAATCAAAGTCTTTAGATATGAGATACACTCCAGTAGATATGGGTCAATGTTTGTCCCAAATGACAGTTAAGGTACCATTTCTAGAGATGATGAGAATCAAAGAACAAAAGGAAAAATTAATGTCATTATTAAATGGTGTGCCCACAATAAAGGTTCAAAGTCCAGAGAATGTTGGTAAGAAACCGATTAACAAGGGAAAGGAAGTTGAGGTGTTAACATCTAAAATTCCTCAAATATTCTTGAATGCAACTTCTTCCCCAAAAGTTGTTGACCCATTTTTTCTTTCATTGATAATTAATGATAAGATGCTGAAAATTGCATGATTGATTCAGGAGCATCTAATACAGTTATGCTAGTAGAAATCATGAGGTCAATGGGACTACAAGTTGATACTCCTTATGGGAGATGCCGATCTATGGACTCTAGAGAGGTCCCTGTGACTGGTACCATTGAGGCTATGCCTTACAAATTAGCAGTCTTCCCTGATGTAGTAATAACCATGAATGTTCTTGTGGTTGACATACCACCACATTATGGCATGTTGCTATCAAGAAAGTGGAGTGCTTAAATGGGAGGTAGTATACAAAATGATTTATCATATGCTACTTTTAACATTGATGGATAAAATGTTAAGGTCTTAAGGGAGAGTAGAACTCCCCACATGATAGAAAAATTTGAAGACACTAACATTAATTGTTGCATTGACATAGACATGGAAAATTTTAGGATGCAAAAAATTGAAATTTATTATCAACATCAAGAGGTTGACCCTTTGACTTGATTATGCAGGGAGATGGATTGTGGAAAATGTACTTTGATGGGGCTTGCTCAAAAGAAGGGTCAGGGGCAGGAGTATTGTTGATATCTCCATCAAGTACAACTTTTAAGTACTCATTTCTATTATCCTTCAATTGTACAAACAATATTGCAGAATATGAGGCTTTGTTTTTAGGACTTGAAATTGCTATCAAACATGGTATAAAGTGTTTAAAGGTTTATGGTGATTCCGAGTTCGTGGTAGCACAAGTCAGATCCAAATATGCTATAAAAAATGATAGATTGAAAATGTACAAATATGCTATTTGGGATCAACTTGAAATATTTGATGCCTTTGATATAAGTTGGTTAGAAAGGTCAAAATATATAATGGCTGATTTTTTAGCAAATGTTGCTTTAAAAAATGATGATTTGACCTTACATGGGGTATCAATACTAGAAGTCAAAAAAAGACCAATTGTCCCAGACAACATATACAACTGGCAGGTTTTCCAAGATAATCAAGATATTTTGAGGTTCATGCAATGTCTAGACCATTATGAGAACCAGAGCATAGATTGTAGTTCCTTACTAGAAAATGATGATGTAAAAGACTACATCTTTGGAAATGAGGTTGTCCAATTAAGTTCTAATCAGATTCCTAGGGGTTTGGTTGAGCTTGAAGAATTGTTTATTAGTCAGCAAAATGATTCATCAAAGTTAAGCAATGCCAAGATTGAGGATTTAGAAGAAATAAACTTAGGATCTGAAAGTAGTCCTCAAATAGTTTATATTGGGAAAGGTTTAGACTCTCACATAAGAATAAATCTGATCAAATTATTGAGAAAATATAAACATGTCTTTGCTTGGTCATATGAAGACTTGAAAGCATATACAGAGGACCTTTTTCAACATGAAATCCCATTGAAATCAGATGTGAAACCTTTTAGGCAAAAACAGAGGCCTATTAACCCCTTGTTGGCTCCTAAAATGCAACAAGAGTTGATGAATCTCAAGGATGCTGGGATAATCCAGCCCATCAAACATTCAACTTGGGTGTCAAATTTAGTGCCAGTCAGAAATAAAAATGGTGATATCAGACTGTGTGTGGATTTCAAGAATCTAAATATTGCTTCATTGAAAGATAATTATTCATTACCTAATATGGAAGCAATGTTGCATAAGGTGACTGGTTGTGAGTTGTTGTCTATGATGGATGGTTTCTCAGGATATAACCAGGTCTTAGTTGAAGAGTTAGAGAAGTACAAAATTGCATTTACTACTCCATGGGGAACTTATGTGTATATCAGAATGCCTTTTGGATTAATAAATGCAGGGGTGACTTTTCAAAGGGCTATGGATGTTGCTTTCAAAGAATTTATTGATTTATTCATGGTTATTTATCAGGATGACTTGATTGCATATTCCAAAAGGTCTATTGATCACTATGATCACTTGGGTAAGATTTTTAATAAGGCATTGGAATATGGTGTCTCACTAAATCCCAAGAAGTATCATTTTGCAGTAAGAGAGGGAAAGTTGCTTGGACATATAGTGTCTAGGGAAGGGGTAAGAATAGACCCTGAGAGAGTGGAATCAATTCAAAGGGTGATTGCTCCAAAGAATTTAAAAGGTGTACAATCTTTCTTAGGAAAGATTAACTTTGTTAGGAGATTCATAGCAAATTTTGCAGAAATTGTTAAACCCATTATAAAATTATTAAAGAAGGATGCTAAATTTGTTTGGAATGAAGAAGCCCAACAAGCATTTGAAAAAATAAAAAAGGCAATGCAAGAGGCTCCAGTTTTGAAATCTCCAGACTATACTAAGCCTTTCTCTTTATTTTCATTTTCATCTTTTCATACAATTGCTTCTATTTTGCTTCAAAAGGATGAACAAGCATTTGAACATCTTTTTTACAGCAAATCCTTGCAGGCTATAGAGCTTAATTATGAAATAATGGAGAAATAGAATTATGCCTTGGTAAAAGTTGTGAAATCTTTAAGGCCTTACTTGGTTTGTGCTAAAATACAGGCTTATGTTCCTCATTCAATAGTGAAGGATATCCTTACACAGTCAAAGGTAACTGGTAAGAGGTGTAAGTGGATCACCAGAATTCAACCTTGAAATTCATATTAAAAAGTTAATAAGAGGACAAGGCTTGGCAAAGCTCATGACAGAAGAGAATTTGGATCTAGTACAGATAAATTAGACAGAATTACATGATCAAGCTATTACCAACATAGAAAGACAACCATTCTATACTAATATTGTATTCTTTCTCAAAATTGCTAAGTGTCCTGATAATTTGTCTGAGAATTAGAAAAGGAGTCTAAAATTACAAACTCAAAGGTACACTTTGATCCAAGGTGACTTGTTTTGGAAAGATAAGAATGTTGTACTGTTGTTATGCCTTGACAAATACCAAGCTGAGAAGGTTTTGAATGAAATGCATGAAGGAGAATGTGGGGGTCATTTTTTTGCTAAAACTACTACCCATAAGATTTTAAGGGCAGGGTATTATTGGCCTACTTCATTCAAGGATACTTATGTACATGTCAGGAAATGTGAACCTTGTCAAAGGTTTTCCAATAAACTAAAATTTTCAGGTGCTCTGTTGCTGAACCCCGTGAGTACTGAAGCTTCTTTTCCAATGTGGAGAATTGACTTTATTGGTGAATTTTAGGAGAAATCTAGTGGTGGACACAGTTGGATATTAGTTGCCACAGATTATTTTACTAAGTGGATTGAAGCCATCCCTACAAATAAATCAACAAGCAAGGTAGTTACTAAATTTCTCATGAAGAATATTATAACTAGATTTGGTGTACCTACTAAGTTAGTGATGGACAATGCCATGAGTTTTAGATCAGAAGAAATGACAAGTTTCTATGAAAGATATGGGATTACAATATCATACTCATCCCCATATCATCCACAGGATAATGGACAAGATAAGTCTAGTAATAAGAGTATATTGAAAATACTAAAAAGGACTCTGGAACAAAATAAAAGAGCATGGCACACTAAGTTGAAATTAGCACTTTGGGCTGACAGAGTAACACTTAAAAAAGCAACTGCTAAATCTCCTTTTGAACTAGTATATGGTCTAGAAGCAAGATTGTCTATCAATAATTTATTGCCAACATGCCAATTTATACAAGAGGAACATTTAGATGTTTCTGATAATATACAAAATAGAATGATGCAGTTGATAGAATTGGATGAAGCAAGGAGAAATAGTCAAAAGGAAAACATAAAGTTGCAGCAGAAGATGAAATACCTTTTTGATAAGAGGGCTACTAGGAGAAAGTTCCAATCTGGTGACCTAGTTCTCCAATGGAATGCAAGAGCAGAAGACAAAGGTAAGCACAAAAAATTTGGATCTTTGTGGCTAGGACCATTTATTGTCTCAGAAAACTTTGGCAAAGACTCTTATTTATTGAATAATATGGAGGGAGAAGATTTTGAGTTGCCAGTGCATGGGAAATTCTTGAAGCCTTTCTTTAACTAAGAGTCAAAGTAATGCACAAGTAAGTATGTATCATGATGTAAATACTCTCCCTTTGTGTATGTAAAATTTGTGAATAGTTTCCCTTCTGTTGTAGGCTAGTTGGTGTCTTCTTCATTTTTTGAAAGGTCTACAACCAGAGATTCTGTGGTTCTTTTCCATAAACTATGTTTAGTCAATCCTTAGGAAGAGCCATTGTTGGTTGTATTCCTACTTTTTTTTTTTTTTTCCCTAAAATTTTGTTGTCCTTATGCCCTTGTCTTTCCCAAGTCAGAAAGTGTCTCATTCTCATGGTATCACTGTGAAATTTCTGGGTTGTTGGGTCAAAATCCACATGAATAATGTAGAACCCCAAAACCCTAAGCTCTATTCGAAGCTAAAATGCTAAAAGGCCCTAAAATGTCAATCAGGTTTCTATTTTTGCATTACCTTTTTTGAACAACTTAAGTCATGTGCCTTTTATAATAGTTTCCTAGTCTCTTGATCCTAGAAGCATATTCCTATTTGTTACGAGACTTGGCGATTAACTATTGTTGGGATGTCTCTTGAGGAATCAAAATATTCCCTATTTTTTATGAGACTTGACGAAACCCTTCAGTGGTGAAGTCTCCCAATGAAAGAAGCACGTCAACAGTCAACAACCAAAGCAAATAGTTAAGTCGTAGTGTCGTGCAAAGAAACTAGCAGTTAGTAAATTTTCATGAGACTTAGTGATTCCTTCAGTCGCGGGGTCTCCAAATTGGGATGCAGTTAAGTGACATGTTAAAAAGTTTGTGTCGTGTAGTCTCCAAGTCAGATGATACATAAGTGAAAGATGCCGAGACTTCATGAAAAACTGCAAGCAGTTTAGAATATATCACAGCCGGGTGGTCGCTGGATTAAAGTGCTAAATTAGTTTTTAGTCAGTGACTTGGAGGCAAATAGTTAAAGGAGACACATGTCCACAATGAGCTGAATAAGGCTAGTCACATGGTCTCCCAAAAGGAAAATTTCATTTGGCAATTAAGAGACAAAAGGTAAAAGGTTATATGTTTTTACATAGTCTCCAGATGATTAAAAGCTTTTAAAGATATACTTAGCGACTTAGCGGGGCCATCAGATGAAAAAGGACAAAAGATCAACGATAGTTGCTAAGTCTCTATCAAAAGTGCATGATACTAAAAAAATCTCATGACAATGAGATAACCTTTAGTCACGTAGTCTCTAAATTGAACTCAAAAGGTAAAGGTTTGTTGCGGGGTATCGTAAAGAAAAATAAACATTCATCGACTTGGAGATAACAGTAAAAGGTAAAGATAACCATCAGTCATGGAGTCTTCGAATAAACTTTGAGTTAATTATTTCATCTAGCGACTTTGATTCCTTCAATTGTGTGATCACCAGAACTTAACTGTGGTTAGCCAAGAAAAGAAAATCACACATTCGCTAGATCTTTAGAAGAATTAAGGGTTAAGGAGTTTGGTCAGTGACAAGGAGATATTGCACAGTCGCGTGGTCGCCAGAAGATGATTGCTGGAGGAGAAAACTGTCGAGACTTGGCGACTGACCGCTAGCAATTAGTCATAAAGTCGCCAGATGCCCGAGATAACTGTCGCGACTAGGAGATAACTGCCAGTCGTGTGGTCACCAGATAGAAGATGTTAAGTGCTAAACCATGTGAGACTTGGTGACTGTGTAGTCACGTGGTTCCCACACATGAAATGCTAACCACCAGATGCTATTCGCTGGACATAAAATGTTAAGTCAAATACATTACGAGACTTGGAGACTAATGCTAGTCTCCAATTCTCCAAATTAGAACATGGTTAGGTGAATTTTTTAGAGACTTGGAGACAAAGAGGAATCATTGACCCAGGTTTAAGACGTAGTTAAAGACTAGTTAGGAGCAGCTAACCAGCATATGCCACATGTCAAAAATTGGTGAAATCTGGGCATATTAAAGTATAAAGTGAAGATTTTCTAAGACAAAAATGCATAAAAGTCAAAGGTTAAAAGGACTTAAAATATAATCTTTTGCATATTCTGTAAAATGTTTTATTTCAAAGATCTGACAAAGCTTTCTCGGAGGGTTTCTCAAAGGATAAAATTAGATTTTCTCTGGCAAATAATATCAGATTTTGGAGTCAGATTTACAGAACTTTCTCAAAGGCAGAATATAATCAAATTTTCACAAAAGATTAATGATCATATCAGATTTATAAAAGCATTCATGGTGAAAAGAGAGTGAGAAATCATATTTTTGAAAGGTAAGATCAGATTTTTTTCTTCAGAATGAATTCAGAGAATGAAGTAAAACATAGGGAAAGTCAGTTTTTGAAGAGACAAAGATATCAGATTTTGGTCACCGATGGAGTTCAGATTTTTACTAAGAAAAGACAGAATGAGACAAATCAGATTTTCAAAGGAGAGACAGGTGTGAATTTCTCAAAGGTGTTAGGTTTTCTCCTTCCTATATCTTTCTTTCTTGTCTCAGTTGTAACAGTTCCTTTTTTTGGCTCTATTCTGGGGTTTTTCCCTGCAGATGCCCAGAGCAGGTCCCTATTGGTTTTGTTGAACTTTTATTTGCAAAATATACTTCTATGTCTTTGATATTCTAAATTCTTATTGTCTGGATGTGTTGAAACAAAATCCATCAATACAATATAGTGTAGTTTTCCCTCTTTCATATTATCTTGTCTCTTTGCATTCTGAACCGCCTCACAATAGGTGTGTAATAATCATGCTCAAGGCCTTTCTTAGGAATGGTTCATTCAATCTAAGGACTATTTTTCCCATTATGATATGCATTTAACTTGTCAACCCAAGGACATATACTTGAAATAGTCGGCACGATATGTGCACTAGGTTCCTTAAGGAGTCATTCTGCTTATGCTGCTGGAAGGTAAAAATGGATAAAAGAAACCTACACTAGTGCTGCAGGAAAAGAATACATTTGTATTCTTACTGAAATGAATGCTAGAATTGCAAACTTCTTCTAAAACCTATGATTTCAACCTAAAACATCCATTATAACTATTCTTGTAGATGTTGCAGGAACACTCACAAGTTATGATGCTACAAGAAGAAATTGTAACTTCTATCTGAAAATACTGGAAATGAAATCTATTCTATTCTAACCTAATCCACCTCCCAAGTGGGCCCCCTTGGTTGGCTTCTGCTAATCTATTAACTTAGAATGTAAACCAAGAACTATTTCATTGTATTTCAAAAACTCATTACATAGAAACAAGACATGGAACTTGAAATAGATTGCTGTGAAAATACAACAATGTTCTTCCAAAACCTTTTCTCTGATTTCTATCCAACTTCAAACTATTGGTCCAATCCCTATATATAGAGGATCGAACATTATTACAAAATAGAAAGGAAAACCATCTTTATGAAAACATGTCAGAGAAGAATATGGAAATACAACAGCCCATGGTGTGGGTAATGAAACTCAGATGACCAATTCAACATACTAAAGTACAGAGGGAATATAGGCACACTACATCCCTACGTCCTAAAATAATGGCTCCATTGTAGTAGCAGTGTTTCTTGGTGCTGTAACGATCACTCCCACCATAGCTGGTCCTCAACGGTCTTTCTTGAATATTGTCGACCACTCTCCAGCCGCTTTCTCTCCTGTCAAGTTAGTTATGATGCGGAAATATTTATGCAACAAAATTAATCATATTAAATATCCAGATGTTAGAACATATATTTTTGATGGTTTTATGAAATACTAAATTATATGTATAATATTAGAAAAGTATGTCAAAAACATCTACCCATGGTTTAATAGTTCTATCTAGACTTTTATCACAAGTTTTGACTAGCTAGGCTCTCAAATGTTTTGTTAAAAACTAGAACAGAGTATTTCAAAGTTATACAAAATAAAGGCATAATTTGGCCTTATCAGCTGCCCCTTGGTTGATCAAATGCTTGTCCTCAAGCTTTGCACCTTCTATCAATTGACCTATAGTTTCCAAATTTAGTTCTTCCTCACCTCTGGCTCTTAAAGGAGTAGTAGAATCCCCTCGTTCTTTCCCAAACTTCCCTTCTGTGATCTTCCTGTAGTCTGTCAAGTTTGGTAGCGTTGATATCATACAAAGGCCACAGGAGCATGGGCAGTTGCATTGTGAGTGGACACCAGAGCTCCTGCCTAATTTTCCTACCAAGTGCTATGTATTTTGGTTCCCGGTGAATAGCTACTTCAAGGTTAATGGGGATGTGTGGTTCTGATCTTTTGAATACCTTTGATAATATACCCCATCTACTTTTTGCACTAGTTAAGGCCCTTTGGAAGGAAAAATAGGACATGCTGTCATATTCTGCATACACATCTACCCCAATTTTGAAAATTTTATCCCTGATTTACTTCTTGATGTTCCCATATGTCAGTCTAAACCAATCCCTCAGGAATACTTATGGTTGACTACTTTCTTCTCTTAATGGCAGGGGTTCTATTTTCTCAAGTTCTCTATAATTTTCCAACTGTCTATCATAGTTGGCTTCATTGTGCATCCATGACATTAGAGCCCTTAGGTGTATATCCCTGATGTAAGGCAAGGGATTCCATTCAATCTCTATGGGGATGATGAAATTATGCATGTATAACTCACAAAGTAGGTTTTGCTGCCAAGATGGAAGTGTCTGGTATAATTAAACATAGAATTCTTGGGCTGATTTAAACTTTGCATTTACATCTTTGAGAGTCATCATTAATTGAAATAGGAGGAATTATTCTTTCAGAAATATAGTATAGACCCTAGGTGGAGGTCTATAAGCAATCACTTGGTCAGTCAGTCTTAGGGCATGTTCCATTCTCTGTTTCTATTTTGCCAACTAATCTTTCAAGTCTGCAATTTCCTCTCTTTGTTTCATTATTTCTTTCTGCAGTTTCTTCTTTTCTTCCCCCCATAGAGTGGTTGTCATTACATGATTATTATATAAGTGGAAGATAAGTGTTTGCAGGGTAATTGAATCACTATTTACATCCTGATTATCCTTCTTTCTCTGCTCATATGACTGCTCTAGGAAGTTTATCAACCAAGTTTGTTTGTAGGGAACTAAAGCATTTCTTGCACAAGTTGGCTGGTGAGCTATAAAGGTTTCTTCCTCCTAAGTTGGAACATCATGATGGCTGATTCTTGGGTCATTCTGACATACATTTGGTTCATCACCACATTCCTCTTCCATATTTTTAGGAATTTCAGGCATCTCAGGTTGATTGGGAGAGTCATCGGGAACAACATGGATAGGAGTTTCCTCTCTAAATTGCTTGGGGGAAGAGGGATAGATTTTGGTGGGAACTTTAGGAATCTACCCTCTCATCCTAGAGCTCCTTCTCACAGGGGTTTCCTCAACTTCTATATCCTTTTTCTTACTAACTCTTTTTGTTCCCTCTGCTGCAGGAGTAGTGGCTGCAGGAACTAATTTCATTTTCTTCTTTCTTGAAACTTGAGGGTTTTGTGGTTCAGCTACAGGAACTGAAGTTTCTCCTTCCAACTTACATTTTCCTTTTATTTTGTAGTAGTAGGTATATTGCTTGTGTGAGCAGTTAAAGGCACATTTTCTTGTAAATTTTTAGGTTCTGCCCCTTGGGTATTTTTCTCGGCAACTGGGTCAGAGGAAGATGCATTGTCTTGGTTGATTTGCACATTGGGGGAAATTTGAGGCTGAAGGGTTTTATGATGGAAAAAATCTACCCATGTCATAGGGGAGGCATCCCTAAGAGAGATTTCTATGAGTAATTTAATTAGGGCATGGTGAGTAATAGAGTTATCTTTCCCTTTCTGGGTTTCTTTGGCACTAATGCACATCATATTAAACAGAAAATTGGGTGCATTCACTGATATATTATGTCGTATATAACTAAGCAGCTTAAAAATATGTGCATGTAAATTAGAGAATCACCCCTCATAGGTGAAATACCTTATAATGTGTGTAGCCAATTCCTTGTATGGTGAAGGAATGGACATCCTTTTGCATCCCTGCTTAGTGATCTCTAATGGAGGGTCTCCTGGTAGGGTGAATTGTGTCCTGGCTGACCTGGCATCATGGGCATTGGGGTAGTGCTCCCTGCTGCAGGAAAACTGGTTACCTCTACTATTCACTCCTCTATTGCTACAACCATCAACCCCCATACCATCGCTTGGCCTTCCTCAAAGGTGTTTGCAAATTCTGCTGTAGCTTCATCATTGAACTCTGTCAATTTTAAGAAATAGCCCAACCATCCGCAAGCATTGAATCTTCTTACAACCTCCATGTTGGCTAGTGAAATACCATGAACCACTGGTTCATGCCACTGCAATTGACCTCCCATTTTCTTTACCAAATTGAACCTTTTCTCTGTTTAATCTCTTCTCTGCTTAACCTTTGCTCTACTTAACCTTTGCTCTACTACTTTTTAAATTTCAAGCTACTTTCTGTAAACCCACAAACCCTCTTTCGAACTCTTGTAGTTTCTTGATATGAAAAATAATAATGTATTTAATAAGAATGAATCATAAATGTTCATGTGAGAGTGGGTTTTAATACTGGGTCACATCTAGTCTGACAGTTAGGGATTTATTCAGAATAAAGGTATGATAATTTGACACTTGTGTGATGCGGCAGCTGAATTTGATTAAGGTAATGCCAAAGTACAGATTTGAGTATCTTTAATGAGTAAATAGAAATGACATTTTTGGAAATTGGCACACTTCCCTACCCCCTAAAAAATATTGACAAGTGTCCTCAGTTGTCAGACTTGGCAGAAGGTACAGAACTGGATTGAAGGCGGTAATGATACATTTATTGCAGTATTCGATATAACCAACTAAATACATGCACTAAAAATGGAAATAAATTTGAAAATCTTGTACTTGTTAATTGATCATCGCACGTGCTAGGAAAGATTTGGTGAGAGTGGAACGATGACGTCGGCATGTGTCAACACATGATCTTTTTATTGAAAGCATAGAGATATGATGATGTGGATTGTGGGTGGATGGAAGATTAAGAAATGAAGTGGGTTGAAAAAGAAGAATATAGAAAGTGAATGAAGAATTTGAACTTTATGTGAACATAAAGTGTTTATTATGAACATGCTTTGAAGGAATACTTATCAAAGAGCTATAGGAAGAAGGTTGACACCCTTTACTGCAGGAAGCATTACCTGTTGATCGTTTAAAACTAGCTGGTTGAATTGTTGTAGGAAGTCTTCTTTTGTCTGTGGCTGGTGATATAACTTTAGTCTATGGCCATTGACTAGTAGCTTGAATTGAACAGGGTTAATTGTGGTCAATTGGACTACTCCATTTGTAAATACATGGCTGATTTCATAGGGACCCAGCCATCGTGTCTGCAGCTTGCCTAGTATTTCCTAGAATCTAGAATCATATAACAATGCCCAATCTCCAACTTTGAATTGTTTATTCTTGATATGGGAGTCATACCACTATTTTCTTTACTTTTGGACAATTTTTGTGCGCTGCAGGGCAGACTTGTACATTTCATCCAAAGAGTTGAGATGCAGCAAGCGCTGTCTCTGTGCTGCAGGAAGATCAATGTTTAACTCCAGCGTTGTTCTTAATGTCTTGTGTTCAAAATCAATCAGTAGCATTGCTATTTTTCCATATAACAGTTCGAATGGTGTGAACCCTATGGTAGTCTTCCATATTGTTCTATATGCCGAGATGACTTTTGATAGTCTATTGCTCCAATCTCAACGATGCAAATGAACTGTCTTTGTTAAAATTGCTTCTATTTCCTGATTTTTTACTTCTGCTTGTCCATTGGCTTGGGGGTGATAGGGGCTTGATTTCCAATGTCTGAGATTATATTCCTTCATGAGCTCTATTATCATATTGGATGTGAATTGTGTACCTTGATCAGTAACAAGTTCTCTTGGCACGCCATATCTAGTAAAAATTTCTTCATACAGAAATTCAGCAACTTTATGATCTCTTGCATGCTTCATTGCTCTGAATTTGACCCATTTGGTCAGGTAATTTGTGCATACTAGAATGTATGACTTCCCATTGGATGGAGGGTCTATTGGGCCAATAAAATCCATGCCCCATTTATCAAATGGGGTTACCACCACCTATGGGTTAGAGGGCATTTCATCTGATTTTGTTGGTCGGCCCATTCTTTGACACTTGTCACACTTTCTTGTATAACCTGCTGCATCTTTGTGAAGTGTAGGCCAATAGTAGCCAGTTGTTAAAATCTTCTATGTTGTTCTTTTGGCTGCAAAGTGCCCTCCACATGGTTCATTATGACATGCATGAAGAATGTCATATGTCTCATCTTCTCTTACACATATTCTCATGACTTGGTTAGGTCCAGTGTAAAATAATATGCTATCAATCCAAGAGAAATGAAAGCTTTTCTCGACAAGAAGCTTCTTTTCCTTATAAGAGAAATGTGTTGGCATTCTATTAGCTGCTAGGTAGTTGGCTATATCTACATACCATGGACTCTAGATAGCAATATGAAACAAATATTCATCTGGAAATGCATCATCTATCAAAGTGGTATCTCCCTCAGCATGATGAAGTCTGGATAAATTGTCTGCCACCACATTTTCTTTCCCTAGCTTGTCAATGATTGTTATATCAAATTCCTGCAAAAGAAGGAGCCATCTTGCTAATCTACCTGTTATGGCAGGTTTATTCATGAGATACTTAATTGTTGCATGGTCAGTATGAAAATAGATAGGATAACCACTCACATAATGGCATAATTGTTTTAGAGCATAAACTACTGCTAACAATTCTTTCTCAGTCACTGTATAGTTTAACTCTGGTCCATGTAGACTCTTACTGATATAATAGATTGCATTTTAAAGGTTTTTAGTTTTTTGTCCTAAGACAGCACCTATAGCATAGTCTGAAGTGTCTGTATGTATGTGAAATGGAAATGTCCAGTCAGGACCCCTAAGTACTAGTGCGGTTGTCAAAAGTGACTTAAGCTGCAGGAAGGACTCATCACATTCTTTTGTCCAAGAAAATTCATCTTCTTTGGTAAGTAATTTGTACAGAGGACTAGCTATTTGACTAAAGTTCTAGATAAACCTCCTATAATAGCCAGTGTGACCTACGAAAGATCTAACTTCTTTTTTCTTAGTAAGAATAGGGAGTGTGAGAATTACCTCTATCTTTGTAGGGTCTACTTGTATTCTAGCTTCAGAGATAAAATGTCCCAACACCACTCCTTCCTGCATCATTAGAAAGCACTTTTCACTATTGAGAGACAATTTATGTTCCTCACATTTGATTAGCACTTTCTCTAAGTTCTTCAGAGCTTCCTCAAATGTGACACCAAATGTAGTGAAGTCATCCATGTATATTTCCATGCAATCGTGGGATATATCAGCAAATATGTTGATCACAGCTCTCTGAAAGGTAGCAGGTGCATTGCATAATCCAAATGGTACTACTGAGTAGGCATATGTGCCCCAAGGGCATGTGAACATTGTCTTTTCTTCATCTTCAGGGTAAATTCTTATCTAATTGTAACCACTGTATCCGTCCAAAAAGGAGAAATATTGCTTTCCAGCCAAATTATCCAAGACCTGGTCAATAAAAGGCAAAGGGAAGTGGTCCTTCTTTGTAGCATTATTTAATTCTCTGTAATCCACACACATCCACCACTTACCTCCTTTATTAGGTATAATTACCAATGGTGATGCCCACTTGTTGTCAGAGATTGGGTAGATGAATCCAGCATCCAACAACTTCTGCAACTCTATTTTAACTATTTCTCTCAGTGCTGGATTTATCCTCCTCTATGGTTGATGAAGTGGCAAACTTCCATCATTGATGTAGATTCTATGGGTGCAAAGTTTTGGGTTTAGTCCCTCCATATCTCCATAATCCCATGCAAAGGCTTTTTCATGCTGACTTAGGAGCTTTGTTAACAATGCCAACTGTGATTGGGACAACTTGTTATTTACATGCAGGCTTCTTCCAGAGGATAGTTCTACTATTGTTGTTAGCTTTTCCATTAACACTTCAGGCACCAGACTTCTAACTATTGCACTTGCCAGTAGTTGAACAATCATTTCATGGTTTACTGGAGGCATACAATCCTCATAGGTACATAGCTGTAAAATAGAAATTTCTAAAACATCTTTAGCCATAATGCATTTATTGGTTAGAATGCTCTGTATTACATCATCTTCCTCTTGCATCTTTCAAAAATATTTCCTATGCAACATCACGAGCTAGGCTACTGAATTAAGCTCTTCCTCTTCTTCTCCTAAATATGGCCAAATAGGTTCTCCCAAGTCTGGCTGGGGTTGGGCAGGAGGATATAGGGCTAGTTTCCTTATGGTTTGACCATTTGAAATTGTCATACTACCTATTTTTCAATTAATATTGGCATCGGTGGTGGCTAACCAGGGTCTTCCCAAGATTATAGGATAGCCAGCAAAGTTCACTTTAGGTGATAGGATAAGAAAATCAACAAGGTACTCCCATGAATCTAAGGTTACTATCACATCTTCTATGAGACCTTCTGGAGTAACAGTTGAACTATCAGCAAGTTGCAACACTGTGGCTATTGTTCTTAAGCCTTTTGTGCTAAGCCTATGCATTGTATCCTTAGTCATCACATTTATTGCTTCTCCTAAATCAACTAGAGAATTTTTCACAGTCTGTCCATTTATTATCAGGTCAACTATTGGACTACCAGGATCTGAATACTTTGGTACTACCACTTTTCCTAACATGATATTTTCTAATTGACCTACAACATGTACTTTCTAAGGGTCCTTCTTCTTCCATCCTAGCTTCTTAAGGCATGCTTCCTTAATATCCTTTCCATAAACAGGTATATCTTTGATAGCTTGGAACAGTGGAATTTGAATATTCATATTTTTCAGCTACTCAACAATATCAAATGTTTCTTCCTCTTGAGGTGTAGGTTTTTCTTTATTTAGCCTCTATGTAAAAGGTGGATTTGAAGTGTGGAAAGTAGTTCTGCTGGGCATATCAGTCGGTTGGCTGGTGTTTGGCAGTGTAGCTTCTGGAAGTAGTGTTGCAGGAGTGTCTGCAACTTCTGTGATAATAGGATATTCTGGTGTGGGCAGTGTGGTACCGGACCTCAAATGGATATCAGCTATTTCTACTGAATAAGTAGGCCACTGTTGAGTGTTAGTAGTGTACATTTGTTGTTGTTGTTTGTTGTTTGGATTTGGCTATGGTTGAGCAAGAAATTGGGTTGGCTTTGGATTAGCATTAGTTATTGCAGGAGGTGGCATTATTGCAGGTGGTTGCACTGAAGGTGGTAATTGTGGAATGCCAGAATTTTGGTTAGGCCACTATGGAGGGCCCCTCCATTGGTTTTTTTTTTGCCAATTTCCTTGCGGTGGTTGCCATTGATTCTGTTGATTTGGCCATCGATTATTTTTCTAGTTTTGCCATTGGTTATTCTACTGATTAGGCCATTGGTTACTTTTTTGATTTGGCCATTGGTTATTCTGCTGATTAGGCCATCGGGTATTTTTTTGATTAGTCCATTGGGTATTTTTCCTATTTTTCCATTGAGGTTGAGAGTACTGAGAAGTGTTTTGATCATTTTGGTTTTGCCACTGATTATTGTTAAAATTTGAAAACTATAGAGGATCTTGTGGCATACCTTGTCTTGAAGCCCATGGTCGACATTGAGCAATGAAGAACACTTGATCATTTTCTCCTTCTATCTTCATGTAGTTAGTTGGAAAGTGTTGATTTTCCAGGTTGGCTACCAACTTACATCCGCAGTCTTGCTTCTATTTGTGGCAATGTGGATAGTACTTAGCCAATTGTGATTCAGCTTTTGCATGCTTGTTCTTGGTAGTCATTGTGTTAAGATGTGTACCTACATCATTTATAATATCCTACTTGAAATCTGCAAGCAAATTAGATATTTCCAACTTTGAAATGCCTAACCCAATCCCTTTTGTTACTGTGGACTAGTATCCTTTGCCTTTCTTCATAGTTGACATTGAGTATGTGAGGCCTCACCCCGACCCATCACATTCTTATTGCTCGATTTCACTTGATACTTTATGTGTTGATACATTGATACACTTTTTGATTATCCCGACAGAGACTCGAGATACTATGTTATGATGATAATTATATTGTGTGGATTTCATTTTGATATAGATTAGACCTAGATCAGATG
>MU224781.1:1604901-1625303 GCA_018584345.1 Thuja plicata | reverse complement strand
TTTTTCATAGTTTAACTCAAAAAATTTAGTGCTATAAAAGATATATATATGTTGCTACTATGTTAGGGAATTAATTCCTTATTGTTTATTAAAATCATGTAGTTTTGTATAGATAAAAATTTATCCATATGTAAAGTTATTTTAGTGATTACCGATATAGTTTTACGTGAAGCATATAGATAGATGTTAATGCCATGTTGATAAATTGAATTATGTCGTCATGCATTTTCAAAGGGTTAGAGGTCAATGCAAATTTATAATCAAGATCAACTTAATATTTATCAAAGAATTTTAAGGGTTATAGTTTTGGAAAAATTGTATAGCAAGGTGGAATAGTGTTAGGGAAATAAGGTTTAGGGTTGGTTTTGTTTATTGAATCTTTTTTTAGTAGTTAATGGATTGAAAGTAAATGGGGACCCGAATTGATCGATTAAATTGTAACTAGATTAGGAAACAATGTGACTCTCTAGACCACCTATTTCAACATAAGATCTCTCATAACAGAATACCATCCTGATAATTTTTCAAATATTAAAACTTGGGCCTAGGGATAAATCATCCAATTCAGTTATTCACATAACCCGTATGGCTATTTATTGTTCTAACTTACCTCTATTCATCCCCGTTAGTGGCTTGCACAAGCGTATATAAAAATAAAAAAAAATTTGTATGTGTGTTTTGCCCTAATTTTGGGCATGACAGAGTAGTTTTGACAGATTTTCTTGAGGTCATCCCAAGAAGATTGGGACATGTCTCCACCAGCCATCAAGTCTAATGCTTCTAGACAGTTGTCATTTACCCCTCTCAAGAAAACTAGTTTCTGTGAATTCTCTGCCAGTACATGTTGGGGATTCTTCTACATTGTGTACAAAAAATGTGAAACATAGTCTTCCAATGTTTCATCTTCCTTTTGAGACATCCTAAAGATATCATCTCCCTTTGGATCACTGCCTTTGCAATAATCTTTATATTTCTACAGAAACAATGTTTGCATCTCATCCCAGGTACCTACTGCATTGGCTCCTAAACCCATGAACCATCGTAATGCTGACTCTTTCAGTGTTGCAGGAAAAAACTTGAGTTTATGGGCATTAGTATTATAGTCGAAAATTCAGCACAGTATGTCAAACTCAAACAAGAAAGTGTCAGGATCCTCAGTTATAAAACCATAAAACTTCGGAAGAGCAGCTGTGGGTATATTCTTGAGATTAGCATTGTTTATAACACTTGGGAGAGGAAATGGAAAAGTAGGGTGTGCCATTACTGGAGGTATTTGATTGTGGGGTTGCTGCTGGAAAGGAGCATTGGCTACTGGATTGTTAACATTAGGTGGATTTGGGCCAGAATTATCTAGAAAGTTGGCTAAGATTTTTGCAAAAGGTTGGAAGTCACTTACATCAAATGGTTCTACTCTGGAGGAAGATGTTGTAGGAAAGTTGGGGCTTGCGTCCTCAAAAGGTAACTCAACTTCTTCAACTTCCTCGTTCAAATTAGCAGGCTCTGTTGGGAGAAATCTGCCATATTCATCTCATCGCCTTTCTCTTTGATGCATGCAATTGATTTCTCCATGCTTGTAAAGAATTTTTTAGAGATACAAATCTAAAAACTAATCTAGGAATTAAAAAAATGACTCAAAAAAATGTTCCTAGCTTGACACCATCCCCAGCAGCGGTGCCAAAAATGAACTGCTTCACAATAGGTGTGTAATAATAATGATCAAGGCCTTTCTTAGGAATGGTTCATTCAATATAAGGACTATTTTTCCCATTATGAGGTGCATTTAACTTGTCAACCCAGGGACATATACTTGAAATGGTTCGCACAATATGTGCACTAGGTTCCTTAAGGAGTCATTCTGCTTATGCTGCTGGAAGGTAAAAATGCATAAAAGAAACCTACACAAGTGTTGTAGGAAAAGAATACATTTATCTTCTTACTGAAATGAATGCTAAAATTTCAAAATTATACTAAAACCTATGATTTAAACCTAAAATATCCATTATAACTATTCTTGCAGATGTTGCAGGAACACTCACAAGTTATGATGTTGCAGGAAGAAATTGTAACTTCTATCTGAAAATACTGGAAATGATAGAAATGAAATCTATTCTATTCTAACCTAATCCACCTCCAAAGTGGGCCACCTTGGTTGGCTTCTGCTAATCTATTAACTCAGAATGTAAACCAAGAACTATTTCATTGAATTTCAAAAACTCATTACATAGAAATAAGACATGGAACTTGAAATAGATTGCTGTGAAAATACAACAGTGTTCTCCCAAAACCTTTTCTCTAATTTCTATCTAACTTAAAACTATCGGTCCAATCCCTATATATACAGGATTGAACATTATTAAAAAATAGAAAGGAAAACCATCTTGCTGAAAACATGTTAGAGAAGAATATGGAAATACAACAGCCCGCGGTGTGGGTAATGAAACTCGGATGACCAATTCAACATACTAAAGTATAGAGGGAATATATGCATACTACATCCCCGTGTCCTAGAATAATGGCTCCATTGTAGCAACTATGTTTTGTGGTGTTGTAATGATCACTCCCACCATAGCTGGTCCTCAATGGTCCTTCTTGAATACTGTCGACCACTCTCCAGCCGCTTTCTCTCCCGTCAAGTTAGTTATGATGCGGAAATATTTATGCAACAAACTTAATCAAATTAAATATCCAGATGTTAGAAGATATATTCTGATGGTTTTATGAAATACTGCATTATATGTATAATATTAGCAAAGTATGTCAAAAACATCTACCCATGGTTTAAGAGTTCTATCTGGACTTTTATCACAAGTTTTGACTAGCTAGGCTCTCAAATGTTTTGTCAAAAACTAGAACAGAGTATTTTAAAGTTATAAAAAATAAAGGCATAATTTGGCCTTATCACATTCTTTTTGTGCTCTAGTGTGTTGCACTTGTGAGGCATTTGAAATACACCTACTACAAGGTATTTTTTCTAATTATTTATGAGTTCCTTTCAAGGAGAGGACTAAGTTTCATAGATGATTTCAGAGAGAAAATCATTGTGATAAGGATTTGATGTAGATGTATGTATATGAGAGGATAGTTTGTAAGGCACTCTATCTCAACTGTACATATTTTGTAAGGCACTCTACAACATCTCTATTGGTTTATCTGTTCTTATTCATGTTTTCATTGACTCTTTGTCCAAGGGATAGGCACTGGTTATCCCTTAAGGAAAACAATACATTTAGTTTGTTAATCCCTTGAAGAGTGGATCATTAGGTTACCCCTCCTAAAGTAAAAGGAAGAAGGATGAAAGTCCTTGTCTCATTGGTTTATGTTATTAAGACCATAGCCTTGCTTGTAGTACTATGTTCCAAACTAATTATTGCAATCTCCAAGGTGATTTACAAGTTATTACACTGAGGTCTGAAGTAGGTAGCCAGTGAATAAAACTACTCCACCAAATACATCGGCTGAAGAATCAGCAATATTTTAATAGGTAATACCTGCCTGAGTCTGTGGAACTCAAAAATGAAGGAGGTAATAATAGGCATCCCCAGTGTTATCAAATACCTCAGAAATTAGCCTTTCTCTTGTCAAAAGGGATTTTTCATTCAAGTATAATCAGTATACTGTCATCTTAAAGTTGTGGTGCAAGAAAAAGAGCTAACAGGAAGATTACCACTAGCACCTCAAATAGCAGCAACCACTTCTTTGATTCTCTAACTATATTTCTCAATGTTATCATTTTCTTGCATCCTCATATCATTATACTTTCCTTTCAAGTGGTTAACCTTTTCCTTATAAACATGCGGATCTCCACTGTGGACATTCCTCAACTTCTCCCACATCTCATTAGTAGTATCCAAGTCTTTGACATCAATAAAATTTGCATCTGAAAGAGTACTAGAAATAGCTTCCATAGTAGCAATATGTTCTTGTCTTACCTTCAATTGATCAATAGTCAGGGTTTCTGAAGGGACAATAAACCTATTTATCACATGATCCTAATATTGATCACCCATACCTTTAAGATAGAGATGCATTCGACCACACCAAACTGATTAGTTCTCTATTGTGAATTTAGGATCTTCATTTCTCATCATCTCTGGATCTTTACCTCAAGTTGTTAAGCTTCACCACATTAGAGGACCAATTCTTTGATACTAATTGTTAGTCCCAAGATCAAATTACAAAGAGGGGGTGAATCAGTAATGTACCAAATAATGCAATTTTTTTAACCTCTTATACTTAAACCACCATTCACAAGATTAAACATATATTCAATAAATAAAAACCATAAACATGCAAATCCATCCACACATTTGACACACGAATTTATCTCGTGAAAACCCAAATAGTTAAAAACCACTATGGGAATAAATACCCACTAAATGATGTAGTTTTCTAAAGTACACCCTGTGAGGAGCTTAACCATGTTAGGAGTTTACAACAACACTATCAAGTGCTACCTAGTTAAGGTATTTTCTTTAGGCCTATTAGAACCTTTACCCTATTAAGAGTAGCCTTTTTAGAGGAATTTAAACACTTGTCAAAGTATCACCTTGTTAGAGGATTTACAACAAAGATATGTTAGGACCTACACAATTAAGGGATTTAACCTATTGCAACTGTTAGAGAGAAACAAAAACAATTATTTGTGAAATAGCACTACCTCTGCTTGATTAGATTCACTGAATCACACAATCTCTTGTCAGTGCACTTAAATCTTCTTTTTCTTGATCACAACTCACACTTTTCTAACACACGATCAACACATTCAACCTTCAACTTCATCCATTAAATACTAAAATTTTAAGTCCACTGCCTTAATCAAACCCTAAAATAGAATTTCAAAACATCCTTCTCAAATCCAACACACCACATAACAAAATTAAATACACAAAACATATTTCAAAGACCACAATGGCCAATACAAAAATTTACATAAAATGTTGTGTCAAGGAGTCAAACATGTTTTGACCAAATATAAGCTTCCTCAAGAATCTTCTCCACACGCTAGCATCAAACAATGTGATGCTAGATCATCACCTCCAATCTTCAAAACATGTCACTAGATCATGACTAACTCAACCAAATTCATGACAACCTCAACATCGATCACTGATAAAATATTTATCAATTGTCGCTCAAGAACACAAACTCTATAACCTGATAATAACTTTGTCTTTGTTCACCAATCATCTATCCTTCACACCGGTCACTCAAATTAGTTTTGGTTGCAACTGTATCATCTAAACACTCTTGACCACCATATCTTGTGACCACATCACAATATATAACAATAATTTGACAAGATATTCAAATCATCTATCTCATGTCATTAATTGTTCTAGAAGTTGCACTGTTATACTTAAACCAATCACAACTTCCACATAAGATCACTTCGGTAGTAGCAGTCATGCATTAAACATCCAAAGGAACATCTAAGTCTCCCATAAAGATAGAAACTACTAAAATTAACTACAAATCTTCATTCAACATAACTATACTTGGAAACATACTAAGAACACAAAGTCAATTGTTGACATCAATGACAACATAATATATGATCATCCTATAATCAATTCTACATCATGACACCTCCAAAACTTACTTACCATCACTGCATTAGATATTCCAATGCTACCTCACATTTTTCTATGTAATTTCTAACGTACATATTTTCTTTGACAAGTAAACCTTGGGAATACTCATCCTAGATGCACTAACATAAACCACAACTATGATCCACTCTCTAATTTTTTATATTAGGTGTGGTACACATCTTTTCCCCAATCTAACAATCACTCTCATTCCATAATTCCTGCCATGTACTTCCACCCCAACCTCATCTTTGTATGATGCTAATGTAACTCTGGGCCCTGGTTTGGATCCAAGATGAGGTAAGCATAATTGTCATATTGATATAATAGTTCCATTGTATTTATATTTAATGATTATATAATTGATTCTATGATGGTCATTGTATATGGAAGGGTACATAGTTGTACTAATGACCCTAGTCAAATAATAAGGCTACTTAATAATTATGGTTAATAGCTGATTAGGATGACATGCTACTTTAGATGATATATGATATGAATATTGTACATATGTTAGTACTAATTTTAAATGCACAATATGTTTCCATTCAATGCCATGATGTTTAATGAGGATGTTACATGCATGTTATGAATTATATTTTTATTAATGTGTGTATCCAATAGTGTTTGATTATTACTATGATTATGTTATCGATTATGAATAATCCTATCTGATTTATTTGTACGAAGAGGAACAAAGACTTACTCATTTGTAAGGTCCACATGATGTCTCGATCCCCTTCATTGTTTGATATTATTTATGCACGTGTGCTTCATTTATTGTATTAACATGGACAAGTATTGTATACTAGGAAAAGTATATTCATGAAACATTACATTAATCTACTCAATTTGATCAAAGATAAAGATATAACATGCTAAATATCAAATTGCAAGGATTAAAATCATTCCATGTCTCGACTAAGGATGCTCTCATATCTTAAGAACTCCTAAAGTGACAATCCTAGAATGAGAATTTTGATATATGATGAAGATTAAGCTACAAACATGATGGATTATTATGCAAAATAAATATAAATATGCTATTGAATTCAAATTACTCTAAACAATGGATGCTGATTTGACTATAATGATAATGCAAATGATCTTAGATATCAAGTGGTGATTTGAATTAAGAAATACATTCTATTTATAGGATTTCCCCAAGGTTAGGGGTAGAGTGAGATAACCATGATTAGATGGGAGAGGTTGAGTTGGGTTTCAAATAGGGGGACAAGATGACAAAATGGGTGGTGAGAATAGAAAAGGCTAAATGAGTGGTTAAGATAGAAAAGCTTGGAGTGATCCATGTGCTTTCAATCCTATCTTCTCATTAGCTAATTGATTTTTTATCCCCTTTTTTGAAATTAGTAATTAATTAATTCAAACAATTAGTTAAATTAGCCATGTAGGGGAATTAGATGGGTTGGATTTGATTTATATTTAATTGAACTATATAACTAATTGATTAAATCAATTACATAGTTTAATTAACCCCCTTTTGGCTTGTATTTAACTAATTTATGGCTTTGTTAATTAATCCATGATGTTGAATTGATTAGAACACTTTTACTTTTATTGACCAATTTGGGGTGTCTACAAATGCCCCTCTTTGAATCAATGTGTGAAGCATCTTGATTCAAAGAATCATTGATTTTTGATTCACTGATGCCTAATCTAAACTTGATGATTGATTTGTTGATTTAACTTATTTTGATGAAGAAGCACCTGATATGATGCCCACATTTGAAGAAAAAACCTGATTGAGATACCCTGATGATGACTTCAAAAAATTTACGTTTGATGCCCCTGATTTGAAAAATTGTCTAGTTCGCTTGATTTCGTGTTATGATGGTACCATGCCCCCTCGGGAAATGAATCAAAATTATTTTGAATAATTTTATTGATTTGTGTAAATTTGAATTAGATTACATTTTGATTTGTTTCCTGATAAAAAACATTTTGGAATATGCCCTGGTCGAATTAGATCATTGATGTGTCTTGAAGGGTAGATTTCCTGCCATTTTGATGAATAAGTCAACATTTTTCAATGTGGATTTTGATGTCAGATGATAGGCTATGATGTTTCAACCTCATGATATAGAGGATCAAAAATAGATGTGCTTGTTGTGATTGATAGAAACCTAAATTGAGTGGATATAATGGATGATGTTTGATGCTTGACTGATTAAGATGATCGATAAATGATTGACTAATTAATTTTTGGTTTGATAGGCTTAGTTAGATGTCTTGTTGATGCTCCATCTTGGTTGATGATATTTTGATATTTCTTGATGTCAATCAAAATCACTTGGTTCAGGTTGTATTGATGTCAATCTAATAGGATAGGTAGGTTGATGGATTGATTTTCCTTCCAAGGATCTAGAGTTATGAAATTTGGTACACTCAAGATGACTCAATAGATGATAGGATAAATGATTGATGTTAGATGATCAATTGTATGATTTGATTGATTGATATTTATTTTGATTGCAAAAAATGTTTTCCTCTAGAACATTTATGGTGTGAGGCTTATAACTAGGGTCATTTGATATCGTTCAGGTGCATATGTAGGCAAAGGTGATGGATGGACTTAGTTTTTCCCTATTTGATCAAATGGTTATATTTCCCCTAGTTGATCATATGTATATTGATGAGATCCTTTATGTAGCATTGATCATTTGATTTATCAAAAATTTGATGATGTACTATGGTTATGGACTTTGATGATATAACCGTGATTAAATTTTCACCCCCTTTTTGAGAAATCCCATAACAACTATAATGCAAGATTAATCTAAAATGAATGCAAATGCAACTAAGATTGTCACTTATCACTGGATAATGCTATTTTATTTTTCATCATTGATATTTTTTGGAACTTGGAGTTGGTACAATCCTCACTGGTTAGTTTTACAAACCATGATGATATGAATACCTCCTTCCTTCAGATTTCAAAAATGAAGCTAGTACAATTCTCACTAGTTAGACCATGGTAGTATGAATATGGATTTCATCAGATTTAATGTTGCAAGTGGATTTTGGCATTAAGATATGGAAGAGCTAAATGGCCAAGGTATTCATTTGTGTAAACAGACAAAGATATGACCCATTTCAATATACAAATGTCCTCAATGATTCTTTGATTTTCATGTCATTAGACTAACTTGCATATATCTAAGAATCAACCTTATAAGCATAAATCACGAAAAAAAATCAAGTCTCCATCATTTTTTATCTAGTTAAAAAATCATTGGTTCGCTAAAAATACATGATGCAAAAATCAAGAAACATCTTTGAACTAACTTTTCTATTTGTTTATTGATCCATTTTTTCAGGAAAACGTTCCATCCATTTGATCCTTGTGCACATTATTTGATTTGGATATTCCAGCTTAGCATCTAATGTGCTTAGCTTTGAATTTTATATGGGTCAAGTATTTGAAATTTTGAAATTTGATGTTTAGATCGATTGAAAATTGTCAAAGGTTGTGATTCTGGATTCTTGATAAAGTGTGTTGAAGTCATACTCATGTTTTTTTCTTTGATGAGCTCTTTTGAATTTGAATTGTGCCCCTAGTTGGATTTGACAATTATAATGGACCAAGGCAAATTTCAAAACCATGATGAAATATTTATGTACAAATGTATCTTTGAGAGTTTATGAAAGATTTTTAATGATTTTTAGAATTTTTGTTGTTTTTCAAATTTTTAAAGATAGAGATTTTAAAAAATTTTAAGATGTTTTTTTTTTTTTAGGAACATTTTTTACTTTTTATATATTTAGATATTACTAATTCTCAAGAAAGATCGCATTGGTTTTCCTCAATGTCTACCAAGGTGTAGGACATTACAGATGGATGAGAAATTTGATGGATCAAAAATGAATAGGTCATGATGGCTGGAGTGACAGAATGCGACCTGTAGGACCATCTCCTTAAGATTACCCAAGCTGGGGAAAAAATATATCTCAATGTAGGCAACTTATGTGGTAGTTGATAGCATATGGGATAATGACCTAGTGTTATGCAAGCATTGTTAGAGTAAAAATGTATTTTCACTCATTAATTAAATCATTATTGATTTAATTATTCAGTCCCCTCTTTATCTCTAGTTCACTTAAGCTAAGCTTTAGGCATATAATAATTAATTATTATCATGCAACCTAGGTTTCTCCACCTTTTGGGTTTTTGATCTCCTTTATAAGGATTGATCTCTTTGTAATTATTAATTCTTTGGTAATTCCCTCTATTCTATCTCTGAATGAATATTTCATCTTTCAGATCAATATTTGTCTTGTCTACATTATTTTATTTTGTAATAGGTTATTTGCATGCAGTGGATCTTGGTGATATAATTCTATGAATTATAACAAGCATGTGGTCCAAAAGAGTGGAAATGTCAAGAGATTTTGGAGAATCTATTTTACATTTCAATGTTCTTCATGTTGATCAAGACCAAACTGTCAATTCGGATATGGAATGGATAGGATCATGCAATCAAGATAAAGGGGTGATGGAGGCTATGAGTGGATGGTTTGGTATTATGGAAAGGATTCTTAGGATTAATGAAGGTGGATTTGGTATATGAAAGATCATGATAGGGTAGGATGGATGCAACAAGCAAATAGGATGATGGAAAGGATAATAGATGTCAAGATACCTGATGCTCATGGATATGTTAAACCTTATCAAGATGAAATATTAAAGAAGGAAATATGATAGGATAAATGGTAGATAATAGATGGAACTTTCCCTCAAGTGTAGAGTGCAAGAGCGAGGAATTACATATGATGCTTGTTTGCCAGGTTTTCATCATTGTACTTGCCCAAGGCACCGCAATAAGTGGCTTCCACCATAGGATGTATTTATTTCTCTTCACTTTTGATATTTTTTTCTTTTTTTCTTTTTTTCTTTTTTTCTTTTTTTCTTTTTTTCTTTTTTTCTTTTTGTCTTTTTCTCTTTTTTTCTTTTTGATATTTTTCATTTTTTCAATTTATTTTTTTTCTTTTTTCAGCAGCTTGATCTTTGGATAATGCTCTTTTGAAATATATGTTATAATGGAACATGGAGGATAATGAAGATGGTGGCTAAGAATTCATGTGATTGGATAAGGGGGATGAAAGGATGGAAAATAGGTGTTGGTTAATGGATGGGATATTGGAAGGTTTGTGTAGGGATAGATGGAAATGGTTGCAAGATCAACTTTTTCACATACCTTGAAGGGTGATGGAATGATGGAGGAATAATAGATTGGAAAGCTTGAGGTTTTGATGTGGGAAAGAATGTAAATCTTGGGATACATGGACCAAAAATGGATGGAGGAAGTGATATGGTAGTTGAGGTAGTGGATTTTGGGATATAGAAACCCAAAGTAGACTTGGAAAGTGGAAAGTGTTGGAAAGGAGATGGAGCGAAATCCTTTGGAATCTTAAATGTCAACTTTGATTTTTATTTTGTGTGCAAGTATTTAAAAAGTGACTTGCGAATCCATATAACTATTCATTTTTCTTCCTTTTCTGATGGTTTTGAATGCATTTCTTAATGAGGGATTTTGGAACTCATATTTTCTTTAATTTTTTCTTTTGCTTGATGGACCTTTGTGGTCGCTTTGATATTTCCTTTTTCTTGATGGACCTTTGTGGTCTCTTTGATATATAATTTTGATTTGTATTTGCATGTAGATTAGATTGGACATGTTGATCTTTATACATGTGTGGATTCTTAGATTTCTGATTTTCTTGTTTGACATTCAAGTTCTTCCAAAGGTTTTGGGAATCATGGAAGGATAGGGATGATATGGAGGGTTCATGTGGATAGGTTCTTGTAAATTCCTCAATTATGTGTACATTTGTTGATATTTATATGTGATAGGAATATTGAATGGTGAGATATAAATGGTAGGTGTGATCAATGGAGAGATATATGGACCCAATATGGATGGAAGGGATGAAGGATTTAGCTTTGGAATATAGGGACCAAGAATGGATTTGGAGGATGTATAAGGATGATGATTTCATTTAAATGGAGGGATATAAGGTATGTAAGGTATATCAACATATTTATTGTTAAATTTATTTCCAAGGATCTCATCTTCAATATTTATATTTATACCAATAGGCTCATGAATAGCTTTCATAGGATCAACTTTTGTAGGATAAACTAAAGCTTGAGGGGATTTATTATTATGAAATGGATTGGAAGGAATTATATGTTCTTAAGGTATACATGGAGGATCATGACAAGGAAGTGATTGGATATTTTGATCTTGACAAGGATCTTTGGATGATGTAGAGAGGATACTTTTCTCTTTATTTTCAATAGGCTCATTGGAAATTGTGGAAGGGATATCTTGATCTTTCTTGGAAAGTGGACAAGATACAAGGCTTGGAGAGATACTATGTTTTAGGTGGAAAGTTATCATCTTGGAAGAAATGAAAGGTTAATAGGGGATCTTATGTAGATCAATGCTGCAAGAAGCCACAAAGTGAACCCAAGTGCTCAAACTAAGGCAACAAGTTAAAACCAATATTGTCCTAGAAATCCTTGTAGCCTTTTCTAGGTGGTTTTCCTAAGACAAATTTTTCTTTTGAAAAGAGAATTGGAAAATAAACTACATAATTAGGTACCATTTAGGAAGTTACAAAAAACCCAAAATTCACAGAGACCAACTCTACTCCAACACCCCTGAACACCTGCAAGACACACAGACCTAATTGGACAAATTAGGTTTGGTTTGCAAAGCAAGTATCAAGATATGGGTACACAGAGTTGATACAATAACCCAAGAGTTTTAAAATAAATAAAAAATATCCAAAAACACCAATCTAGAAAGTCCCATCAGATGATCCATTCATTTGTTCATACATTTTCTTACTTGATTGGTCAAATACATGAGGATATTTTGATCTTAAAAATCACAGACCTAACTTTGAGCTCCTGAGCTTCTGAATTCCTATAGTACATGTCCCTAAATTTCATTTTCAAAGTGGACATGAGGATCCACTAGAGAAATCCCAAGTTAGGGATCCATATTATGTACAAACCCAAAATAGGAGGGTGTCTGGACTGTGCTTACAAAAACACTTCTAACTTCTACAAATCAATACTAAATTGAATGAAACAAATTGCAACAGAAAGTAAGCTCACAACACCATAAAAATATATTACTAGTTTTTCTTAGGGGAACCACACAACATCGTACACACTCAAAATGCTCAGAAAACTATTCATATTCCTTCAAAACTTATCAAGTTGTACATATTTATTACATATCAATCTTCTCTCTTTTTTTTTCTCTCCTCTCCAAGGGAGAATTTTTATATCATCATACCATCGATTCAGCTGCCCCTCTACAAGTTTTAACAGATGGAATACCAAATAAAACTATGTCAGGTTACTTGGAAATATGTTGACAACCTGACACTCAGCAATAAGCAAATTTTCTCGACAACAATGCATCTTTTCTGAGCAACTATGCAACTTTGATGTTTTTTAGGAAATGTTGAAAAAGAAAAAAAATTGACACCAAACTCTTAGGGGGGAATCTAAACATGACAAAACCTTGGACTAAGGTTCAAAGACATAAAAATGACAAGATATTTCATTTTAATGGCTTAAGGAGACCTTAAGGTTTATAGTGTACCTTAAGACCCTTAACCCTACAAAGTAAATTGAGATCTTAAAATAGGATGATCCAAGGAATCAATCCTTTATTCTTTAAAAGAAATTTAACCTAGAACTGAAAATGAAAAGAAAACTATTCTATCACACAATAAGTAGAGGGTTCTTGGCACCATACTCCTTGAAAAAAGAAACTCAGTTCTCTTGAGTTGATATGTCTGCAAGTTTGAGTCCAGTATTTTCAATGGTTTCAGGTGTCATCCATGAAGCATCTTCCAGGGGTTGGTTTTTCCATTTGACTAGAAACTCATAGTAAGTTTTCCTTCTCATTTGGTTACCCACTCTCTTTTCAACAATGGATTTTATCTCTAGATTAAGTGGCTTGGGTACATCTTGGAGCAATTTCTCAAAGTCTGGATCCTGATCTCTTATAGTAGAGGCATTATCAACTATACCTTTGAAAGCATAGATGTCAGCAATGTTGAAGATAGGAGATATGTTGGAAATTAATTGATTTTGTGTAAATGTTATTTACTTTTTGGTTGTTATTTATGGAAACACATCTGGGTTTCAGATTGATTCCAGTAAAGACAAGTTTTGATGATTCATAAATTGACTAAGTGTAGAAGCAGAGATACAAAAGTGTTTTGGATGTCGAAGATCAAGATCGATGATTTAGGGCAAGAGAACTTACAGGAAGATAGTATGGGGTATGTATGACCTCCACCTAAGATAAATTTTGTTTTGGTTGAGTCTACATAGTTAGAAATAATTGAAGATAGACAAACTGCAGGAGAACAGTGAAATAGAGTAGTTTTGACACTAGCAAAGATTGAGGGAGTATGACTTGGAATCGAGACAATCAAAGTTGTATTTTGGTTTTTGATAACCTCTACATTAACTATACAAGAGTGTCGACTATGAATTTAGCATTTACTATATTAAATGTATTTTTTATTGAAGGCCAAATTTGTAATATTAGTAATATTCATACTGAGAGCTGACTTTGTAAAGTTGTGAGATATATATGTAAGATCTTTTTGATAAAGAGAGTGATAGATGAGTTGGAAACTTGGATGAGTTGTTGAGAAAATAGAAGAGTAGACAATATCAGAGATCATTGAAGAACAATAAAGGAACTATCTAAGCACTAGTGTTGCTTGTTTTTGTTCATGACTGAGAACACTTTGTAACCTGAATTATCTTGTAAGAGTTGTAAGCTTAGTTGGCCACTAACAAGGGGTTGTGAACCTTTAACAGGGTTGTAATTCCTTTAACAAGGAAATGTTCTATGTAATATTCAGCTACTAACAAGGCTAGGTCTCCTTACAGGGACATTATACTTTAGTACACTCTTTTGGGTACCATCCCCACTGGGTTTTTCCCTTGGCCAGGGTTTCTTCAAAAACAAAATATGGTGTTATGAGTACTGTTTCATTTTATTATGTTCTTTTCTTTACTGCAAGTTTATGGATAATATTTAAATGGTTGAAGAATTTAATTAAGTGCTATAATACTGATTCACCCCCCTCTCAATATTATCCAATCCTAACAATTGGTATCAGAGATTTTGGCCCCTTGAGAGAAAGTCTAACATCTTGAAGGAGATCAGAATGGATTTGGACAGTTTGCAAGAAAAATTTGATGCTGCACTTGAAGACCTTGACAAAGCAAAAATAGAAAATGGAGAGCTGAGATTCAACATGTGAAGAGCTAGAAAATTCATAAAGAAACTCAAAGATCAACTTGAGCTTTCCAGAAATCAAAGACAAGATCTTGTGGTTCAAATAAAAGTGGATTCAGATGAAGATAGTTCAGATCAGGTAAAGCAACTAAAAAAAGAGAATGAAACTCTGAAACTTTAAAATGAGACTATGGCTTAAGAAATATAGGTACAAAAGGATGCTAAGAATAAATTTGAAGAATCTTTAAACAGTACATTAGATCAAATGACGAATGAGGCAAACAACTACAAGAATAAATATCTGGAAATGGAAAAATACAATCAAATTATAAAAGGTGAACTTGTTGAAGCAAAGAAACACATTGAGAAACTTCACACCAGTAGTGATTTGATTGATGAATAGAGAGACAAATAGAAAGATAAAGGTGATATGACTGGCATGTTAAAAACACTGAGAGGGGGTGGGTGAACTAGTGTTTGTCTATTTATTATATTTCAAAAACTTTAAACATAAACCAAATATATATCAATTGAAGCTTAATACAAGAACACATAACACATGATATGATTACAGAGAAACCTTGATCAGAGGAAAACCCCGGTGGGAATTAGTACCCACAAATATTGCACTATTTTAATGAACTTGTTAAAGTTCCTTTGCCTTGTTAGGAGTAGTCTTTACAATGCAAGTACAATGACCTAGTTAAGGGTCTAACCCTGTTAGGATTATTTTACAAATAACCCTATTAGGGGTGAGGACTCACTATCCAAGAAGCTCACTACTCAATAGGATAAATGCTACAACCTCCTTGATAATAGATATACACTATATCCAAAAGTGAACTGTTGTATGTGACACACTTGTCTAATTAGTTCCGATTATGCACTAATGCTCTTATACTCTTCAAGAGCTTTATCTCATTCTAACATCTTATATTTTTCTTCTATATCTCTCTTTTGCATATTTCTTTGACACACTCTGATACAACTTTGCATGTTCTATATATATGTTCATGCCTGAATAGACGCAACTATAAACAAGACCTTAGTTGGCCCAAAAACAAAATTCACAATGCTTCCAAACAAATTGGCTTAAGCTTGTTTACAATAATATTTAATACATGATTACAAACTTATTAAAATAGGCACTTAGCCTTTACAAAACAAAAGATTACACGCTAATCAAAAAATTAAAGTCAGCTTCATACTCTATTTTCTGAACTGCTAGTGTACTTGATCTTTCTGTAACTTGTACATACTGACATTCTGTACCATGCATGTATAGTGTAAGCATAAAAAACATATCATATAGCTTATGTGTGAATGTGCATGTCTTGATTCATTCTGTCTCACATGCATTGGTGCTCTGATCGACTGCATACTATCTTCTATACTTAGCCATTTTGTCTTACAAGTTTACTTGAAAAAACCTCATATGACTTTCTTTCCATAATGAAAACACAAAATAAGTCACATTCTCCCTGAGATTGAACTTTCCAACAATCTCCCCCTTTGTCATTAATGGAAACAAAGGAATGTGGCGAAGTTACTCAAACTTTGAATAATACCAAAAAACTGTATGTCGTCCTCTTCTATTCATAGTTCTTAAAATATATATAACATATACACATACACCTTATATAAATTACTCCCCCTTTGAAATTAATGAAAAAGGTGTCAAAATTTTGAGTCCTTGAGTACTTACTCTGAATATACATCTGGATAATCTATCTGCAGATTCTTGATCTATTGCCGCCAGAATGCCTTCAGTGCATCAACAGTTTGTAGATGGGTGCATAGGGAATATGTAAGCTTTTCCATCTTTTTCAGATCCATGCTGGGTCCTTGATCATAGGCAACAATGGTTGCATCTATCTATTTGATGTTCTCATTCAAAACTGGTAAGGAGGGTGCAAGTGCATTTTTCAGTTGAGTCTACCTGATCCTTATCTTGCTGATATCCATTTTGGCTTTTTCAATCTTGTCTATCTGCCCTTGATAGATGTTGTTTCAGATGTTTATGTCTTGGGGTGATGTTTCAACTAATTGTCTTATCTTATCAACCAATATATCCTCCTCTTCTATCTTTTTGATATGCTCAGAGGTGAGTTTGCCTCTGTCCATGCAATTTTCTATTACCTTTCTTCCTTTTGATGCCAACTCTTTCAATATGTCTAACCAATCTTTAATGAATTTAAATCTAAAGAAAAATTCTTTACCAATTCATTCAATCTTTCCTTTTATAATTTTCCTCTGTAGTTCTAGTAGCTGAGTCTGCTAGACTTGTAAAGTGTGCCTTGAAGCTTGTTAGAATGCTATCTACATCATCAACTGACTAAATTTTGGCCACTTTCTTGTCTATAGGAACTAGGTCATTCAGGATGTTCACTGACTTCAAAAAGAGAGGGTTTCTCATAACTTGTTTCTCTTTGGATTTTTCCATGGCTAGGACACTGATCTTGATCAAGTCTTCTTCTCCCCATGCATCTAGATTTGTTGAGTCAGGAGTTAAACTTGACAACAATGAAGTTGATGGTTGAATGGATGGGGTGAATATATTATTTTGACTAGTATCCATACATTCACTTTTTACTGGGATCTCCATAATTGGTGTTTCATTAGTTTAATTGTCTTCCTCTTTATTCAAATCTATTGAATCTTTAGAGGGAACTTCATCTTGTTGTAAAGATGTGTCATCAGTGCATACCTCCTTGGTCTCTTCAATGCTTACAAATGCTTTTTCAAATTTGTCCATATCATTGTCAAAAGCGGTCATGGATATCTTGATATCATCAATCACAATAGTTTCTCCTGAATCTTTGACTGTATTAGAAGCTATTGAAACTAAGGGTGCTAAAACCTGTGAACTTGTCTTAGGTGCATTTTGAATCACTGGTTTTGTAACCTGTTTGGGAGGAACTGGAGTTACCTTTTGTAGGCGTCATTGATGGATACATATGTCTATCCAAAAATACTTGCTCAAATGATTTCTGAGTCTCTTCACCAACCAACTCATATTTTTTGTTCATGATATGGAGAACTCTTGATTTGGTTCTGAGATGAGGCTTTACTAGATCCAATAGAATGGTTTTCTCATCATGTGAGAAAAATGGAAGAAGATTGTCTAATGTTTCTTCTCTTATCCTCGTATCCTCTTCAATTTCTTTCCTTTTCAATACATCAAGTATGTTCCATACCTTGTCTGGTATGACTTTTTTAAGTTCCAATACTGTCCTCTTGAACTTAATCATGTGAGAGATGATCATAGAGTGAATTTCTAATTTTTCTATCTCTTGGTATTTGTCATAGACATTCTTGATAGATTCTAGTCTTCCTTCAATAATAATTATATTCTTTAGGACTGTTAGACTAGGTCTAAATCCTACCTCAGGAGGAGCTTGAGTGTTCTTTACCTTGCTCCTTGTGGTCCTTGAGGATGGATGACTTGTAGGAACTTGCTTCTTCCTTCTAGTTAACTTACTAGGTACATAAGGTGGAGAGGATTCTAGATCAATGGTGGTTGATGGCACAGATGTACCTTCATCAAATTTCTTCTTCTTCTTCTTAGGCATATCATCGGACTTTTCCATTTTCACTTCTATAGGATTTTTCTCAAGTTCTTTAGCAATCTTAGCTTCCCTAGCTCTTTCTAGGTCTTCTTGTGTAACCCCATGAACTTTTAGGATATTTGAAGTAATCCTTGATGCCTTCCTTTTGTTGTCAGCACTGTATAAGATAGAATCAACTTGACTTGTCTTTTCTCTGTATGTTCCCCATCTTGGTCCATTTGGATCTTTGGGTGCAAACAAAAGAACTTGTGCATATCCTTCCAACACATGTTCTTCAACTTCATAGCCAAGTGGATGAATCCATTTGGTTCTAGATTCAACAACCTCCATGCAAGTACTGTCAGTTTCTACCATGAAGCATATAGTGTCTTTGTACTTATCAACTATCTTTTCTAGTATTCTAAACCTTTTCTGCATCTTGATCCTAAATTTTTTGATGCTCAATGCTCAAGTGCTCCTTGAATGCTCAATCTAGAATGCAAAGTGAGGTTTAAAGATCTTTTACTAGTTTATATAAAAGATTATTGCATTTAATGCTCGTTGTCATAAAGTGGTTTATAAAGAGAATTTCAAAATTTATTCTAAATGAAGTAAAATCAATGCGTGCATGCATACAACCTTATTTCATTTTTATGTACATGAATCCATAGGCGCATACTCGGAGGTGAGTATACAAGCCACACAGGGGTTCAGAGCTAGAATAGATCCCCATAAGACCATGAGGGTCAACTATCCAGAAGTAGAAGGTGTGTCCACTGAGGATACATCTACTACCTTGTTCTCTTCATTGTCCTTCTTTACTTCAATGCAAATTTTATCTGAATCAGTTTTGGCTTGTACAAACTTAACTTCTCCTGATTCTTCAAATAGTGACTTTTTAGGATTCTCTCGTCTTTGTTCTCTTGACCTGCAAAACCTTGGGATGTGTCCTTCTATTCCACATGAATGACAAATGACAGGAGGTCTGATGTTGTTATTCATCATGCTACACTCCTTGGCTGTGTGTCCATTGTAGTTACATATCTGACATGTAATGTTCTAAAGGTTTCTTTGAGGTTGATTTCTCTGATTGTATTGAGTCATATTTCTTTGATTTTGTTGTGACTGATTTCTTTGATTTGTTCTGCAATGTATAGCCATGTGACCAAACTTATTATAGGAGTAACAATAACCATTAAAAGGTCTTACTTCTTTACAATCTCTTGCCAAGTGTACATGCTTGTTACAAGCATAACAAGTTATGTTAACTTGCTTGAGTTCATCTTTAGATTGTTTGGTTTTAGCCTCTGCAATATTCTCAGTCTTCTTTGCTTCAGTGGATGTCTCTTGTGATTTCTTTCTTTCTTGTATTGAATTGATTTCAATTTGAGCTATACTGTATCCCATACCAATGGTATCACCTTTTAAGTTTTGTGCATACAGTTGTGATTGAATTAGATCAAAACTTGTTTGTAGTTTATCAATCTTGTCTTTTTCTTCTGTTAGTTTAGATTCTATCTTTTTCTTGATGTTTTCTAATTCCAAGATTTTTGAGTTCTCTTGCATAAGTTCATCATTTATTTGTTTTCTCTCTTTGGTCTTTTCTTCAATGGCTATTAGGCTATCTGTAAGTTGTTAATGCAAATCTTCAATTTTATCTTTCAAAGACATGTTTTCTTCATTCAACTTCTTGACCATTTTTCCCAAATCATTGGTAGAGAAATATTTCAGATTTTTCCTTAATTTCTTGATAAGCATTCGAGAGCCATCAACTTTTAGTTTAAGTTCCTCATTTTATTTTTCAGATCTATCAAGATCCTCAAGGGATGCTTCAAGATTCTTTTTCAAATGTTTTACTTCTGTTGAGTCCATGATCTCCTCAAGTGGTTAAACTTTCTTTCAGAGGACCAGAGCTCTGAAACCAATTGCTAGAAACACTGAGAGGGGGGGGGGGGGAATTA
>MU224781.1:1590834-1604851 GCA_018584345.1 Thuja plicata | reverse complement strand
AGTGTTTGTCTATTTATTATATTTTAGCAACTTTAAACATAAACCAAATATATATCAATTGAAGCTTAATACAAGAACACATAACACATGATATGATTACGGGGAAACCTTGATCAGAGGAAAACCCTGGTGGAAATTAGTACCCACAAATATTGCACTAGTTTAATGAACCTATTAAAGTTCCTTTGCCCTGTTAGGAGAAGTCTTTACAATGCAAGTACAATGACCTGGTTAAGGGTCTAACCCTATTAGGAGTATTTTACAAATAACCCTATTAGGGGTGAGGACTCACTTCCAAGAAGCTCACTGGTCAATAGGATGAAGGCTACAACCTCCTTGATAATAGATATACACTATATCCAAAAGTGAACTATTGTATGTGACACACTTGTTTGATCAGTTTCGGTTATGTGTTGATTCTATTATACTCTTCAAGAGCTTTATCTCATTCTAACATCTTATACTATTCTTCTATATCTCTCTTCTACATATTTCTTTGAAACACTCTGATACAACTTTGCATGTTCTATATATATGTTCATGCCTAAATAGATGCAACTATAAACAAGACCTTAGTCAGCCCAAAAACAACATTCACAATGCTTCCAAAAAAATTGTCTTAAGTGTGTTTAAAATAATATTTAATACATGATTACAAACTTATTACAATAGGCACTTAGCCTTTACAAAACAAAAGATTACACGCTAATCAAAAAACTGAAGTCGGCTTCATGCTCTATTTTTTGAACTACTAGTGTACTTGATCTTTCTATAACTTGTCTGTACTGACATTCTATACCATGTGTGTATAGTGTAAGCATAAAAACATATCATAGAGCTTATGTGTGAATGTGCATGTCTTGATTCGTTCTGTCACACGTGCGTTGGTGCTCTAATCGACTGCATATATTTGTTCTGCTCTGTCTTCTATACTTAGCCATGTTGTCATACAAGTTTACTTGAAAAAACTTCATATGAATTTGCTTCCATAATGACAACACAAAATAAGTCACATTCTCCCTGAGAATCAACTTTCCAAGATGGTATTGGCTTCAATGAAGTTGAATGCTCAAAGAGTCAGGAAGAGAAATCAAATGAGAAGATTGATGTTGAGAAACCTTAAATTGAAGAACCTAAAGAGAATATCAGACCTTTTAGAGGTAGATGCTTTGGCTGCAACAGATTTGGACACATGAAGAGAGAATGCAGAGGTAATGCCCCTTTTAGAACTTTTTATGGTTATTTTTTTTACTGTAATGGATATGGGTACAAGAAAGCAGAATGCAGAAAACCTAATCAATCAGGATATAGATAAGAGAATGGAAGAGAATCTATAGTGAAACCTACATGCTACAAATGAAATAACATTGGACACATTGTGATGTACTGTAAGCTGCAATTTAATCAGGAAAGAAGACCTCCTATATGTTATAAATGCAATAATCTAGGACAAAAGTTTTGTAGGTATAATGGATCAGACAACAGAAGAGTACCACCTCCTATGAATTCACAAAAGAATGCAAATGATATTGGCAAGAGTGTTGCAGATTTAAAGAATGATTTTGAAAGTGGTTTTAAGAAGGTAGAAGATAGAAACAGTGGTAAGATATGGAAAATCAAAGAAAAAAGTGAGACATCAGTTTAGGGAGAGTCAGTAGAGGCTACTGGATCTTTGCCAGATGGTAGCAAAATAGAATCGACCTAATTGGTTAATCATGGCCTTAGGGGGAGCATTAGATATAGACATCATAATATATCCTACCCTAAAATTCTTGGATTGAGCTTGAGCGAGCTTGGTTATAAGTTTGGCCGACATCATGAAATATACATCTAACAGTGCAACATCAGTCGATGCTGATATTTTGTTTGCAAGATCAAACAGCCGACTGGACAGTTTTAAGTAAAAGTGAAATTCATGACTTAAACTTGTATAAAGTAGTATTTGATGACCTATCTCTTTACCATTTGACTAAGATAAAGATAAGGAGATCATAGAGAAGAGAAATTCAAACTATTCTACATTGGTCGTGCATGATCAATTGAAGGATAAACTCAGAATTCAGTGGAAGAAAGGTATTTACATCATCTAGACATGGATGCACCTATTATTTGTTATGTTACAAATCAACCTAGGTATAAATTTAAGAAACATCCATTCAAATCATGTGAAGAGGATCTAGAGGGATCATTTTCCAAAACCCTGTATGGCGTATTACACGTAGAAGATATTAGGGCTTACATACATTGTAAGTATGATATACTGGGAATTGATGATATATCAATTGAGATGGAGTATATGACTAATAATGGAATCATGAGAGAAGAATACAAACACATTGATCAGCTAAGCATAAGGAAAATTCTAGAATTATGTGAATTTGATGAAGATGAATGGTTCAAGATAGTACTATAAAGTAGGTTTCATGATTAGTTTATCTGGATAGGTGATCAACCTATGAAGATTTGTAGTGACCTAATCCATGAAATCAATGTACTAGACAACACTAGAGTCATCCTTATTGTAGAAAAACATGTAAAGAAATAAGTTGAAATCCTAACTCATTCCAAATGGGAGAGATGGGCAATGACAGTAAATGACATCTTTCAGCAAGATGTAAGATTGATTTCTATGATACTTGGGTACAAGTTCTACTATAGTAGCAGACTTAACTCAGTATCTACTGGAGTAATCATGATGGCATGGAGAATGGTGAAGGAGAATGTAAAATATAATCTATGCAAAGTTTTGGCACAGCAATTCCTTGAGAATGTGAAGTTAGTGAAGAAGGACAAAACTAAGACCTTTGAATTTGGTTCATTTTTAGTGCATATATGTATTCATATTTACCACAAATTTATTGGTTTACATCCTAGTGGTTGGAAATCTGGGATACCTACTGGTATTCTAATTTCACAGAGCTACAAGAGACAGAATTATTCTTGGGTTGATGGTGAACTATTTGGTATGATCAAGATACTACAGAGATAAATGAAACCCAGATACAGGGTACATGGAGACATTGTTCAAAAATACAAAAATAAAATTTGTTTCATGGTTGAAACTGGTTGTGTGTGTTTTGAAGAAATCATACCCAGAAAAAAATGGTGTTATCCCATGGGCTATGAAGTAAGTTCTGAGGTACTTACCATGCAAGTAGAACATGTCCTTGCATCATAAATTGATACAATAGAGGAAAGATGGGGAACATATGAGGAAAAGTCAGCAAAGGTGAGAGAAGAACATACTAGAGGTCTAAGGAAGAGAAAGATTGAGAATCTTGTACATGAATGTGGAGTAAAATCTGGGTTGACAGAAGAAGAACTAAAAGAAGTCAAAAAGAAGATGAAAGTAAGATCTCTTGGACCAAAAAGTGGAATTACTGCAGCCCCTCCCACTCCTGAGGTAGTTATGGTAGACAATCCACCTCCTCCTTAACAGAAAATAGAAAAAGAGCAAAACATTACTTCTCGAGTTACTAGATCAAGCATGCAAACATCACCTAAAGAGAAGAGCACAGTAAGAGAAGAGAAGAAAGAAAAAAAAACACATATGGAAACCTAACCCGAAGATGTTAGAGAAGAGAGCATTAGAAAAATGTAAATTGGTCACAGTTGATAAATACTATAACAGGTATGAAGAAGCATAAAAGCTTAAGATTGAGGACATTGTGATTGAACACTTACTTAATTTCAAGAAAACACTTTTAGAATTTGAAGGAAGTATACCTATAGACTTATATGGGAGATTGCAGATAAGAAAACATGTAGCAAAGATTGAAGATGATACAATCAGGAACCAAGAAATTGATAACATGCTTCCTATAATATCAGTACAAGAAAGGGATAGAATATACAAGGAGCTAAAACCTTTGTTAAGGACTAAGGTGAGATTATTGAAAATCATGGCGAGGAATTATGATGAAGTCACTGAGGAAACACAGAAGGCACTAGAGAAGATATTGATGAATACTACTTCTGACAAGCCCTCACCTCCTAAGACCACTTCACCCACACAATTGGGAATGGGTGAAAGATCAAAAGCAACAGAGACAACTGCAGAAAAGAGAGAAGTAGATCCACTACCAGATTTCTATGTTTCTGGTGTATTAGTAACTCTTGACACCTCTCAAGATGAAAAGGACCCTTTTTCAGGAAATATGGATACTTCTATGGCAGATGAGGCTGAACACAAAGAGGAAGAAGAACAGAAGAAGGAAGAGGAACAAAATAAGGAAGAAGAGCATAAGAAGAAGAACTGAAGATAGATCAGCAAGAGGATGAAAAGAAAGAGGTAAACACATTATTCATTTCATTGTTGGCAAGAAGTGATGTAAATATTGACGACATAGATGAAGTTGAATAAGAAAAATTGGCATTAACTACTTTAAACAAAGCCAAGGAAAGATTAGAATAGAATGGAAACAAGAAGGCCAAAGTAATTAAAAGATCTATTGATACTGTAAACAAATTTCTTCCAGTACCTATTGTTTTCCAGAACAAAGATGACATTGAAAATCTAAGAATTACACTTGATGAATTTGATGGGCAATATGAGAATTTATTGAAGATTGCAAAGGAGAAGGCGGAAAAGACATACTCAGAGAAGAGGTTAACAATAGTTTGCAAGTCTATCACATGTGACTTAGGAATTGTGAAAAAATTCTTGAAAAATACAAGGATTTGCATTGGACATGGGAGAAAATTGTTTAGTTATTTTATAAATCCAATAAGGAATGATCAAAATGTAGAAGACATTATTGCCAAAGAGAGGGAAACTCTGAATAGCATGATGGATGGTTGTGAAACATCTTCACAATCCACAACAAATTTATACAAAGAAGTCACAAGAATTCTGGCTAAACTCAGTGTATTAGATAATGAGAAAGGGGGAGTATTGACAAGATTCAATTTGTTGAAGAGATTTATCACTCCTAAGTTATCAATACTTGAGGTTCATCTCTCAGACTTGGAGAAAGTAACAGATTCACTGGATAAATCTATGCCCACAAAATTGAAAGAAGCTGAGACCACATCATTTTCACTGAATGGCTTAATTCACATTAGCCAAATTTTGTTCCAAACATGGACTACAGAAGTGAAGATCTTGGAAGATTCTTTTCAGGATATTCTGAAACAGGTGAGCAAGCACTAAAACATATTGTTTTATATGCACCTTTGTCATTGTTGTCAAATGGGGAGAGGAGAAGAAAAAAATATAGATATATATATATATATATAATAAAAAAATTATATAGGAGAAGAAAAAAAAAAAAAAAGGAAAGGAAGATTTTAGAGGAGACGGATTTGTTGGAACACTTATTCATTTTTTTTGTTAAGTGTTTCCATCAATTCCAAAGGGAGAGATTGTTGGAAAGTAATAATTTTTGTGTAAATGTGATTTAATTTCTGGTTTTCATTTATGGAAACACATCTGGGTTTCAGATCGATTCCAGTAAAGACAATTTTTGATGATTCAAAAATTGACTAAGTGTAGATGCAGAGATATAGAAGTGTTTTGGATGTCGAAGATCGAAATCAATGATTTAGAGAAAGAGAGATTAGGGGAATATAATATGGGGTATGTATGACCTCCACCTAAGATAAATTTGGTTTTGGTTGAGTCTACAGTGAGTTAGAATGAATTGAAGACAGACAAACTGTAGCAGACCAGCGAAACAAAGCAGTTTTGACAGTAGCAAAGATTGAGGGAGTATGACTTGGACTCCAGACAATTGAAGTTATATTTTGGTTGTTGATAACCACTACATTGACTATGAAAGAGTTCTGACTATGCATTTTTATTTACTATATTAAATGTATTTTGTATTGAAGGTCAACTTTCTAATATTTGTAATATTCATACTGAGAGCCGACTTTGTAAAGTTGTGAGATATATATGTAAGATCTTTTTGATAAAGAGAGTGATAGATGAGTTGGAAAGTTGGCTGATTTGTTGATCGAATGGCAGAGTAGAGAATGATAGAGATCATTGAAGAACAATAAAGGAACTATCTAAGCACTAGTGTTGCTTTTTTTTGTTCATGACTGAGAATACTTTGTAACTTGAATTATCTTGTAAGAGCTGTAAGCTCAGTTGGCCCCTAACAGGGTGTTGTGAACCTTTAACAAGTTTGTAATTCCTTTAACAAGGAAATGTGCTTTGTAATATGCATCTCCTAACAGGGCTAGGTCTCCTTATAGGGACATTATTCTTTAGTACATGCTTGTGGGTACCATCCCCACCGGGGTTTTCCCTTGGCCAAGGTTTCCACACAAAAAAAACATGGTGTTATGAGTACTATGTAATTTTCTTATGCTCTTTTCTTTACTGCAATTTTATGGATAATATTTAAATGGTTGAAGAATTTAATTAAGTGCTATAATACTGATTCACCCCCCTATCAGTATTATCTAATCCTAGCAATTGGTATCAAATCTTTTGGCCCTTGGAGAGAAAGTCTAACATCTTGAAGGAGATCATAATGGATTTGGACAGTTTGCAAGAAAACTTTGATGCTGCACTTGAAGACCTTGACAAAGCAAAAGTAGAAAATGGAGAGTTGAGATTCAACATGCGAAGAGCTGAGAAATTCATAAAGAAACTCAAATATCAACTTGAGCTTTCCAAAAATCAAAGACAAGATCTTGTGTTTCAGATAAAAGAGGATTCAGATGAAGACAATTCAGATTAGGTAAAGTAACTAAAAGAAGAGAATGAAACTCTAAAAATTGAAAATGAGACTATGGCTAAAGAAATACAGGTATAGAAGGATTCTAAGAAGACATTTGAAGAAGCTTTAAATAGTGCATTAGATCAAATGAAGAATGAGGCTGAAAACTACAAGAATAAATATCTGGAAATGGAAAAATACAATCAAATTATAAAAGGTGAACTTGTTGAAGCAAAGAAACACATTGAGAAACTTCACACCAACAGTGATTTCATTGATGAAGAGAGAGACAAACAGAAACCTAAAGGTGATATGACTGGTATTGACTTCAATGAGGCTAAATATTAAAAGAATCAGGAAGAGAAATCAAATGAGAATATTGATGTTGAGAAACCTTCTATTGAATAACCTAAAGAGCATATCAGACCCTTCAGAGGTAGATGATTTGGTTACAATAGATTTGGACATATGAAGAGAGACTGTAGAGGAAATTTCCCTTTTAGAACTTTTTATTGTTATTTTTTTAACTATAATGGATATGGGCACAAGAAAGAAGAATGTAGAAAACCTAATCAATCATGATATAGACAAGACAATGGAAAAGAATCTACAGTGAAACCTACATGCTACAAATGAAATAACATTAGACACATTGTGAAGTATTGTAAGCTACAATTTAATCAGGAAAGAAGACCTCATATATGTTATAAATGCAATAATCAAGGACATATAGCAAATTTTTATAGGTACAATGGATCAGACAACAAAAGAGTACCACCTCCTATGAATTCACAAAAGAATGCAAATGATACCGGCAAGAGTGTCATAGATTTAAAGAATGATTTTGAAAGTGGTTTTAAGAAGGTAGAAGATAGAAACAGTGGTAAGATATGGAAGATCAAAGAAACAAGTGAGACATCAGTTTAGGGAGAGTCAGTAGAGGCTACTGGATCTTCACCTAATGGTAGCGAAATATAATTGACCTAACTAGTCGATCACGGCCTTAGGGTGAGCATTGGGTACAGACATTAGAATATATCCTTCCCCAAAATTCCTGGATTGAGCTTGAGCGAGCTTGGTTATAAGTTTGGCTAACATCAATGAAATATACATCTAAGAATGGAACATCAGCCAAGGCAGATATTCTGTTCTCATGATCAAACAGTCGACTGGACAGTTTTAAGTAAAAGTGAAATTCATGACTTAAACTTGTATAAAGCAACATTTGATGCCCTATCTCTTTACCCTTTAATGAAGAGTGAGCTAAGGAGATCAGAGAGTAGATAAATTAAGACTATTCTACATTGTTCGTGCATGATTGATTGAAGGATAAACTCAGAATTCAGTGGAAGAAAGGTATTTACATCATCTAGCTATTATTTTTGATGTTATAGATCGACCTAGGTATAAATTTAAGAAACATCCATTCAAATCATGTGAAGACATTCTAGAGGGAGCATTTTCCAAAACCCTGTATGGTGTATTACACATAGAAGATATTAGGGCTTACATACATTGTAAGTATGATATACTGGGAATTGATGAGATATCAACTGAGATGGAGTATATGACTAATAATGGAATCATGAGAGAAGAATACAAACACATTGATCAACTGAGCATAATGAAAATTCTAGACATATGTGAATTAGATGAAGATGAATGGTTTAAGATACTATAAAGTAGGGTTCATGATTAGTTTATCTGGATAGCTAATCAACCTATGAAGATTTGTAGTGACCTAATCCAAGAAATCACTGAACTAGACAACACTCGAGTCATCCCTATTATGGAGAAACTTGTAAAGAAATAAGTTGAAACCCTAACTCATTCCAAATGGGATAGACAAGAAATGAGAGTAAATGACATCTTTCAGCAAGATGTAAGATTGATTTCTATGATACTTGGGTACAAGATCTACTACAGTAGCAAACTTAACTCAGTATTTGTTGGGGTAATCATGATGGCATGGAGAATGGTGAAGGTGAATGTAAAATATAATCTATGCAAAGTTCTGGTGCAACAATTCCCTGAGAATGTGAAGCTAGTGAAGAAGGATAGAACTAAGACCTTCAAATTTGGTTCATTGTTAATGCATATATTTATTCATATTGAGCACAAATTTCCTGGCTTACATCCTAGTGGTAGGAAATTTGGGATACCTACTGGTATTCTAATTTTGCAGAGCTATAAGAGATAGAATTCTACTTGGGTTGATGGTGAACTATTTGGTATGATCAAGATACTATAGAGATAGATGAAAACCAGATACAGGACACATGAAGACATTGTTGAAAAATACAAAGATACAATTTGTTCCATGGTTGAAAATGATTGTGTGTGTTTTGAAGCAGTCATACCCAGAAAGAAATGGTGTTATCCCATGGGCTATGAGGTAAGTTCTGAGGTACTTACCATGCAAGTAGAACATGTCCTTGCATCAAAAATTGATACAATAGAGGAAAGATGGGGAACATATGAGGAAAATTAAGCAAAGGTGAGAGAATAACAGACTAGAGGTCTGAGGAAGACAAAGATTTAGAATCTTGTAGATGAATGTGGACTAAAAGCTGGGTTGACAGAAGAATAACTAAAAGAATTAAAAAAGAAGATGACAAAAAGATCTCTTGGACCAGCAAGTGAAAGTACTACAGCCCCTCCCACTCCTAAGGAAGTTATGGTAGATAGTCCACCTCCTCCTCAACAGAAAATAGTACAAGATGAAAACATTACTTCAAGAGTTACTAGATCAAGCATGCAAACATCACCTAAAGAGAAAAGCACAGTAAGATAAGAGAAGAAATCAAAAAACACATATGGAAACCTGACCTAAAGATGTTAGAGAAGAGAGCATTAGAAAAAGGTAAATCGGTCACAATTGATAAATACTATAACAGGTATGAAGAAGCAGACAAACTTAAGATTGAGGACATTGTGATTGGACACTTACTTAATTTCAAGAAAACACTTTTACAAATTGAGGGAAGTATACCTATAGACTTATATGGGAGATTGGAGATAAGAAAAAATGTAGTACAGATTGAAGATGATACAATCAAGAACCAAGAAATTTATAACATGTTGCCTGTGATATCAGTACAAGAAAGGGATAGAATATACAAGGAACTAAAACCTATGTTAAGGACTAAGGTGAGATTATTGAAAATCATGGCGAGGAAGTATGATGAAGTCACTGAGGAAACACAGAAGGAAATAGAGAAGATATTAATGAATACTACTTCTGACAAGCCCTCACCTCCTAAGACCACTTCTCCCACACAATTGGGAATGGGTGAAAGATCAAAATAAATAGAGACAAATGCTAAAAAGAGTGAAGTAGATCCACCACCATATTTCTATATTTATTTTGTAGTAGTAACTCTTGACGCCTCTCAAGATGAAAAGGACCCTTTTTCAAGAAATATGTATACTTTTGTGGCAGATGAGGCTAAACACAAAGAGGAAGAAGAACAGAAGAAGGAAGAAGAATAGAATAAGGAAGAAGAGCAGAAGAAGGAAGAAGAACTGAAGACAGATCAACAAGATCATGAAAATAAAGTGGTAAACACATCATCCATTTCATTGTTGGCAAGAAGTGATGTAAATGTTGACAGCATGGATGAAGTTGAATTAGTAAAATTGGCATTTACTACTTTAAACAAAGTCAAGGAAATATTAGAACAGAAAGGAGACAAGAAGGCGAAAGTAATTACAAGAGCAATTTATACTGTAAACAAATTGCTTCCAATACCTATTGTTTTCCAGAACAAAGATGACATTGAAAATCTAAGAATTACACTTGATGAATTTGATGGGAACTATGAGAATTTATTGAAGATTGCATAGGAGAAGGCAGAAAATACATACTCAGAGAAGAAGTTAACAAAATTTTGCAAGTTTATCACATGGGACATAGGCATTGTGAAAACTTGCTTGAAAAATGCAAGGAGCTGCATTGGACATGGGAGAAAAAATTTTAGTTATTGTATAAATCCAATAAGGCATGTTTAGAATGTAGAAGACATTATTGCCAAAGAGAGGGAAACTCTTAACAGTATGATGGATGGTTGTGAAACATCTTCACAATCCAAAATAGAGTTAGACAAAGAATTCACAAGAATTTTGGCTAAACTTAGTGTATTAGATAATGAGAAAGGGAGAGTATTGACAAGATTCAATTTTCTGAAGAGCTTTATCACTCCTAAGTTATCAATACTTGAGGTTCATCTCTTAGACTTGGAGAAATTAACAAATTCATTGGATAAATCTATGCCCACAGACTTGAAATAAGTTGAGACCACATCATTTGGACTAAATGCCTTAATTCACATTAGCCAAATTTTGTTCAAATTATGGACTGCAGAAGTGAAGATCTTGGAAGATTCTTTTCAAGATATTTTGAAAATGGTGAGAAAGGACTTAAACCTATTGTTTTATATGTGCCTTTGTCATTTTTGTCAAAGGGGGAGAAGAGAAGAAAATAAATATAGATACATATATATATATAATAAAAATATTATATAGGACAAGAAAATAAAAGAGAAAATAAAAGGAAAGGAAGATTATAGAGGAGACAGATTTGTTGGAACACTTATGATTTTTTTTGTAAAGTGTTGCCATCAATGCCAAAGGGAGAGATTGTTGGAAAGTAATAAATTTTTAGTAAATTTGATTTACTTTTTATTTTTCATTTATGGAAACACATCTGGGTTTCAGATTGATTCCAGTAAAGACAAGTTTTGATGATTCAGAAATCGACTAAGTGTAGAAGCATAGATACAGAAGTGTTTTGGATGTCGAAGATCAAGATCGATGATTTAGGGAAAGTGAGATTAGAGGAAGATAGTATGGGGTATTTATTACCTCCACCTAAGATCTATTTGGTTTTTGTTGAGTCTACAATGAGTTAGAAAGAATTGAAAACAGACAGACTGTAGGAGAACAACAAAACAGAGCAGTTTTGACAGTAGCAAAGATTGAGGGAGTATGACTTAGACTACAGACAATCAAAGTTGTATTTTGGTTGTTGATAACCTCCAAATTGACTATGAAAGAGAACTGAATATGCATTTGTTATTTACTATATTAAATATATTTTTTATTGAAGGTCGACTTTGTAATATTTGTAATATTCATATTGAGAACTGACTTTGTAAAGTTGTGAGATATATATGTAAGATCTTTTTGATAAAGAGAGTGATAGATGAGTTGGAAACTTGGATGAGTTGTTGAGAAAATGGTAGATAAGTGAATGAAAGAGATCATTGAAGAATAATAAAGGAACTATCTAAGCACCAGTGTTGCTTGTTTTTGTTCATGACTGAGAAGACTTTGTAACCTAAATTATCTTGTAAGAGTTGTAATCTTAGTTGGCCCCTAACAGGTTGTTGTGAACCTTTAATAGGGTTGTAATTCCTTTAACAAGGAAATGTGATATGTAATATTCAGCTCCTAATAGGGCTAGGTCTCCTTACAGGGACATTATACTTTAGTACATACTTGCGGGTACCATCCCCACCGTGTTTTTCCCTTGGCCAGGGTTTCCTCGAAAATAAAATATGGTGTTATGAGTACTGTGTCATTTTATTATGTTATTTTATTTACTACAAGTTTATGGATAATATTTAAATGGTTTAAGAATACAATTAAGTGCTATAATAATGATTCACTACCCCCCTCTCAGTATTATCCAATCCTAACAAGATAAACCAACACTAGGATGTAGATCAATCTTGTACGCTTTTTTTCCACATTTATTGAGAATTTTTAAAGGACCTAACTTATTTATCATTAACTTAGTGTATTTCTTATTAGGTAACCTTTAATTCTTGAGATGAATCATCACCATGTCTCCAACTTAAAACTGCAAATCGCTTCTCTTTTTATCAACACGTTCTTTGTATTTAGAGGATGTATGTTTCAGCTTGGCTTGGACTTGTTCATGAATTTCCTTCATGACCTCAAAAAAATCTTAGGCTAGAGCACTCCTCTTGGATAAATATTTCACATCTCTGAGTTCCAAAATACTCCTAGGATGGTTACCATACATAATTGTGAAAGGGGTTAAACTAGTGCTTCTATTCATTGAATCATTATAGGAAAATTCTACTTTAGCTAATATATTGTCCCATGTGGTACCATTTTCTTGTGTTAGAAACCTTAGTAAATTACCAAGATATTTGTTGATGACTTCAGTTTGACCATATGATTGAGGATGGTAAGCAGATGAAAGTGACAAATTTGTACCAAGTTTCTTCCAAAGTGTCCTCCAAAAGTGTCCTAAAAACTTTGGATCTTTGTCTAAGATCATGGATAAGGGTAGACCATGAAGTCTAACAACCTCTTTGAAGAGAAAACCTACAATGTGAGAATAATCATGAATGTTTTTCCAAGGGATGAAGTGAGCTATCTTTGAAAATATGTCAATAACCACATACACACTGTCATAACCATTCTTGGCATTCGGTAGTCCTAAAACAAAATCCATGCTGACCGAATCCCAAGGATTAGTAGGGATGAGAAGTGGTGTATACAAGCCCACATTTGAGGTATGGACTTTATCCCTCTAGTAGATCAAACAAATTTACACAAACCTTCTGATATATGATTGCTTTTTAGGCTAGAAATAGAAAATTTTCACTAAATCAAGGGTCTTATCTATCTGAAAGTGCCCTGACAAGATCCCACAATGTTTTTCTTTAATAATATTTTACCTAATTGAAAATAGAGGTATACACAATTTAATTCCCTTAAACATTAACCATTCTTGAATGATACACTCTGAGAAATCAGTGTGAGACCTACACTAGACTGTTATAGTTACTATTTTGTTTTCATGATTTCAGTAGTTTATGCTTTGACATACTTTGACTATCAGAGAGACTTTTCATACTTTTGAGGATCGGTGGAATCCTGTGTTAGATATTCAGCACCTGATTTTGTAATCAGGGTACTTTTGAGATGTTTATGTTCTGATTTAGTTTCAGCTTCTGTTGATGTCTTATATGGATCTAAATGTATGAATGTAATATGATGAAAATGGTTAGGAAACCGATGCTAGGATATTTCGGTTCTAAATACAATGTGGTTTATATGATTACGTATATTGTTGAAGTTATGTTATGTTTCATATCATGTTGTTTTGGATCTAGTGATGTGTGCATTGAGTGTGCAGGAAAAGTTGACCATGGATCTAAATCGGGGACCCAGTTCTGGAACCTATGTATATACCTGTGCTTACCAAGGTCCTGTCTATATAAAAAGACATGGACCTCATTGTTATGTGTTTATTTCATGAACGTGGTTTGCATGTATGTTATTAAATTAGTAAATGTTCATGTTATCAA
>MU224781.1:1578096-1589749 GCA_018584345.1 Thuja plicata | reverse complement strand
GGCTTTCTCCTTCAGTGAGGTCTACCACTACCCCTGTTATATGGAATATCTCTTGGAGATACTTCCTTTTGTTCGATCCTATGTTGGGAAAGTTTTCGTGTGTTTTGAGACTCCACTTTCATTTCCTACTTGTTGAGTGTTTCAGTTGGTAACCCATTCCAGATTGGATCCCCAAGCTCGGGGGTGGCCTTGTAAAGGCCTAGGTTGGGAGGTGAGCCTCCATGGTCAACCTCATTATACCTTGATTCCAGGTTCCTGATGGATATCAAAGACGCATGATACCCTTCTGTGGAAAATGAGTATGACTGGAAATATTATCATTTTGTATCTTGTGTTATAAAAATCTTTATTGTAGCAAATTTGTATTAAGACTATTAATCAAATTATAGATTTTTTTTATTATTGTAAACTTTCGTGCCATAATTTAAAATAGAAGTTCCATAAAAATGTAACCAGGTTTCATTGTATCAATAGAGGTGGAATTGGGGAGATTTGGTTATGTATGCCTACTAAATTTTATTGGATAATCATTGATAGTTTTTCTTTCATGGAAATCATGTTAGTATGTTAGGCCATGTTGAAAACTAGAAATTAAATTTTTTTTAAAAAAAATGAAAATGCTTAGATTAAATTTTCCTTCCACTATAATGTGGGGATTAAAATATGGATCGCTTTGAACTTTTAAAAATTCAAAAAAAACCCCCCCTAGTAGCTGTTGTTTTGCATAATACAGTCATATTATGCCAATCATTAATTTATTATTTTTGTGCCATATCATAATTTAAAAGTTATTTTAATTACTAATGTTTTTCTTACATATTTAAATTAATGAAATCGCATGTCTTATTAAAAAAAAAAAAAATGCTTTACCGCCCATGGCAGAACCGAAATTTTTATATAAAAAAATATATATATATATCATTGGGGAGGGCCGAAACCCCCCCAAGATCTTCGGCGCTATTGAAACATTATGGGGCGTCGCACGGCCACGGGCCACCCACTGTGTTATACAAAGTGGGGCGGCGCCGCCGGCCGGCGTCGGCCACCCCACGCCCTCCTCCCCCTTCGCGTGACTTCAACCGCAGTGGGTGGTGGTGCCGCCGGATGCGGCCACCACCGCTCCGCCCCTGTCGGAGCCGCTTCCCACCTTCCGCCCACTGCGGAATTTCCCTCGCCGCCGCCCCCTCATTTTTCGCTCCCTCCCATGGCAATTCGTTATTTTTTTATTATGATAGGGTTTTCAAATTTATTTGGTTTAGGTTTTATTAGAATGTTTGTTTTATATATATATGCATTTGATAGTTTTAAATCAGATTTTGGTTTAGATTAGTTTACTTATTAGATTTGATTTTTTTAAGATTAGGTGTATATATTTAAATTGTATGATCTTTATTTCTATTTAATTAGATATGTTTTCAATTTAAAAGTTAAGAATTACTTAGTATATTTGCTAGATTTTAGTCTTTTTAGAATTCTTTAATATATGTGTATAAAATTTTAAAAAAAAAGAAAAAAAGATAGGAATGTCGTTAAGATCAAATTAGTTTAAATTATGAGATTTATCTTGTTATCAATTTAAATTTAATTATCGTATGTTAATTAAATGTTAGGGTTTTAGATTTTTCTTTGATAGGGATGTTGATCATGGATTTATAAACATAAGTTTTAGACGATGATTACCTAATTAAATTATTTAGTTAAACTTTAATCTAGTTAAATGTTCTATAGATTTGGGGGGGTCATTTCTAACCCCTTCAACTTCGTGATATACGTCCTTCAAAGGCATTATCGCTACCCTTGACCGTTTCGTGCACGGTTGAATTTCGGTTGACCGTGGTCAAGACTTTGTCCGATAGTCACGTTATTGGAACCCTGTACTCTTTGTGACCTCTGGAACCTTAGATTTCAGTTTCATGCCTTTTAGAGACGGTTGACTTTTTGGTCAACATGGGTTGACTTTTTGGTCAACTATATCATTTTGTGCACCCTAGACCTTCGCAGTGCTTAATAGGCCCTAGTGACCCTTCTTCACATATTTCAAGACACGGTTGACTTTTGATCAACCCTAGTTGATTTTAGTCAAACTATCTCGATTTGCACGCACAACTCTTCCCTTGGGTTTAAGCGAACCCTAGTTGTATCTTTCCCCTTTGTAGTGGATAGTTGACTTTGGGACAACTCTAGTTGACTTTCGGTCAACTACCTCGATTTGCGTGCATGTGATTTCCCTTGTCATTGCTTTACTATTCCGTTTCTTGCGTTATTTAAAAAAATTTGTTCGTGTGTTTTTGCCCAACTTTTGGGCATGACAATCAGTATGATACATGTCCCCTAATTTCTTGCAAAATTGATAGGCTTCCTTAAAGTCTTCATCTTCTAAGTATATATCTTTCATAGTAGGAATGCCCACACTTTCCAACTAGATTTCTTGAATAAGTAGATTCCTCCTACTGATAGCATCAGCAACTTTATTAACTACTCATTTCTTGTGCTTGATGGTGAGGTGAAATATTGGAGATATTCCATCCATTTCAAGTGCCTCTGATTCAATTTCTCATGTCTATTCAGAAAACTCAAGGCATGATTGTCAGTATAAACAAGAAACGTCTGTGGTAATAAGTAATGTCTCCATTTTCTTAAAGAATGAACCATAGCATATAACTATAAATCATACGTAGAATACTTTTTATTTTCCTCGGTGAGTTTCTCACTAAAGAATGCCATAGGTTTACCCTCTTGGCTCAAGACACCACCAATATCTCTCTTTTTTGCATCATACTCTATTGTGAAAATCTTATGGAAATCAGGAAGGACTAGTATAGGTTGTTGTGCAACCCTTGTTTTTGAATACTCAAAATACTTATGTGGATCATCATTCCAAACAAAGTGACATTTCCTACCTCCCTTTATGGTATCAATCATTGGTACACTAACCCCACTAAAGTTCTTAATGAATTTTCTATAAAATCTAGCTAGTCCATGAAAACTCTTTACCTTGCTGGCTGATTTAGGATTTGGCCAATTCAAAATATCTTAAACTTTGGAGGGATCCATATTTAAGATTCCCTTTGAGATGACAAAGCCAAGGAACACAAGTTATTCTTGCAAGAACATACACTTCTCCAAGTTAATCCTCAATTGTTCTTCATGGAACCTTTTCAACACCATATCCAAATGCATTGGGTGATCATGCTCATTCTTATTGAAAATCAAAATATCATCTAGATATACAAAAACAAAGTGATTAATGAAAGGTTTAATAACCTCATTCATGAGTCTCATGAATGTACTTGGTGCATTAGAAAGACCAAAAGGCATAACAACCCATTAAAAAAAACCCTCATTGGTCTTAAAAGTTGTCTTCCACTCATATCCCTCTTTGATTTTGATTTGGTGGTAGCCACTCTTCAAGTCATTTTTTAATAGTACCTTGCACCTCCCAAATAGTCCATTAAGTTTTCCATTCTTGACATTGGGAATCTATATCTAATAGTAATATTTTTTATGGCTCTTGAGTCTATGAACAACCTCCATGTACCTTATTTCTTAGGAGCTAGGACTGTTGGAATAGCACAGGGACTAGTACTCTTCCCAATGAAACCCTTTTTCAAAAATCCTTGAATCTGTCTAGACACTTTTGCATTTTGTTCAAGGGTTAACTTATAGGCAAAATTATTAGGTAGTGTAGATCCAAGGATGAGGTAAATATAGTTATTGATCTCCCTCTTTGGTGGCAAATACTATGTACTACTGTCTGCAACTATTCCCTTATACTTATTCTGTAATTCTTGTACCTCCCTAGGACCAACATCTCTCCTTGGTTCTCCATTCTTTGGCTTCTTTTGGGACTCCATTTTAGGTTTGAAAATGATAGAAAAACATGGTGTTTTATTCTCTTTAATAACTTTCATGAACTCCTTTTCACCTACCAACATCACACTATTAGTCACAGTTCTATCCTTGCTATCCTCTGGTAAAGGTGTCATTGTGAAACTTACACCATTCTTGAATAGGTTGTATACATTTCTCTTTCCATCATTTTGACCATTAGTGTCATATTTCCAAGGTCTCCCTAATATGATATGACAAGCATCTATGGCTACAACTTCACATAAAACTTTATCCTTGTACTCCCCAATCTGAAAATCTACCCAGCATTGTTCATCAACTAAGGTATGTTGATCCTTACTTAACCAAGATACTTTATATGGATTAGGATGTGGTATTCTTTTTAACCCAATATTTTCTATCATTTATATAGAAGCTAAATTCTCAGTTGACCCAAAATCAACAATAAATTTACACACCTTGTCATTTACCTTACAAGAGGTCTTGAAAAGAGATTTTCTTTGAGGTGGCTCCCTATTAATGGGCATCTTCAAGAGTGTTTTGTTGAACATTATGCATTCTTCTTGTTCAGGTATTGCAGGCCTTGAATTTGTGGTGTGATAAGCTGACACACTCTTATTGTCATCTTCTTATGTCAACTACATCCTTCTATATCCTCCTTGTCTGTTTGTACCAATCATTTTAGGAAACCTAAAATATTGATACCCAATTTTGTTACAAGTGAAGCATTTACCAGTGAAGACACTAGGTCTTCTTCCACCAAAACTTCCCCTACTATTTGATCTCCTACCTTTGAAAGTACCTCTATGAGTTTACTCTCCCTCTGATTCTTGATTGCTAGATTTTCCTTGGTTTCTTGGATATGAACCTTTTCCATTGAATCTACCTCTACCTCTGAAATTATTTCCTCTACCTCTATTGTTTTCTTCTCCTTTCCTCTTCTATTTTTCCTCAATCCTAAGTGTCATCTGAAAACATCTGTGCACTAAGTCTATATTAAACAAGCTCATTTTGTCTCGTATGTTTAACTTCAACCCATTAAGGTACCTTAAAAGATTTTTTTCACTCGCAGGGACTTTGGCCTTTAGTGTCATCTTATGAAATTCATCAGTATAATTATTTACATCAAGGTCCTTCTATCTGAGATTTTACAAATTTTTGTGAACTGTAACTTTATAGTCTTCTGGTAAAAATTGTTTCTTGATTTTTTATAACATTCTCCTCCATGATGAGATAGGATTATTCTCTTCTTCAACTCTTTCATTTTGTAGGAAATTCCACCAACTCAAAGTTGGACCTTTCATCTTGGACTTAGAAATATAAATTTTTGATGTTCAGGGACATCATCACATTCAAAGTGATTTTCCAAATCTTTTATTTAATCCATATGTTCTTCAAGGTTCATCTTCCCAAGAAACATGGGTATATATGCTTTCTAGTCTTTTCTCTCAACTCTCTCAAGAGCTTCTAGAAATTGTGCTTGTTCTATAGGTATGCCTTTCCTTTCATACTATTGCATATCCTTGTATTCTTCTTCTTCATATTATCCTTCACCACTCTTCTCTACTTTGAGGCTCTTCAACTTTTTGATTTCTTCGTCCATCCTTTTGTTCTTGGTTACTTGTTCTCTGACAATCTTAGCCAACTCAACATTGGTTATTTTTGTGAGAACTTCTTCCCCTAGGGGATCTTCTATCATATCCTACATATTTTTCTCTCTCAGGGTTATTTTAGTGTCTCTAATACCACCTTATGTATAGAAATGCTAAAAGAAGCCACAAAGTGAACCCAAGTGCTCAAACTGAGGAAACAAGTTAAAACCAATACTGTCTTAGGAATCCTTATAGCCTTTTCAAGGTGGTTTTCCTAAGACAAATTTTTATTTTTCAAAGGGACTTGGAAAATAAATTAAATAATTAGGTACCCTTTAGGAAGTTACAAAAAACCCAAAAGTAATAGAGACCAACTCTACTCTAGCGCCTCTGAACACCTGCAAGACACATAGACCTAATTGGCCAAATTAGGCTTGGTTTGCAAATAAATTATCGAGAGATGGGTACATATAGTTGATAAAACCACCCATGAGTGTTCACCTAACCCAACATACCCAAAAACACCAATCTACCAAGTCCCATCAGATGATCCATTGATCTGTTCATACATTTTCTTACTTGACTGGTCAAATACATGAGGATATTTGACCTAGGCCTTGATCCTAAAAATCACAAACCTAACTTTGAGTTCCTGAGCTTATGAATTCCTATGGTACATGTCCCTAAATTTAATTTTACAAGTTTCCATGAGGATCCACTAGATAAATCCCAAGTTAGGGCTCCATCTTATGCACAGACCCAAAATAGGGGGGTTTCCAGACTGCGCTTACAAAAACACTTCTAACTTCTACAAATCAATACTAAATTGAATGAAACAAATTAAAATAAAAAGTAAACTCACAACACCATAAAAATATGTTACTATTTTTTCTGAGTGGAACCACACAACACTATACACACTAAGAATGCTCAGAAAACTATTCATATTCCTTCAAAACTTATCAAGTTGTACATATGTGTTACATATCTATCTTCTATCCTTTTTTCTCTCCTCTCCAAGGAAGTGTTTTTATAGCATCATACCATCGATTCAACTACCCCTCTACAATTTGTAACCAATGTAATACCAAATGGAACTATGTTACGTTACTCAGTAATATATTGACAACCCGATGCTCGGCAACAAGCAACTTTGCTCGGCAACATTACAGCTTTGCTCGACAACTATGCAACTTGCTTGGCAACTATGCAACTTGCTTAACAACTATGCAACTTTGACAATTTTTAGAAAATGTTGCAAAAGAAAAAAAAATTGACTCCAAACACTTAGGGGGGAATCTAAACATGAAAAAACTATGGACTAAGGTGAAAAAACATCAAAATGATAGGATATCTAGTTTTAATGGCTTAAGGAGACCTAAAGTTTTATAGTGTAACTTAAGACCCTTAACCCTACAAACTAGACCGAGATATTACAATAGGATGATCCAAGGAATCAATCCTTTATTCTTAAAACATAATTTAACCTATAACTAAAAATGTAGAGAAAACTATCCTATCATAGAATAAGCCGAGGGTGCTAGGCACCAGGATCATTGTGAGATTCTATCGATATGGGACCTTCGTCAAATATTGGATAGGAATGGATAGCATCTTGATCTTGATATTTACTGATAATTTTTTCTTCACACTTTGGATTATGCTCTTGACATGGAGCCACTTCTAAGGACAAGGTAGGAATTTGGATATGCATGGGTGATTCTTGAAGGGATGATGAAGGATCATTTTGAATAGATAGGATAGGAATTGAAGCACATGAAAGATTGGGGTCTAGGATCTTTGAAGCATGAAAAAGACTTATAGAGTGATGCATGTTAGCTTGGATCTCTTTTAGTGGTATCCCTTGAGGGTATACATAGTCAACATGAAAAGTATCATCCTTAGGCTCTTCATTTAATGAAGGGATTTTTACTAGTTTTGCTTCTTTAGGAGATGGAGGGATGGTGGAGGAACTAAAAGTGACATGTAGTTCATTACTAGATATAGGTTCATGATTTTTATATTTCTTGGGATTAGTATCTTTTTTGTCATTAGATGATTTATTAGGATTTGCACTTCAATTATGTCACCATTAATGAGATCTTGGATGTTATACTTCAATTCCATTCAATTTTAAGTTTCATGTTCATTATGTCTATGGTATGAACAATAGTTTCTCAAGAATACAAATCCACATGAAGTGATATGAGGCAACGTGATGAGATTATTTTTGAGAAGTTCTTCCAAAGTTAATTTTTAAGATTGTCCCAAAGGAGAAAATGATCTATCCAATGTACATTTAAATTTAATTATATTTTCCAAAGATGTATTAGATATAATATCATGATGATTTGATTTATTACTTTCATATGACTGATAGATGAGACTCTCAATGGAATCTGATGCAACTTCCTCTTCATTCTCTTGATCAAAGATAGGATGGTCATGAAGTTTTTCATCTTGATCAAAGATAATTTTTTTGTACTTAGATGCCTATTTTTTCTAAGAAAAAGGAGGTATGGATGGCTCATGATCGTAGAGAAAAGGAAATATTTATCTTAATGAGGACTTGTTGGATTTATCCATAGATGTTCTCATGTTGATCGAAGAGATTTGAGATTCAAGATCATGATGATATGATGTGATGTTGTCATGTGATGAGGATTGATGAGATAGGACTAATTCCTCATGATTTTCTTGAGATTGTGAAATAGGTTCATGATTAAAGATTGAATTTCCATTAAGATGTTCTTGATCAAAGATAGTATGATCATGATGTTCTTCTTGATCAATGATGGCATTGACGTGATATTGTGAAGTAACCTTTTTGTTTGATGAAGATGAAGATATGGATGGCTCATGTTAATAGAGAAAGGGAAATATTTATCTTAATGAGGGATTTTTGGATGATGTATCATGAATTATTTTTTATCAAAGATAGGATTATCATGCTTAAATTCTTATTTTCTTGAAGAATATGGATGGATGTATAGATCATGATTAAAGAGAAAAGGACAAATTGATCTTAATGAGTACTCTTTATATGACATATAATTTTCTTCCTTTAGGTCTTAGATTTTGATTGCATATTATTTGTGAGTACTTCCCTAAGAATTTTTTCTTCTCCATTATCGTGATTATGATGTATACACCAATTTATTTTTGCCATGATGTGATTGTCTTGATGTTCTTGTCTAGGTGACTGAGAAGGTGTGATATCTTGAGGATAAGGTACTTCTTCCCTATGCAAGGTTTCATCCTCTTGTAAAGAGAAATTTGATGTGATAGGATCTTGTCCAGATTGGTATGAAAATGAGATTTGATGAATCTTTGTTGAAATGGTAATCATTTTGAGAATAATGATGATGTTTTATAAATTTTGGATCTTTTAATGGATGTTGTTTTATTTTGAGATCATGTATCATCAAGCATAGCAATCACAAATACACATATTTTCTAACTTTTAAAAAGATACACACAAAAGTTTATATTCTCCAATGTTTTATCAAGGTTTCCACAAGGAAAAACTTCAATCAATCTACCTATGGTCAATTTGGTTCAACATGGCTTGAAAAGGTATGCATTGCTAGATTAACTAGGTGTTTAGTTCGGGTTCCAAACAAAAATATCAAATGAATCATACAAGGAAAATGTAGTAACGCAAGTTTGATTAAGGCTAGAAGCCCTATGAGTCCAAGCATTTGATATTTTTTCCTTCTAACTCTTTCAACTTAAACAAGGTATTTATTTATAGTGGTTGGAATATGATGGCTTAACCTTGTTCCCACTTTGGGTTATCCCTCTCACCGGCCTTGCTAAGGCACATTCTCAGGAGGCAACCCCACTAAAGTTATAGCATGCTCATGAAAGTGAGAAATTTAAAGAACAAAAGTCTAGGAGTTTGATTTACCAAAAGGTGAAGAGCATATCCCTATTGCTCCACTTCACAAACACATTTAACATTGTTATTTCCCGATCCATTTAATCTAGAGGGACTAGATAAATTTTGGATTTTTGCTTCACCAAAAAGGTGAAGAGCATATACCTAGCACTTTCATCCACAAAAAAGAAGGCTTTGTTTATGTTTGGTAAATTTATTAGCTTGTATTCCTCTCAAATTTCACATGTTTAATTCACCAAAAGATGATGAGAATATCCCTAATATCCTCACTTAAGATTCCAATTTAATTTCCTAATTATGCTATGTTTTGAATTGAATGTCGCAATTTAAATAAATACATAAGGTTTTATGCTTACCTTATTCATAGCTAGTGAAAAGACTAGGCACATTTTTGAATTTATCTTTTTTTTTGCAAATTTTTACTTTCCAAAAGAAATTGCTCCTACTGCTTAACATCCCCTTTCACACATGTTAGTTCAACACACAACAAGCCAAGGTAAAGAAAATTCCATGTATTTTTTAAAAACAAGATTCAATCAATTTCACATGGGAGTGGTAAAAGGAGTATCATCCAAAGGAGAGTACGTTACGTTATACAAATCTTGATACAATTATACTATTCTCCAATAATGATGTATACTTACCCTTTCTTTAAGGCCCCATTTGTTTGTAGGAATTTGACTGGAATTGGGTGCGCGACTTCCACTTTTTCCCAAAATCCACCGTTTGGGACTCTATATTGCAAACTTGGTTTAGGCCCTAAAATGGATGGCACCATCTTCCGAGTGAATAGGTGGAATTCAAAATGAAATCTGGGTTTTAGAAAATTATGAACCCAGTTTAATTTTGTCGTCGGGTCCGTGATTTTCAAAACACGAAGATGCAAAACCAAAATTTCAAAACCCGATTTTGTGATAATCAGGTTTTGAGTCAAATTCCAATTCCCCAAACAAACGGGGCCTAAGCACCTTCTCAGATTGAATGGATGCCTTCAACTTGTTCCAACTTTTTTTCTCTCTTTTTTTTTTGTTTCCTCTTATAATACTCCGATCTTTGAGCCTTCTTATGTTCGGTCATTTATAGAATAATAAAATATTAAAATTAGATATGCAAATTTTTAGCTTTGAACACTAACAGAGCTACGTGCTACTTAAATTTGCATATGCACTACTATTTTTGTTGGAGATTTGATTCTGAGCAGTTGATTGATTGTATGTTTGTCATTGATGACAGCATATAATACACAGTATTAATTCTGTATGTACTTATCAGAATGATGACATGAAGATTTGTGTGGTTAGATACATGTTGTTGACATTTTTATTATGTTATTTTCATACACGTAGATCCAGATATGATGTTTCAGTCAAGTTGTGTAATTATGTTATTGGCAGTTACAGTTCTGGAAGAGTATATGTTCAGAGCTGATGTATGTAACGTATTTCTTGAGTTGCACCTATCTTCAGGATATGCATGTATATATTCATGATTAGTTATGAGTTGATGATATTAATCTAAAGGTGCCAAATCTGTTTCAAGAAGATTGCAAAGTTAGAGTTAATTTGGTGAGGCCGACTTAGTGAAGCGTCGCATCTATTCAGTTTATACTTGCGCGGTTGTAATTATGCTTGCGTGCTTAGTAGAGCCGACAAGGATGTTATGAAGAGTTGTCTTACACATCCCATGATCTCATACTTTGAGAAAGATACTTATAGCAAGTCAATTGTGATACGCTAAGTGTGAATGATATGAAAAGAGACAGAAGATGGACAGAGTAGAATATCAGATGTGGTTCATTCATCAAGATTCTATGTGAAGAAGAAGTGAAAGATTATAATACACTAGAACTGATCAAGACAACAGGTCTACTCTACATTTCATCATCAGATATAGTGCATATCTATTATATAGAAGGTTGTAGCCTTCACCATTAAGTAGTGAGATTTTGGACAGTGAGTCCACCACCCCTAACAGGGTTATTTGTAAAAGAATCCTAACAGGGTTCAACCCTTAACCAGGTCACTATACTTATTTCATTATAAAGTACAACACCTAACAGGGTTGAAATATCTTCTAACAAGGATTACTATAAAAAAATTATAGTTCATTGTGGGTTCTAATTCCCACCGGGGTTTTTACCATTTGGTTTCCCCTTAATCAAATTGTGTGTTGTGTACTGTGTTATCTAATTAAGCATTTACTTTGTTGTGTTCTGAAGTTAAAGAAGAAACAGAATTAAAGTGACTGATAACTAATTCACCCCCCCCCCCTCTCAATTATCCTTTTGGACTATTCTAACAATTGGTATCAG
>MU224781.1:1534001-1565011 GCA_018584345.1 Thuja plicata | reverse complement strand
TATATATATATCCTCCTTCAAATCACCATGAAGAAAGACATTTTTCACTTCTAGTTGTTCCAAATGCAAATCTTTAGCAGCCACAATGCTTAAAATAGTATGAATAGAAGTCATTTTTAAAACTGGAGAAAAGATCTCATCAAAATCAATGCCCTTTTTCTGTGCAAATCCCTTTACAACTAACCTGGATTTAAATATTTTCTTACCTCCATCCTCGTCTTTCAACATATAAACCCATTTTTCTATAAATCCTTTTTACCTGCAAGAAACTTGCATAATTCCCAAGTCTAATTTTTCAACAAGGAGTCCATTTCTTCTATCATTTCATCCTCCCATTGAACCTCGGTATCTAGTTTCATAGCTTCATTATAACATTACGGTTCACCAACATCAGTTAATAAAATAGAATACGAAGAGGGAGAAAACTTGTATGAGGTCTACTTATCCTTGAAGATCCTCTAACATTCACTAGAGTTTCTGTTATTTTGTGTTATTGTTGTTGTGGATCATGAGGAACCACTAGAACATCATCTTTAGGATTATCATCCAGCACTACCTAATCATTTTATTTCTTCTCATGTTGCCGCAACTTATCTTTGTACAACACTTTATCATTGAATATTGTATCCCTTCTTCTCATAATTTTATGATTCTCAAAATCCCAAAGTCTATAGCCTAACTCGTCAATGTCATATCCAAAAAATACACATTTCTTTGATTTAGCTTCCAGCTTGGTTCTATTTTATAATCTATATGTGCAAATGCTTCACAATCGAAGGTTCTGAGAAGCGAATAACTCACCTTCTTACCTGTCCATGCTTCTTCTGGAATACCACAACCCAAAGGAGTAGAGGGACCTCTATTAATTATTAAAAAAAACATTACAGCCTCTACCCACATGGTTAAGGGCATCCCAACATGCAACCTCATAGTCCTTGCATGCTCCATTATTGTCCTATTCATGCGTTCAACCACTCCATTTTCTTATGGATCTATTTTCTACCTATGAATACCATTAGAGGAACATTAATATTTAAATTATTTGTTGCAATACCCACCACCATTATTAGATTAGAGACATTTTATTCTTTTACTAGTCTCATTCTCAACCAAGCTTTTCCAGTTTTTAAAAGTTTCAAATACATCAGATTTATGCCTGAGGAAATTAATCCACTTTCCTAGTTTCATCATCAATGAATGTAACATAATAAAGAGATACACCAAGGGAAGATACCTAAGCTCTTCCCCATACACATGTATGCACAAGCTCTAATTCACGTCTTTCCTTTCTTTCCCAACCTTCAGAAAACTAACTCTCTTTTGGTTTCCATACACACATCTTTCACAAAAATCCATATTGACACATTTTAGACCTGGTAAGACTTTCTTTAAATAAATTAATTTCATAACTTTTTCATTCATGTGCCCAAGTCTATTGTGCCATAGTGTTGTTTCAGAATCCATAGTGACTATTTCATGTTCTACCTGCTCAACTACAGCAACTGTTCCTAAACATTGACTTTTGTCTGTAATAATAAAAGTAGAAGGAACAATATGACTTGTAAAAATATATAAGGTGCCTAATTTCACACCTTTTCCTACTACTATGGAACCTTTTGAAACCTTCCATTTTGTTTCATTAAAATTAACTATGCAACCTTCATCACCTAACTCCCTGCTGAAATTAAATTCCTACTCAGCCTTGGAACGTGCCTTACCTCTTATATTAGCCAATGATTCTCATTCTGAAACTTAATCTTAATTATTCCCTTCCCAACAATCTGATAGGGTTCATTATCTCCCAAATAAACCAGCACACAATCCCCTTGGACATAATCAATAAAATAAATTCTATGGGGCGTAGCATGAAATGAGGCCCCTAAATCTAGAACCCATGAATCATCAGCATTTTCAAGGGAAAGAAGAAAAACATACTCTTCGAGATTTATTACTTACCACATTTGCCTCCTTATTGCCTTCTTGTTTGTCTCCTTCTTTATTCTTCCAAGAGCAACAATCTTTCTTCCTATGACCTGGTTTCCCATAGTACTAGCAATCATTTGGTCCTCTGGATTAAGACTTCTTGCCCTTTAATTCTCCTCGTGATTTCCCATGACTTCTAGAATTGTTTCCTCTCTCCTTTGATCTGCCTCTACTTTCTGCATTCAAAACACTACCCTATGTGGACCCACATGAGTTTTTCCTATGAATTTCCTCAGTTAGAATAACACCAACAAAATCATCAAATTTTAGGGTATTTGAACCAAAAATAGAGTTATTAATAGCCATTACCAAGTCATTCTAGCTTTCAGGAAAAGAACACATAATTAAAAGAGCCCTAATTTCTTCGTCAAAATTGACATTAACATAAGATAATTGACCAGTAACTTATTAAACTCATTTAAATGATCATCAACTGACCCACCTTCTACCATTTTCATATTAAATAAATGCTTCATAAGAAATACCTTAATTGAAGCAGAAGGCTTTTCATATAGCTTCGCTAGGGTTTCCATCAACTCTTTAGTTGTCTTTGCTTTTGTAATATTAAATGCCACTTATTGTGCCAGGCATAAAAAAATACTCCCAAGTTCCTTTCTATCCAAAATATCCCAATCCTCATGAGACATAGTTTCAACTTTCTTGCTTATTCCTCCAAATGGCCACCATAAATCCTTCTGATGTAGATAGTCCTCCATTTTCATTTTCCATAACCGAAAGTTCTATATATTAAAATTTTCAACCTTAAACTTACCCTTGTCTTCCATTACTCCTCACTCAATCATGAGACCTTCCAGTAGAGGATAACTGAAAACAACCTTCTTTAATACCACTTGTAAGGATTAGCAGACAGAAATCTAACAGTTACATGAAAATATAATCAATAATGCAAAGGAATAAATTACATAGAAGTAGAACAAGAAGACACATATTTAACGTGGTTCACCCAATCTTGGGCTATGTCCACCAAACAGAGAGTCCAATATTATTATTCAGTAATTTCAACTAATTTCAACTAGCGATCCCTTGCAACTCAACACCACTAAAAAATGCTACAATGCTTTTTTTTTCAATTCATTTTGTAACACCATTTTTATTATACAAAAAACCCTAACCCTAAAAATTTATTGATGATTCAACCTAGGGAAATGCTTGACGAGTCAACCAAAGGAAATGGTAGATAATGAACAATACTTGCATGATCAATCACCATAAACCAACACATACATTTTTAGATTTAAGTTGGTAGATAATTTCATTATTTTGATTCTATTTTTTTGATGAGAATGGTATTAGGACAAATGGATTTGAACAGATTTTTATTTGGACGATTTTGAAATTTGGGTGATTTTTTCTTAAGGCTTGATTGCATTTGTTGCATGACCAATTACCAATGCAAAATGTATTTTATGTGGATATGATTATTTAATTTAAGGTTATTAATTTGATTTTTGGAATCTACCATGATCTTCGCATGGATTATATTGGGATTTCATTTGGAATGTGTGGATGTGAGTGTGATAACTATCATGTGATTATGTACAACTGGATCTAGGAAGTCCCCTATTTGGATGGGAATGAAAATATGTGTGTAATTTTTGGCATTCTATTTGGATTACATTCCTTCTTATACTTTTTTTAATTCATGTACATATTTGGTTCATGTTTTAACGGTTGTATGCACTTGTCTCTTGCATGAATTTTATGGTACTTTACTGGTTGTGGATATAGAAATGTATTTTTTGTGGTGTGTTAATGTTGGTAGTAATTTTATGGTCACCATGTTGTATGTGGATTATATATGGTTTCAATATTTTTTATTCCATGTGAGTGAGCACTTAACCATGATTTGGGCTTGTGTATACCCAATTGTATAAGACTCCTCCTCTCATGTATCTAATAAAATGTTAACTTTGTAAATGTGTCTCTTTTATAGAGGATTAGAAAGATTAAAGGTGTGAAATGAGGTGTTTGAATGGAAACAACATTATAGTTTTGTTTTGAAATTTTACGTGCATTTTGCACACACATATACCTTTCTCCTTTGAGATAAACTAATGAAAATGCATTTTATAGATAGGGGATTTGAGGATTCTTGTATTTCATGTTTGGCATTTTTAATTCTTCCCTCTAATTGATGCATTTTGAGGCCCCACCTAAGCCATTATAATATTTCACTTACTTTCATGATAGACCTCCTATTTGATACATTTTGTTGATACATTATTAATTTAGACTCTAATTGAAAGGGACTTGATATTGTTGTCATGTGATTTTAGTGCTTATGTTGGTGAAGTTATCATACATTATTACATGCATTGTGATGGTTTAATTTAAATGATTATTATGGTGAATTAATTGAGTATTGGATTTCATGTCAAATTAAGTTATTCATGTTTAATTATATTTTGGAGTAGATTACATGTTAACTAGATGTTATTTGATTAAATGGATTTCTTCATATGCTCATATATACATGTGTTTTCATGTAGAAGTGCTTGGTAAAATGTTGATCGAGATATATGGTGATGAGCTATGATATGTTATGAGAATATTTTGATGAATATGTTATATTCTTATATGATGTTCTCTTCTTACATTCATGTATGCATATGATTTTTTTGGACTACTAATATTTGAATAAGATGTGCAAGAAAGTGACCATGGAATTATTCGGAGAACTAAGGCCAAACCTATGTGTAATAGTAAATCTAGGGTTGCACCTAAGTGAAGAGGAAATACCTTGCATGTAATGTGCTTTATTTCACAAATGTGAATTCTTGTATGTTTGTCTAATTTTTAATTGTAAATATGTAAATTCCTAAATGGACATGTCATGTGTATTTTGTGGTGTCACTTGACACTTGTGTTATGTGTGAGTTGGAAATTACATGTCCATTTGAGGGAGATTATGTAACTAGTGCATTTTTAGGTACCTTTTAGTAATACCATGAGTACCACTTGGGTACAGAGCCTTAGGTGTGGTTAAATCAAGTAGAACTCATAGGTAAACTTTAGGTGGGTTTTTGAGGGATCAAATGAGCTCCTTGGGTTGAATTTGGGTCTTTTTAGCAAGACCACTTGATATACCTATGGGTAAGGGTGATTTTTAACTATAGGATCATTCATAATTGACTTAAGAGTCCTTCCAAAAGTTGGTTTTCCAAGATGGACGAAAATAAACTTTTCAAAGGTTGGCCTTGGGTAGACCACCTTCTCTTTTGTGTGCAAGTAACTTGTTTTTTTTTTCAAGCCACCTTTTAGGAATACATTTTTGGAAAGTTTGTAAGAGGTTGGGAAGACCAACCTATGGGAACTCACATCCTTCCCAAGGGAGTTGGGAAATGTGTGAGAAATCTTTTAGAGGGATTTTGGAGAAAGTTTGGGTTGTTCACCCACTCTCCAACTTTGGAGAAAACTAGAATTTTAGGGAGGATTTTTGCTAAGGAGAAGGATTTTAGGACTTGGGATCTCTTCTAAAAATTCCACTTTACCATAGCTAGAGCAGAGGTTGGTTCAATTCCATTCATGTAAAGAAGTGCAAGAAATTTATGTGATGAGTAAACTATGTTTTGTAAGTGCATTGTAAATTCCTATATGTGTTAGAATGAAGCTTGCTTGATTTCTTGTTGTTGTTGTTTTCTTCTTGTATCTTGTTTTTTGTTCATGGTAGTATCAAGGAAAAACTCACCCTTGCGAGGGAAGAGTAGCCTTGGGGGTGAAGGGGTTTTTTATAGTCCATAGAGTGTAGAGTCTCACTTTTTGGAAGAGGGATTATTATGGATTACCGGGTCCATGTAGCAACTATATTTTGTAAATGGGTTCATAAGGGATGATATTGAGTTGAGATGGGAGTAAAATGATGTTGTTAGTATGAGTCTTGTGAAGACATTTGCTACTTTTTTAATTCAATTTTCTCCTAATGGATACTTGGTCCACCTTCACCCTTTGTTTGAGTCATTTTGGTGACCTATGTGTAAGCCTTGGGATGGGAGATCTATGTTGGTTTACTTGCTCATGTATTTCTGGTCTTTTATGTGTATTTGTGTGGGCATGAGTGTAACCTGGTTTGGTCATAGTTCTCCTAGCTCGGGGGTGGCCTTGAAAAGGCCTATGGTTAGGAGGTAAGCCTCCATGGTCATGGCATTACATTCATTTGCAGGTCTGCAATATTTCTCAAAGATGGAAAAGAAAATAAAGATGGAGTGACAAAACAAAGAGCAATGCATCTTTTTTTTTCTGAATATTAAGGTTCTTGTTTTTTTTTGGGTGTATTCCAAAGTTTGTAAATGAATGGACTCCTTGTATAGGAAGTTATCCTCAATTTGTAAAGTTGGAGAAAGGAGGATTGTAGAATGTAATATCACTATTTTCCTATGTATTATTGTTGTTTATCTATTATTTAATGCATAGTTGGGAAAGGAAAGGAAAGTTTAAGTTTGTATTTTCTGTCTATATGGGAAACCCATGTTGAAGAAAGAAAATTTGTGGAAAATGGCTCTTTCAATTCAAAAATGTTTGATTAAGTTCAAATCTACATATTTCCTTACTATTAGTATGCCTTTAAAGAAAAAAAATGAAAACAATGATCTAGAAATCTATAATTTATTTCATTTTAAACCCCTTTTTCATTTTATGCACTTACATGCATATTTGTTTGGATTTTTCATGCATATTTGTTTGGATTTTTATGAAAGCTATGGAAAAGTATCATTTATATAAGCTGGAAGAAAGAATATTTAACCATTGTGGTTTTATTTCATTGCATTCATATGTAAATATACTATATAAATATATACATGTATATACCTGAAAGCATGTGTGTGTGTCTCTATATATATATATATATATATACATATATATATATATATATATATATGCCACTAAAACTCTACCCCTATTAAGGGGAGGGCTTGACCTTGGTAGGACCATCGAGTTGTGGTAGTCGTCGTGGCACCATAGACTATGGTGGATGCCACAGTCGTGGCGGTCTGTCACGGTCAGTGGCGCAGGCGGCCACCACTACACACAGTTGCAAGCTGGCTTGGCCGCGCGAGGGGGGGCATACATAGCCCCCTCACAACAAAATATTACATTTTTCTTTTATTTTTTCTTTGAGATATAGTTTTTTATTTTAAAAAACAAATATACACTAAATCTCCTACATTAAAACAAATTATAATATGTTTTTTCCCTACACAAAAAAAAAATGATTCTCCCCCATTTCGTATGATATCTACAACAATAATGGGGATGCTCCTCTTCTACCTGCAAACACAAGAACAAAAAAATGAGAGGGAGAAAAGAAGAGGAGAGGGAAGAAAAAAATGGAATGAGAGAGAATAGTAGATTCTCACCCAGACCCTAATTTTGGGTTAGGGTTAGGGTATGAGGGAGTGATGAGAGGAAGAGGGAAATAAAAAAGAAATACAATGAAGACTAAATGAGATTTTCATTTTTTTGAAACCCTATTTAGGGTTGCAATATAATATTAGTTGTTTCAAAATTCTCTTAAGAAGGATATTTTAGGAGGGAAAGTTAAAAGTAATTTGTTGCTTCATCCTTTTCTTTTTAAAAGGGGTTAATTATTTATCAAGTGTAGATTAAATTGTAAAAGGGAAAGTTATCATTTTAATGGGAAATTTTAAATGTAGGATAGAAGTTTTTTTTTAGCATCTATTTTTTTTATTTTTTGATAGGCAAAGGTCAAAGACAAGATAATTTTATTAATAATAAAACATTAAAAGACAAGAATTCTTTGTGCACTGTGGGTACTGGTAGGAAAGAGCAAAAAAGAAAACCTCTAGTCTCACCCGGGACGTAAAGTCCAGATCATACATAGTATTGTTGAGGGCATTACCCTCATTTATTACATATATTGTTTTAATTTTCACAAATTCCTATTAAAATCAATGTACAAGCATAATCAATAAAGAATTATTTTTGGATCGATTCTCTGAATGTGTCTATGCCTTTCCTTGTAATCGTTGAATTCATGTAAATACACAATTCTCCAGCAACTATACTTCTTTGAGATGGTTGGAAAAAATATATCTTAAAGCTATAAAATTGTAAATACTCAAAAACTATTTCAAAGACCTATTTAAATTTTAAATAGCCAATTAGTACCCTAATAAATTCTCCAATTTGTTCTAACCCAAAATTAAAATGCACTCGACCAAAAATTTATGTTTCTCAGTGTTGCTAACCTTAGATCAAAAGTACATAGCTCAAAACCATACATGATTGTTTTACTGCTAGTAGTTATATATTTATACAAATTTATTCCTACTATTTTATATCAAGGATAGTCCACCTATATAGAATATGTCTGTGATGAAATATGATTAAAATAGGTTAAACATTTCCTTTGTTGGAGTATTCCTATAAAATATCTCTTGTTTTAAATAAATTATGCATGTGTTGAAAAGGGAGATTTCCTAATCATCTTCTTCCAAGATCAAGACTCTCTATGTCCCTGGAAAATAAGATTACTTCTTTTCTTATCTAATTATGCAAAAAAGGAAACAAAAAAGCATTCTACAAAAACAACCTTGCTCTTTATACAATGCTAGCATTAACCTCGTTTATTATTTATTGTTAACCATATCTATCAGAAGAAGAGAATTTTAGGTTTATAATCCCATAATGTAACTTAAATCTTAAGGATAACACCTTATTGTAAAATCCTTTAACTATATATATATATATATATAGTGAATATATGTTTTATCTTATATATATATAAGATAAAACATATATTCACTATATATATATATATTCACTATATATATATAGATATATATATATATATATATATATATAGTGATTATATGTTTTATCTTATATATATATATAAGATAAAACATATATTCACTATATATATATATATATATATATAGGTATAGAGTAATTATGATTTATTACTAAGTAGATTGGACAAATTCCTAAAGCAAGAAACATCAATATAGAATCAAACCCTATGAGAACATATGCATAAACATTATTAACAATATTATCATAAGTCCTCCCTCCATTCTTAGGAGCTAAAGAAACTTTCTTGAGGAATATTACATCCTTATCTCTATCTCAAAACTTATCACATTATTACCATAATATTAAGAAAGAGTAAAATGATTAAAGGGAAGCATACTCATCCTTATTTAAGACCCTAATTCTATTGAAACTTCCACTTTTTGGTTCCTGTGTTTCCCCAAGATCCACATTATCCTCTGTTTCAGAATCACTAAAACCTTTTCTATCTATATTCTCCATGTCATCCTCCTTCAAGAAACAAATGAACAAATCTTCCTCCTGGGGATATCTCACATGAAGAAAGATAAAGAGGAATTCTAAATTTCTTCTGATCGAAGGATTTGTTTCAATAAAGGAGTCCAAATCATCAGTAGTAAAGACAGGATAAGAGGGGACTAGTAAACCACCTATTGTAGGTATATCATAGAATCTAGGTTTAGGGATTGTTAAATCTGACCTAATATTTTGAATGAATTTTTTCTAGATTATAAAAATATTGTCTTTTGAAAATCCTTCTACAGAGGTGTCCAATGTCTTCTTTTCCTGGATCAACTTGAAGGATAGAGGGATTAAACATGGTTGGGATGTCTGAATTGACCCTAAAATGATCTTTATTAGTAATGAATTCCTTTCCCAAAATCTTGAATATTACTTGAAGGACTAAATTGTGGGTGGTTAACATGATGGATTTCAATCTTTTGATGGATATTTCTTCATCAATGGCAATCTAAATCCTAGAGCTTTTCATTTTGATGGTAGTAGAAATTTTTTGTAAAGGAAGAGATACGTAGGGAGGCAGTTTTAAATGATAAGTGAAAGGGGGATAATATATATCCACAGATGTCGATTCAGTTACTTTTGAGAAGGGAAACTAATGCATACCGATCAATTGACTTAAATGTTCATCTAGGATAAAATCAATTTATACATGCTTTGGTTGGCTTAATAAATTAGGCATGTAGCCTATTTATCCTTACATAACTTTCTAAATGTATAATTCATAAAATCATAATCAGGGTTAAGCAAATCATAATCAGGGTTAAGCATTTTATTTGAAACATATGTATTTCAAGATTTGCAAGAAGAATAACAAGCCTATATTAGCCTGCCTTGTAAAAATAATATCCATAGATCACAGAAAAATCATCAGGACATATTACCCTTTTTCTGTTTCAGTGTATTAAAACATACTAAAAGACCATACTGTCTAATTCAAAATAGGGGAGATTTTGCAGTTCATTATGTATAATAATGTTCCTATCAATTCATGTCATGAAAGGGCTCCTATTATTAAAAAAACTATTCTTAAATACCTTATTAATACATAGGCCAAAGAAAAAGATGAAATCATGTATCTTATCATAAGTTTTCTTTTAGAAATTGAAATAATTTAGTTTCTAAACATGTGGAGTCTAAAAAATATTATAAAATGCCCATAAGTTAAAAAGTCTTCATATTAGTTCAAATATAAAATATATAGTTTTAATCCATAGGAATCAATTATCTGCATCTGATCAGTGCAAATGGGAGAAATAATTACAAATACTTGCATACTTAGTATGTCAAACCTTATCTATATATACACTGCAAACCCATAGGAAGTATATTCATCTCTACCCCATCAAAATGGTAGAGATAATTAAATAGCTTTTATACTTACAATTTAAGGGATTATCTATATATCACCTATAAGCCAAAAGGGGATCTATTGACCTTAATAACTGACTAAAATATTAAAGCCTTATACAATCTACTACTCGGAGCCTTAATTTCCTTTCTCTATTTGTATTTGATGATTATCAGTTTGTCTGAATCCACATTCTCTTCCTCTTCTTCAGCTTCGATCATTGTCACCTTTTCCTTAGCATCATTTTTAACCCTTTTCTTCCAGCTATTCTTAGCAACGACTAGAGTGATGACTTGGCTATTTTCTAGCTTGACATTCTCCATAGAGGCAGGAGATGATAACCTTCCTCCTAGAGGTATTTACAAAACCAAGCAGTATCATTAGAAGGAACAATCCTCATCCATTTGAGTAAAAAATTGATGTTTCACTCCACTGTAACCCAGTTTTCATCAAATATTTTCTTGTTTTGGAGAATCATAATTGGTCTTCAAGGGATACTAATACTATTGACCAGGATCCCAACATGTGCTCTCATGTATGCCTCTGGGAATGGGATTTCAAGATTATTATCTACATTATATACTGCCTGCTCCAGACCCAGTAGAATTCCCATGTTAAAAAAAAAAACTCTAAGGGACACTATATCATTTTTAGGAATCCTAGAAAGGAACAGACAAGAAATAAAATTACCTATGATTTCCCCATTCATTCTCAGAGTAAATTCAAATTCATAATTCTCTTCATTGAAAATATTTTCAATAGCTCTCCTAACAAGGTCGTTAGAAGGTGAAAAGATGTGATTCCATCTTTCAGGTTGGATACTTCCTCTAAATGACATCTGTCTATTACCTTCTGTGTGAAAAACTAGAATGTGGGTATCCATGGCTTCTACAAAGTAAATGAATAGTCAGCCCTTGGTAAGGATATCAGGCTTCAAAAAACCACAAGTTCTATATCATTTTCATAGTACTTTTAGAAGCCTCAAGAAAATACCTTTTGAAGCAAGCTCAATGTAAACCTAATTAATAATTATCTGTGAAATGATTATGAAGGGTTGCCCACAGTTTTTCATTAAATCTCAATAATAGATATCGTCATGTTAAATCTTTATATTGGGTCAAAAAGATTAGGAATTAAATGTGTATGTTTTCCAATGATTAGATGTTACGAGGAAGTCCTTTAAGGTTATTTTAACTATCATAGGTTATCTCTAAAGGTTTTTATAAAATCCACTAAACCTGCCTAGGGGGACCTAATCCTAAATTTAGAATAAAGTATATAGCCAATGTAATCCTTCTTTGGGATTGTAAATCTTTATTATTTCCTAAATTTGTAATATTGTTAACCAAATATCTTATGTTTTCCACTTCTTTGCTTATTGTGAGATTATGATGGTTTAGATAGTACTAGATGATTATAGTATTTCCTCGTATTAATAAAGTTTTCTATATGCCTACTTAATCTTTTTGCAAAATCAAACTAATGTTGACCTTCTTAAACTAATAGTTTATAAAGCCCTTATACCAATATTCTATTCCCTAATTATAAAGAGCCATATTTTCATTCGTTAGAATGTAATCCTAGGATATATTCCTCAATAGATTTATTAGATAATTTGTCAGCTTTATGATTTCCTTCTCTACAAATATTATTGATAGTTAATTTGTCAAAAAACTGGCACAGATCCAAAGCTTTTGATAATATCGAGTCCAATCTCCACTTTAGAAGAGATCCTTTCCTTTGGTCATTGATTATAATTGCAGAGTCACCTTTTATGGATAGGTTTTTTATGCCTAAATTTTTATACAAAAGGAGGCCTTTCACTAAGGCCATTAACTCTTCCCAATTATTAGTATCTTTGCCTATATATTTTTCCAGCGCTTCTACTTCCCTTCCTTCTAGATCGTGTATGCAATACCCTAATTCAGCCATGCCTAGATTTCCTTTTGATGCGCCATCAAAGTTGAGTTTAAACTAGCCCATCTTGGTCGGTTTCCATTTGCAGTTAGCACATTTTAGAGAGGAGGAGGATCCCCCTGACCCAATATATGGAGGAATATTTAGACCAATCCATCTATTTCTCATTTTTCATCCTAGTAGGTCATAACCATATCCTTTTTATTTTTTCTCAGTATCCTATTATTTGTTAGCTCGATGATTGAGATTTCAATTTTGTTTAAAATTTGATTACAATCCATTTTCTATCTTGAAAATTTATTCTATTCATTTCCTTCCATAGTTCCCAAAGAATGATTAAAGGAGCTGAGACCCATAAAGGCCCATAAATACATCCTTTGTTAAGTATTGGCCATGATTGCAGAAAGTATGAGATAGTCCTAGGAGAGACCGAACTCCATCCAAGTTGAAGGCATAAACAAGACCAGATATGTGAAGAGAGGGAGAATCCCAATAGGAGGTGGTCTAAGGTTTCTTCATGCTTCTCACAAAAATGGAATCTACTAGGCCCCTAAAAACTCATTTGTTTTAATCAGACAGATGTTAAAATATGTCTATGCCATACTAACCAAGAGAATAGCCCAGCTTTAAGTAGGCAATCTTTTCTCCAAAATAGAGTATGTGGAGGATGGTCCCTTGAGCCTAAAAGTTTGGATCTAAGGAACCTATATCCTTCTCTAACCATATATTCTCCACTCTTACAGTTCTCCCATATTAACTTGTCAAGGCCTAAATGTAATGAAATTTTTCTTGATCCCAAAATAGAGCATATAGTTGCTTATTCTGAGGGATGGAGAAACAATTTTTTCATATCCTTCCATTTCCATCCAAGTTCATCTTCATCAAAGGTAAGATAATCTATGACTTTATTACCCCAACAAATTTCTAGGGTAATTTTGGACTATTCCAAATTCCCTTCCGATTGTAAAGCCTTATAACCTTCCCAAGAATCTGACTAGAAGAGAGTCGTATCCCCCTTACTTAGATTTTAGGTCAGTTTTTCTTGGATAATGAATCTACAATCCAACATGAAATTCCAAATTTTGGAGCCTCGGGGAGGGGATTTTTCTCTAAAAATATTTATAAGATCTAGATTACTTAAATATTTATGAGACATAATTTTGACCCATTTGAGGTGTGGAGTCTTATAAATTGTCCAAACTAATTTGGCCCCCAAAGCCTTACCTTGATGTTTAATATCTTTTATGTATGCTCCCCCTTCCTCTTTTGGCCTACATACCTTGTCCCAAGCCAAGAAGGATATCTTCTTTTTTCCCCTGTACCTTTCCAGAAGAAGGATCTTAGGATTTTATTGATTTAATTTCTTATTTTAATTGGGAGATCTAAGCAAGCAAGCTAATAAATAGGTTGTGCTAACTAGATAGTTTGGACCATAGTAGCTCTTCCAGCAGCATTCAACCACTTACCTTTCCAAGAGGTCATTTTTGCTTTAATGTTTTCTAAAGTTTAGTTCCAAATATTGGAAGAACACATGCCATGATCTAGAAGAATTCCTAGATATTTGCAAGGAAGGGAGCCTTTGTTTAAATTTAGAGTATTGAAAATATCATGTTATAGGACTGGGTGAGTATTTAAAAAGAAAATTTATGATTTTTCCTTATTAATTTATTGCCCTAGAGCTAAAGCATATTGGTCTAGGATCATCTTATATTATTTTGCTTCATCAATAGAACTCTACCCATAGAGCATAGTGTCATCCACAAATTTTTGATGGGTGGTGACATCTAAATCCTTAGTAATTTGGATACCCTTAACCCTGCCATCAGTTCTTGTATTGTTAATCAATCTTCCCAGAACATCAGCCATAATGATGAAGAGTAAATGGGAGATTGGATCTCATTTTCTTATTCCTCTTTTAATTTCAAAGAAGCCTTTAGGAGAGCCATTTATTAATATTGAAAGTTTTGGGGTAGAGATACACTCAAAAATAAGATTCACCCATTTATTGGCAAAGACAAAATAAGAGAGACAATTCCTTAAGAAGAGCCAATATTCTTTATCATAAGTCTTTTTAATATCTAATTTAATTAACATACTTGGATTATGATTTTTTTGAATGGAATGAATTTATTCTTGTACAATAATAATACCATCATAGATTGATCTACTTGGAACAAAACATGTTTGTTCATTGCTAATAATGAAAGGAAGAAGCTTATGGAGTCTACTAGCCATACTTTTAGAAAATAATTTATATAAGGTGTTATATAGCACAATAGGGAGATAGTCACTAAATGTTTCTAATTTTTATTTTTTAGGGATTAGGGCTATGAATGTATTATTAACTTCCTTAAGAAATTTCCCAGTGTTTCCAATCCCATCAAGAGTTGTTGTGATTTCATCCCCAATAAATTTCCAGCATTTTTGGAAGAAACATGTGCGAAAGCCATCAAGATCGGGTGATTTGGCTGGGTTCATATTTTTAAGGACGTTCTCTACTTCTTCTTTAGTTAATCTTCCTAATATACTTTTGTTTTGTTCCTCCATAATTAGTTTAGGAGTGTTTGCAATAATAATCTCTTGAACATTTAGATTAGGATATTGGTCAGAATTATAGATTGCTTTAAAGAATTTAATAGATTCATTTTCTATTTCTTTATGATCATCAATTACTTGGTCTTCCATGTCCTTGATAGATGTTATTTTGTTTAAAATTCTACGTTTCTTTGTACTATTGTGGAATAATTTTGTATTTCAATCTCTCTCTACTAACCACATCTCTCTAGATTTTTGTCTCCAGAAAATCTCTTCATTATTAAGGACATCTTCATATTTATTCATTAGATATTTTTATTCCTCATATAGTGACTTATCCATACCCCTTGAAAAAACTTCCTCATTTAGAGTTTTTAATTTCCCTTCCAATTATTTTTTTTTTGAAAATGTTCCCAAACTTTGTTTTATTCCATGTTTTTAGCCTTTGCTTGATAATGTTCAGTTTGTTAACCACCTAGTAGAGTTTGGAGCCAGATATATCTACATCCATCTACTAGTATCTTAACATTTCTAAAATACCTTCTTCCTTAACCCACATTTTCTTCAAATTTGAAAGCACAGTTCTCTGGGCTCTTGTCTTTAAGAATTCTAAGTTCTACAGGGAAATGATCATAGCCCAAAATCGGTTTGACCTTAGAAGACATAGTAAAAGGTAGTTCAGTTAAGTTTCCCCTAGAAATAACCTATCTATCTTCTCAGCTATGAAACTAAATCCTTTTCTTCTATTATTCCATGTAAAACAATCCTTGGAATTAGAAATTTCTAAGAGGCCAATCTTATTAATCCAGTCATTGAAATCCTCAACGAATTTAGGGAGCTAGGATAACCCCCCTCTTTTTTCAGAAGCATTAGTAATAATGTTAAAATATCCACCAATGATGGAGGTTTCATTACTGTGTTCTTGCAACTTTGTTTCAATTTCTCTCCATACTCTTTACTTTTCTTGGTTTGGGATGGGACCATAAACATTAAATATTCAGAATCCTAAGTTAGTACGGGAGCACTTAACTAAACCACAACACTAGTTTATATGGTCTTCAAGATCTGAGAGACTATAGATCTCGGGTCCTAGATAAAACCTATCCCCCTAAAAGCTCCACAAGAAGGAACCCCCTAGATTTTTCTGATACCTAGTTTCTTTTTTAGGTTTGATAATTCTACACTATCTAATTTAGTTTCTTGTAAAAGAAGTAAATCTACATTAATGTTAGAAATAGAGCGTTTTAAGATACGTTATTTGTTAGGTGCATTTAAACCCCTAACATTCCATGTTAGGATATTCATGGTGACTTGGGAAGGACCTTCCCCTTCCATACATAGAAGATATTAGTTAATTTATTTTGTCCTACAGCTTCCCCATCTTTTAATATTAATTCTTGAATTGATTTCCTTCCTCTTTTCTTGAGGGATTTGGCAAATTCTATATAAACTTTGCTAGGAATGGAAGTAGAAATTCCTAGAGCCACATTATCCTCTTTATTAGTTTCCTCAACATCTCTGAGAAGAATTTTGACCTCCTCTACAGAAAGGGGATCTTCTGGGTTCAAGCATGCCTTAATCAGAAGCTCTTTCTGACGCATAACTTCATCCTTATCACAAATTTAATCCAAGAAATTTTCCATTAATTTGTTAACTACAACATCACAGAAATATTCAGTAATTAATTTTACTTCTTCTTCTTTCCTACCTTCTGAATAATAATTTTCCATTGGAGGGACAAAGGGAGAAGGACCCGTCTAATCCTTCCTAATAAAAATGGTTCCTATTTCAAACTCGTTATTTACCATATTTTTTTCCTTGTCTTTCTTCTCAAGGAAAATGCCACCTCCATTATCAAAGAAATGAGTGATAAATTCATGAGAAACAGGGCAAGGATTAGAGAAAAACACCGGGGAAGGAGAAATGTACAAGTTTTTATCTTCTTCCACAATCTCACCCTCCTTGATTTCTGTAGAAATAGGATCAAGAATTGTGTTATCCCTATTGTCTAGATATTATTGGTGAGAGGAAGTTTCATTATTGTCCTCATTTAGTGAATCCACAAAAACAACATTAATTTCAGAATGAAGGATCACCGGGTTAATTTTATAAACTAAATTCATACTATTAATTTTAATAGGATCTAGGGTTTTAGTCCTAATATCCATTTCAGTAATTATAATGTTATATGTTTGAGGATGATTTTTTTCAATCATTCTAACATAATTCTCATAATGATTAGTTACACTAAGGTAATAAACTCCACAGGGACATTCAAAATGGGGATTTCTCTTTCAACATAGAAATCATTCAACAAATCAGGTCTAAAATTTGGCCTCCAATAAAAAAAACAGAGAAATTGTATCCTTTAAAATAGGGTTTTTTGTAGTAAGGAAATGACACTTAATTTCTATAGATTTTCATTTTAAAAAGAAAAAACCATCTGATAAGGGAGCAATTCTTACCTTATCACTATATTTACCCTCAAAAAATTCATAATATCTGATGGAGAAGAACCAAAACCATTCCATCTAGTAAAGCTGCCTAGATTTTTGCACAGGGTTGGGATTTTGATAAACCTAACCTCATTAATATGGAATAAATATTTTAAGCATGGAGAATACTCAATAGAGTGACTAGGATGAGGAACCAAAGAATCAGATACAACTGGGGAATAAGATTTATCCAGGTATAAAATGTTGAAATCATTCCGCAAAGGAGGACTAAAGTCAAGCTCACAATGTGGAACTGAAGTAGAGCCCTTCATCTTCTTGGTTTTGACCTTCTTCCAATATTTAGGGAGTTCAACCAACAGACCAGCATCAGACCTAGGGAAATCCACCAATAGAGAAACATATGACCCAGAACTAAAACCATCTACAACTCTTGCATACTTAGTATGTTCAAAAAAGGAGATTTTTTGATCAAGTTTTCCACAGAAAAGGAAGTAAGATGTGATCTAGAACATAAATTAGAACATCATCATGAAGAGGGAAAAAGGCCTCCCTAGCTCCAAACTCCTGCAGCAGAAGAAGAAGCATATACTCTTCCATGGGAGAAATTTCCCCTCCTTCCGTGTGGAAGTGGAGCGCTCAAAGGCCATGTGCCAAATCTAGAAACATGTGTTCTGTAATTGTCAGGGTGATCTTGAAAAGAGTGAAAAGGATGATTCACTGGGAGCAAAAAACAAGCAAAGCGAGACACTATAATAAAATATAACATATTGATCATCAATTTATTGACTTGATATTATATAATGGTTTAAAATTGTATTTAAAATATCACTATAATGTTATGCTTTATATTAATTGATTATAGATAAAGTGTTTAAATCGCAAAATAGGGGAAACTATATTAAGTTAGAATAAAACTAAGCCCAATAACTCAAAGGTGTAAAAATATTGATGTCTTCTAATTATATATATATATATATATGTGATATAAGGATAGTGGGTCCAATGCTAGAGAGCCAGCCTGACTCTGCTCTAAGGTCTCTTGCACAAATCTTCTAGGGTATTCTGCACCCTAACCCGAGGGAAGACACTAAGATCTTCACCTTTCACTCAAGACCCAGTCCCCCATCAATAAGTCATCTCTCCATGCTTACTGGACCTACAAGGGTAGATTCATGATTCTAGCTAAATCAACTTGTTCAGCCAATACACTCACAAAATATTCCTTTTACTATTCTTCCCTAACTAGACTATCCTCAAGCTTGCCTAGGGTAAGAACTCCATTTGCATATCTAAACTCTCTCCTACTGAAACAAAACCTAAAACTATATACAAGGGCTCCTCTTGAATCCTATCCAGGCACATGGTTCTCACCATGGATTCAAGAATCTCGAGGAGCCATGCAATATTACAACCCAAAATGTGTTAATAACTTATAATTTGCAAAACAAAACAAAACTAAGCTATCTACACTTGAACAGATCAATGAAAACTCAAAAGTTAGAATAAAAACACACTGCAAATTCTATTCAAAATCCTCTAACTTTACAATAATCATCCATCATTCTAAACAACATGCAGGTAGATATTTATCCTGCGCTTCTCCAAAAACTTTCACCAACCCCATAAATGTAGGTATGGTGATCATTTTACAACCTCCCATCACTTCGGAAAGGCGTCACTACCCATTGAAGACAAGGCAACATGTATTGAGCCATTAATATTAACTAGGTATGTTAGAAAAGACAAAGCCATGATTTGTAGGTCATTAATTGACATTACCAAATGCCAATGTTGACTTTACTGAGAATCAAAATGAGCATCGATAATAGAAGAATCCTCAACACCCGAGCATCAGAACAAACCTAAAAATTTGCAAGCAACCCTGAGCAACATCACCGAGTAAAATCCCTAGGCAACATCCCTAATCACCAAGTATAACGTGAGAGACATTCTTGAGTGTTTTGCATAGGATACCTGAGAAACCTAGTGCAACCTGAGTAGGATTCCCGAGTAGCATTCCCGAGCAACAAAGTTGCCCGAGCACCAGAATAAACTGAGTACCAGTATAACTTAGTGCCACTTCACAATTTTTGGTTTCTAGATTCTTTGTTGGATTTCCAGAGGTTTACAAACTACCTCAACAGACACACACTAAATTGAAAAGAAAAATACTAAACAACTATGGTGTTTGTTCACTGATTGACCTCAGTCATTACAAAAGTGGTAAAATAAAACACCTTACAAACCTGAAATACTTCCTAACCTAGGTGCTCCTACACCATACTCCCTCGAACAAAATAAATTGACTTCTAGGTGATTATAGCAAGCCAGGATCGATGCCTAACTTCTTGAAATTTGTCTCTTGCACCCATGTTGCCTCTGAATCAGCTTTTCCTTGCCATTCGACCAGATGTTCCATGTAGGTCTATCTTCTAGTCTACTTGGAAACTCTTGAATTCAAAAAAAAATTTACCTTTGGTTTCAGTGCAATGGGAAGCTTTAATGCCTTGAGGTCTTTGGTGTATTCTACTAGACGATGACCTCCTTCTGGAATTGTTCCTTTATAGGACAACAGATCTGCCACATTAAAAACTAGAGATAATCCTATGTCTATAGGAAGATCAACTTTATAAGCATTAGACCCATACTTTGCCATAATTTCAAAAGGGCCTATCTTCCTCATCTAAAGTTTACTTGAAACTCCTTTCTGCAACCTTGCTTTGTTGAGGTACACCATGACCAAATTTCCAATTTGAAATTAAACATCCCTTTTTCTTGCATCTACCTTTTGTTTGGTGTGAAGTGTATTCTCCACTAATGCTTTCTTTACTAAATCATGGACCTCCTTCATAGATTGAGAAAAATCTTTAGCATACCCACTCTTCTCTCCATTGCTTCCAAAATCCCTGAGTTCACATATACCCCTGGGATGAATCCCATACACTATTTCAAAAGGGCTTTTTCCAGTGGATCTATTGATTGTATCATTGTATGCAAATTCTGCTTGAGAAAGTAACTAATCCCATGATTGTCCATACTCTTTTGTGAGACATCTCAATAGATTTCCTAAACTTTGGTTTGCCACTTTAGTTTGACCATCAGTCTGTGGATGATATGTCGAGCTAAAGGAAAGATTAGTACCAAGCTTCTGCCACAAGGTTTTCCAAAAATGACTCATAAACTTGGAGTCTCAGTTTGATACAATACTCAAAGTTAATCCATGTATCCTTACTACTTCTCAAAAGAATAGATTTTCTATGTAAAATGCATCATGTGTGGTCTTCCATGGCACAAAGTGATCCATCTTGTTAAACCTATCAACAATCACAAAGATGTTATCCATTCCTTGCCTAGTTTTCGGTAATCCAACTACAAAATCCATACTAAGGCATTCCCAAGGTATATTTGGGATTGGAAGGGGCTGGTATAATCCTAGATTGGATGAAGTCCCTTTTTCCTTTTGACAGACTACACAAGTCTCCACATATCTCTGGAAATCCCTACTCATTTTTGGCCAATAATAGTATCTCTTTACCAATTCTAGAGTTTTATTCAACCTGAAATGTCCACTTAATGAACCATTATGCTTCTCTTGTACTACATTCTCCCTCATTGAACCTCTCGGTACATGGAGTTGTCCTCCTTTAAATAAAAGACCTCCTTGGAGATTATACTAAGAATACTCACTATGAAAATGATTTTGAAAATTTTGACATACCTTGTATGCTACTAAAAAGTCTTCATCTGTTGGATACATATCTTTGAAGCTTTATATGCCAATGCTTCTTAGCTGAACTTCTTGTACCATGAGCAGCCTTCTACTCAATGCATCTTCCACCTTGTTTTTTACTCCCTTCTTGTGCTTTATGGTGAAGGTATAGGCTTGTATATACTCCACCCATTTCATGTGCTTATGGCTTAATTTATCCTGTGAATTTGGGAAACTTAAAGCCTGGTTGTTGGTAAAGACTACAAATTCTTTGGGAAGGAGATAATGTTTACATTTCCTTAGTGCTTTCACTAATGTATATAATTCCAAATCATATGAGGAATACTTCCTCTTTGCATCATTGAGTTTCTCACTGTGAAAAGCTACTGGCTTTCCTTCTTGACTCAAAACTACATCGATAGCAATATTACTTGCATCACACTCCACAGTAAACAATTTTTCAAAACTAGGAAGTGTCAATATCAGTTGAGTTGCTATTATTTCCTTCAATTTCTCAAATCCCTTATCAGCCTACTTTTTCCATTGGAAATTTTCTTTCATACCTCCCTTAATGTTATCTAAAATAGGTGTGTTGATTTCGCTAAACAGTTTGATGAACTTCCTATACAACTGTGCTAATCCATCGAAGCTTCTTACTTTTGTAGCTGAATTTGGTGTAGGCCAATTCAAGATTGCTTCCACCTTGCTAATATCCATCTTAAAGTTACCCTCTGAGATAAAAAAAAACCCTAAATATACCAACTCTTTCTTCATGAACTCGGTCTTTTGCAAGTTGATTGTTAACTTTTCCTCATGCAATCTTTGCATTACCATTTTCATATGTCTAAGATGATCCTCTTTTTTTTTTCTGAATACTAGGATTTCATCTAAGTACACTACAACCCATTTTCCAATGAATTCTTTCAACACCTCATTCATCAATCTCATAAATGTGCTTGGGGAATTTGACAACCCAAAAGGCATAACAAGACATTCATAAAGTCCTTCGGTAGTCTTAAAAGAAGTCTTCCACTCATCTCCTCCTTTGATTTTTATCTGATGATATCCACTCTTAAGATCTATTTTTGAGTAATATCTATCTCCTCTGATACAATCCATTAAATCTTCTATCCTTGGTATTGGGAACCTATACTAGATAGTAATTCTATTTATGGCCCTAGAATCGGTACACAACCTCCAAGTACCATCCTTCTTTGGGGCTAACACTCTAGGAATAGCACATGGACTTATTCTCTTTCTAATCAACCCTTGGTCAATTAGTGCTTGGATTTGGTTAGAAATCTCTGCATTCTATTTTGGGGTCATCTTATAAGTAGTTTTATTTGGAAGTGAGGCTCCTGGGATAAAGTCAATCTTATGACTAATAGACCTCGCAGGTGGTAGGGTAGCTGGTTTACCATCACTAACTATGGTGTGGTACTAAGTTAACAACTTTTGGATCTCTAAAGGTAACTCTTCCTTCTTATTTACCTCTTCATACTTCAGTTTCAAAATTAAATCAAAGCCTACTCCATCTTCTTCCTTCAATGTCTTCAAGAACTCTTTCTCACCAACCAACAGTAGGTTGGGACCCCCTTTCTTCACTTCACCTTCTTCTAAGATTGACTGTATCTTGAAATTCACTCCATCTTTCTTAAGGGAATAGGAGTTCTTAACTCCGTCATGCACTATAGCTATGTCAAACTTCCATGGTCTACCCAATAATAGATGACAAGCATCTATGGGCAGAATATCACACAAAACTTGGTCCTTATATCTCCCTATGGAAAATTCTACCCAAGCTTGTTCATTAGCTAATAATGCTGATCTTTATTCAACCAAGTGACCCTATAAGGATTAGTATGAGGAATCATTTTTAAATTTATTTTTTCAATAGCTTCTAAAGAATAAATATTATCAGTAGATCTTGAATCTATGATAACTTTATAGACCTTACCGAGTACCTTGCATTTAAATTGAAACAAATATCTTCTTTGATGGTTTCTTTGAGGAGTGCTTTGTGAATCATTAGATTCACTCCCATCTCAGAGTCTAGTGCAACTTATGTTGTCTTGCTACTAGAAGACTCTTCTTGCACATAATGGACTCTCATTTCTCCTCCTTGTGAAGTAGAACTCTTCTCAAGACACCAATATGCAGGATGCCCAAATTACTGATAGTTATAACACTTCATTGAAGAGAAGTAAGATCCTCTACCTTGGTTATTAGTTCTTCCTCTTGAACTATTATTTGAACCTCTTCCTCTATTTTAACCACCTCTTGTGTTACGGGATTCTCCTTGGTTCTTAGTGAGTTTGTACTTGCTCTGATTCTTAGCCGTGGAATTCCTTCCTCCATATCCTCCTCTATGACCTCTATTGTCTCTTCCTCTTCCTCTACTACTTGAATCTTGTTTCTTCTTGAACTTCTCCTCCACTTTGAGGGCTGGCTGGTAACATTGGTGTATAGTCTTGGGGCTTAAGAGACTAATTTCCTCTTGGATACTCCACTTGAGACCATTCAGATACCTAGCCACTATTAGGCTTTCTTCTTCCATCACATGAGACCTTAAGCATAGCTTATGAAACTATTTTGTATAGGCACTGACTTCTAAATTCTTTTGTCTCAAATTCTGCCTTTTCTTGTGCAACTACACTTCATAATAATCAGGAAGGTAATTTTGCTTCATCTTAGCCACCATACATTTCCAACTAGTTATGGGGATCTTTCCTTCTTTATTCCTTTCATCTTGGACAAATTTTCACCAAGTGAGAGTAGTTCCTCTCAATCTTGTATTAGCTATTCTAACTTTCTGAGCTTCGGTCACACTGTCACAATAAAAGTGATTCTCAAGACCTTCTATCCATTCCATGATTAATTTTGGTTTCATCTTGCCGCTAAATAGAGGAACACCTTCTAAGGACTTACCACTCATTGCCTTCAATTCTTTCAAGAATGACTCTTCTTGAATCACAAGGTTTGGCTCTGGTATTATGTCTTCCTCGGCCACTAATTTAACCTTTACATTTGCTTCTCTCATCAATTCACTGACTGCTACAGTCCTAAACTACACTTCTTCCAACTTTGTTTCCATTTTGGCCAACTTTTCCTTCAGGATTTTGTTCTCCTCTTTTTTCTCTTCCGCATTCTTTGCTAGCCCTGCATTGGTCACCATCTTGGATGAATCTTCAAATTCCACTAAAAATAACACCCAAAAAAACACAAGCCCAAATCTTCAAAAGCTTTGATACCAATCTAATGTAAGGATAGTGGGTCCAATGCTAGACAGCCAGCTTGAATCTTCTCTAAGGTCTCTTGCACAAACCTTCTAGGTTATTATGCACCCTAACCCGGGGGAAGTCACTAAGATCTTCACCTTTCACTCAAGACCTAGTGCCCCAACAAAAAGTCATCTCTCCATGCTTACTGGACATACAAGGGTAGATTCATGCTTCTAGCTAAATAAAATTGTTCATCTAATACACTCACAACATATTCCTTTTACTATTCTTTCCTAACCAAACTATCCTCAAGATCGCCTAGGGTAAGAACTCCATTTACATGTCTAAACTCTCTCCTACTGAAACAAAACCTAAAACTATAAACAAGGGCTCCTCTTGAATCCTATCCAAGCACATGGTTCTCACCATGGATTCAAGAACCTTGAGGATCCATGCAATATTACAACCCAAAATGGGTTAAGAACTTATAACTTGCAAAATAGAACAAAACTAAGTTATCTGCACTTGAACAGAATAATGAAAATTCAAAAGATAGACTAAAAACACACTGCAACTTCTATTCAAAATCCTCTAACTGTTACAATAATCATCCATCATTCTAAACAACATGTAGGTAGATATTTATCCCGCACTTCTCCAACAACTTTCACCAACCTCATAAATGTAGGTATGATGATCATTTTGTAACCTCCCATCACTTAGGCCAGGTTTCACTACCCATTGAAGATAAGGTGACACATATTGATCTGTTAATATTGACTAGGTATATCAAAAAAGACAAAGCCATGATTTGCAGGCCATTAACCGATATTATGAAATGTCAGTGTTGACTTTACTAACCAGTAGAATGAGCATCGGTAAAAGCAGAATCCTCAACACTTGAGTGCCAGAATAAACCCAAAAATCTGTAAGAAACCCCAAGCAACATCACTAACAACACCCTTGAGCATGAAGTATAACCTGTGAGACATTACTGAGTGACATTCCCAAGCATTCCACACAGCATACCCGAGAAACCTAGTGCAATCTGAGCAGGATTACCGAGTAGCATTCCCGAGCAACAGAGTTGCCTAAGCACCAATATAATTTAGTGTCACCTCACAATTTTTGGTTTCTAGAGCCTTTGTTGGATTTCCAGAGGTTTACAAACTACCTCAACACACACACACACTAAACTAAAATGCAAACTACTAAACAACTATGGTGTTTGTTCACCGATTGACCTCGATCGTTACAAAAGTGGTAGAACAAAACACCTTACAAAACAAAAATGCTTCCTAACCTAGGTGCTCCTACACCAATATTACTAAACCTTATAGACTATCATATTGAAAGATAGTGCTCATAATGTGACTAATAAAATGATTATAATAAATAGCTATATTAAAATCTCTAATATAACCCGTTATGGAAATAATTAAAGTATGATTATGATGATTAATTAAAATTGTGTACAACAATATTGTAATATGAGGGCCAGAAATGTCATAATTTTTTTTGGATAGAAATGGATGGAGCCATTATATTTTATTAATCTTCTTCAAAAGGGCTCAAGGAGGAAACAAGCAGTAAGAAAACCTCCTTTCCTAGCCATAATACTTCATATAGCAAACCAAAATATTTGACTAACATACCAACCAAAAAAGTTCCTTTGTCTAAAGAGATACAAGCAAGAATCAAAGAACCAGACCAATATACCCCAAAGACCCTAGCCGACCCACAATAAGAAAGATATAACTACCAAGATACATATAGCCATGAAGATAACTGACATATCCCATCTCCCAAAATTCAAAAAACCCCATGGGACCTACAATCATCCCCTTGGCTTGACCAAACCATGACAATAACAGGGACAATGAAAAACATGGTGAGAAGATACTAGTTCAACTAAAGAATATTTTGATGTCGGTGATCCCTCTAGAACCCCTACAGTTAGGATGGAGGAAGCAACAAATCCCTCATGTTGGAGAAATCCAAAATGATCACCAAATGTCAAAAAGGTTGTAAGAATCAGCCATCATGGGCAGTGGGATGAAATCTAACAGCTGCTCCATGTCCTTCCTGAATGCCACTAAGTCCCTGCCAATTATTCCTAACTTAAAAGAATCGTAAAGTTTGACAAATTCCATATTCTTATCAAGATGGTCCAAAGGGAATAGGCCTCCAACCCAAGCTTGTGAGCCCCTAAGGCTATATCTCATTACTGCATGATGAATGTTCTCAGCCGGCGCAAAGTCTTCTCTGACCACCTTGTTCAGCATCTCCATAAATGGGATGTTATCTTGCACCAGGTTATAGCAGTTAGAGAGGAAAGTAGACAACACCTGAGAGTAGAATATACTATGAGGAGAGGAAGGAAGTAGGACATAATCAGCCAGTGATACTATAAATAGCATCAACCAGTTTGTCTGGCATGGGGTTGAAAACCACTTGCATATGATGTTGCAGATAGTCATCTAGGATTGGACACTCCCAATTGTATATTGGAAGATGAATACATAGATTCAAGTCTTCATACTACATGAGAGCCCAAAACCAAACTTCAAGCAGGAGCACCAAAGAACAATTCTAAACTGTAGCTATGAAGGCCCTTAGACCAGCTAACAAAAAACCAAGAACCAGACATGTAGAATGAAAAACCTGCAATAAAACTTGTGGGAAAAAGGAAGGCTATTTTTTGTTTTAAGGAGGTTTCCAACCACACACACGAGTGTAGAGATGTCAATATGTACTTGGAGGCCTGGCGGCCAAGTGACCAATTCCCAAGATAACACCTCAGCATAAGGAAGTAATATTCCAGTACTGACAATGGGTATAAATATCTGATAGTCATACCAACTCACATGCCGAAGTGACTCCATGTACCCAGATACCCAATGTGTGAGGAAAAAGAAGCATGCAATCCTGAGGAACCAAATTGGGAGAAAATCCATTAGCTAGTGCCATCTGAGGCGAGACACCTTGGGAAAATAAAAAGATGTCCTTGGCCACCTTTGATGGCATATGCCTACACGAGCAAGCATCACTTAATGTAGTTTTTTTAAAAATTAGTGTGAGAGGCAGTTTCTCTCTCCACCCAATTGACTCCCTTATCTAAGATTAGAGATCTCACTAGGGGTTCATTTTCCCAAAAAAGTGAGCCATTATCCAAATCGACGCCCTTCTTGGCTAACCAATCTGCTAGTCCATTTGCCTCCTTGAAGCAATGAGAAATTTTAAATTATACAAATTTTGAAAGTAGCTTCCTTGCATCCTTGAGGATATATTGGATCTCCCAGCTAGGTGAGCATTGAAGTGAGAGGGCAGATGTAATGATTTAAGAGTCCCCCTGAATGTGAATATTCCTAACTCCATGTGAGATAGAAAATCATAAGCTCATAAATAGAGCCCTAGATTCCTCAATGTTATATTATAATCTCACTTTATAAGTTTAAATGCTTCATTTGGGAAATTTTATATTATAATCTCACTTTATAACAACAATAGATCCCTATATTCCACAATGCAATATTATAGATTTCACTTTTTAAATTTAAATGCGTCACTTAATTCTATAGGGGTAACTTAATCACCATAATGTTTATATTTCGGTAATAAATTTACTAAAGGTTTGTAATGACCTAACTGAGATATGTTATAGAATAAGAATTCATCTACTATTTAAAATGTGTCATTGATTTTAATAAGTAGTGATTTTATTAACACAACTAATATTTTTGTAATGTTAAGTATCAATAATAAAAATTTATATTACATTCCTAAAGAGAAAAGGGGAAAGATTGGGTTGCAGTAATGTGAGATTATTAATTAATCGTATAAAAGTTAATAAGATGTATTCACTCTATTTTTCAAAATGTATTTAATCATATTTAAATATTTAACTCTAATTAAGGGTAATCAACCTAAGATGAACCCAATGACCTTGACATGATAACCCTCATCTAACTAGTTACCATCAATATTAGCGAGATTCGGTCATGTTTTAATATCCTAAAGTGAACTTATTAAACATATATACCTCTACACATGTAACATAATAGTTAATTTACATTTAAAAAAAATTGTTGGTGTGTTTTTTCCTATTAATTTGGGCATAAAATATTGGACTCTTGTATAATCGGATGGCTCTTGTGTTGAGAGAGAGTGTGATTTAATGTTATGTTGGATGCTTATTATGGCTTTATTTTCTTTGGGCTAGTGTGTTGGAACTTTTAATTGCTACTTATTAGATCTCTTTGGGAATTTCAAGCTTATATATATTGTTTAATTTGTATGTTCATGTTTCTATGCATATATTCATATTATCATGTTGTTATTGAAGGTTATGCTAGCAACGTGACATGCTTTATTTGGATGAGATTCATGGTGTGGTTGCCAAGGGATATATAGATAATTGTTATGTTTGTTTTTTTGGGAGAACACATTGTATGTCATGTGTGTGCTTGAATGGATGCTAAGCCATTAGTGGGATTGGTTCTCCAATGGGGGGACCAGGCCACAAATGGGCCACCAGGGTAACCCATTGAAGAGTGTTAATCAAGTGATAACGTAAAATATAATATAATAATTGGGTGAAATAACTAACTAAGGAAGATTAATACTATAAGTGGTACACCTAGAGAGTGACTGACCATGTTTGAGTAGGCTTGGAAAGTGACTGACCATAGTGGATATGGGTGTATCATCCATTAAGACACCTCCTATATGCTTGTGGGTACAAGTGTACTAGCCACAAATGTAGTGGGGAAGTGTCAAGGTGTACTGGCACGTCAAGCCACTTGTCACCATGAAAGGATTGTTTGGTGCCGCATGGGTTGTAGGGACATGCGGTGACACTCCCATTATTGGACTATACACCCATTTATTATTCAGTGATTCTATGGTTATATGTTGTTGAGTTGTTGTTGCATGGTGTTTATGGTTTATACTTTTTTATAGCCCTTTTTAGATATGTGTAAGTGCTCCACCTTGTACTCGGTGTGATCATGCTTCTCCTAATTTGTATGCCTTTGTGCTTGATTTTTTTATGGCTTTGTATCCTTGTGTTGGATGTGTTGTTTTGGTGATGCTTGTGATGTCTAGATTCCACGTGGTCAAGTATTTTGTTAATGTGGCTTGATGTTGCATTGTTGTATTTTGGTATACCCCATATGTTTGGATTTCTTGGCATATGTAGTATGGGTCATATGATTATCTCTAAAGTAGGGGTGGGAGAGGGCTTAAGGGCTCCTCACAGTTGGATGGTGTGGCCAATCACCATTTGGGAAACACAGTACTGTTAGGATTGGATTATACTGAGAGGGGGCGTGAATCAGTATAATAGCACTTTAAATTAATTATTCTTCAACTTAAACAATAATCATACATTTGTAGTAAAGTAAATAACATAAGAAAATTACACAATACTCATAACACCATGATTTGTTTATGAGGAAACACTGGCCAAGGGAAAACCCTGGTGGGGATGATACCCACAAGCATGTACTAAAGTATAATGTCCCTGTAAGGAGATCTAGCCTTGTTAGGAGCTCAATATTACATAGTACATTTCCTTGTTAGAGGAATAACAACCTTGTTAAAGGTTCACAACACCCTGTTAGGGGCTTCTGAGCTTACAGCTCTTACAATGTAATTATGTTACAAAATGTTCTCAGTCATGAACAAAACAAGCATCACAAATGCTTTGATAGTTCCTTTATAGTTCTATCATTCTTTGATCTGCCATTTGCATGTCTGCCCTTCTAGATAAAATACTACACATACATACATAATCTTTACCAAAAATATCTTACAAATATATCTCTCAACTTTACAAAGTCGGCTCTCATTATGAATATTACAAACAGTACTAAGTCGGCCTTCAATACAAAATACATTTAATATAGTAAATATCAAATACATAGTCGGCGCTCTTGCATAGTCAAATTATAGACTATCAACAACAAAAATACAACTTCTATTTCCTAGAGTCCAAGTCATACTCCCTTATTCTTCATTATTGTCCAACTGCTCTATATCATTGTTCTCTACTGTCTGTCAGTCTTCAAATACTTATAACTCATCATAAACTTAACCAAATCTAAATTGATCTTAGGTGGAGGTCATACATACTTCATATTGTCTTTCTCTAAGCTCACATGCCTTAAGTCATCAATCTCTGTCTTCGACATCCAAAACAATACTGCATCCCTACTTCTATACTTAGGTGATTTTAGACATACCAAAACTTAACTTCAAAAGAATCGATCTCGAACCTAGATGTGTTGCCATAAATGACAACCAAAAAGTGAATCAAATTTCCAAAATTGATCACTTGCCAACAACCTCTCCCTTTGGCATTGATGGCAACACTAGTAATAACAAAAAAAAATGACTAAGTGTTCTACTATCTCCTTTTCTCCTTATCCTTCTCTTCTCATTTTCCTTCTCTCTTTTTATTCATTTTATCTTCTTCTTTTCTTTGTATATATATATATATATATATA
>MU224781.1:1486352-1533824 GCA_018584345.1 Thuja plicata | reverse complement strand
TTTATTTATTTATATATTTTTACTTCTCATTTTTACTTCTATATTTTTTTTCTTCTCTACTCCCCCTTTGACAACAATGACAAAGGTACATATAAATAAGTATCATTTCATGCTTACCAGTTTCAAAATTTCTTGGAAGGAATCTTCCAAAATATTCACTTCTAAGCTCCATGTCTTGAACAAAATTTGACTTATGTGAATCAATCCATTCAATGCAAATGATGTAGTTTCAACGTTCTTCAAGTTTGTGGATAAGCCTTTTGCCAATGAATCTATAATCTTTTCCAAATCTGTTAGATGTTCCTCAAGTATTGATAGCTTCAAAGTTATGAAGTTCCTTAGCAAATTGAATATGTTTAGTACTCTCTCCTTCTCATTCTCCAATACACTGATCTTGGCTAATATCCTTGTCACTTCAATGTCTAACTCTGTAGTGGGTTGTGAAGATGTTTCACAACCATCCATCAAACTGTTCAAGGTTGCCCTTTCCTTGGCAATAATGTCTTCAACATTTTGAACGTGTCTAATAGGATTCATACTGTAACCAAATAAATTTCTCCCATGTGTAATGTAGTTCCTTGCATTTGTCAAACAATTTTTAACAATTCCTAAGTCCCATGAGATGGACTTGCATACTTTTGTTAGCTTCTTCTCTACATATGTTTTCTCTTCTTTATCCTCTGCAATCTTCAGCAATTTTTCAAAGTGGCTATCAAACTCATCAAGTGTGAATTTCAAGTTCTCAATATCATCTTTGTTCTAGAATACTAAGGGTACTAGAAGAAATTTATTCACAGTATCAATAGCTCTTGAAATCACTTTTGTCTTCTTATCTCCTTTCTATTTTGATCTCTCCTTTGCTTTGTTCAATGTGGTGAATGCCAGTTTCACCAATTCATCTTCATCCATGCTATCAACATTAACATTACTACTTGCCAACAATGAACTAGATGGTGAAGTTACCTTTTCCTTTTCATCTTCTTTCTGCTCAATCTTCTATCCTTCATCCTCTTTCTACTTATCTTCCTTATTTTCCTCTTCCTTTTTAGGTTCATCTGCAATAGAAATCTCCATGGTTCTTGCAAAAGGGTCCTTCTCATCTTGTGAAGGGTCTAATGTTACTACCACACCAAAAACATGGAAATTTGCAGTTGTGTCTTCTTTACTCTTCTCATCATTAGTCTCTATTTCCTTTGAGCTGTCATCCATTCCCAATTGTGTAGGAAAAGTTGTCTTAGGAGGTGGGGGCTTGTCAAAATTAGTTTTTAATAAGATCTTCTCAAGTGCCTTTTGAGTTTCCTTAGTTACCTCATCATACCTCCTCGCCATTATCTTCAATAATCTGATCTTTGTTCTCAATAGAGGTTTCAATTCTTTAATTATATTGTCTCTTTCTTGTATTGATAACATAGGCAGCATGTTATCAATCTCCCTATTCCTAATCTAATCATCTTCAACTTGTGCCAAGTGTTTTCTATTTTCTAATTTTGTATACAAAACTGAAGGTATGCTTCCTTCAATTTCCAAAAGGGTCTTTCTGAAACTAAGCATGTGCTCTATCACAATGTCTTCAATTTTCAGTTTATCTTCTTCTTCATACCTGTCATAATATTTGTCAATTGAAACCAAATTTCCTTGTTCAATTGTTCTTTTCTGCAGCATTTTCATGTCAGGTTTCCATGCTTTATTCTATTTATTTTTCTTCTCTTCCTCAACTGCGCTCTTCTCTTTTGTCTATATACTATATCTAGTTACTCTAGGAGTAACATCCTTTGCTTGCTCTATTTGTGGTTGTGATGGAGGTGTATTGTCAACCATAATTATTTCAGGGGTGGAAGGGGCATCAGTGCTTCTACTTGCAACTCCAAGGGATCTCTCTTCCTTCTTCCTCTTTACTTCCTTAATTTATTCCTCTGACAAACCAGTCTTTATACCACAGTCATGAATGAGGTTAGAAAATTTCCTTTTCCTTGGTCCTTTAGATTGTTCTTCTCTTACCTTTTTTGACTTCTCCTCATAGGTTCCCCATATCTCTTCTAATGTATCAACTTCTGATGCAAGAACATGTTCTACTTGCATAGTGAGTACTTCGAAACTCACTTCATAGCCCATAGGGTAACACCATTTCTTCCTAGGTGTAACTGCCTCAAAACATACACAGTCTATTTCAACCATAAAACAAATTGTATCCTTATACTTCTCAACAATGTCCTCATGTATTCTATATCTACTCTTCATTTGTCTTTGTATAATTTTGATCATTGCAAAAAGTTCTCCATCTACCCAAGTAGTGTTCTGTCTTTTGTAACTCTATGAGATTAGTATACTAGTAGGTACTCTAGATTTCCAGCCACTAGGATGTAGACCAGGAAACTTGTGCTCAATATGAGTGAACATGTGTACCAATAATGATCCAAACCTAAAAGTTTTTTTTATGTCCTTCTTCACAACCTTTACATTCTCAAAGAATTTTTGTGCCAATACTTCACATAGATTGTACTGTGTGTTTTCTTTTATCATTCTCCATGTCATCATAATCACCCCAACTGACACGGAGTTAGGTCTGCTACTAATTTGTAACCAAATATCATTACAATCAACCTTACATCTTGTTGTAAAATATCATTTACTTTCATTGCCCTTCTATCCCACTTTGAGTGTGTTAGGGTTTTGACTTCTTTCTTGACATGTTTCTCCACAACGGGTACAACTCTAGTGTTATCTAAACCAGTAATCTCATGAACTAGGTCACTACATATTTTCATAGGTTGGCTACCAATCCATGTGAATTGGTCATGAACCCTACTCATAAGTATTTTAAACTATTTGTTTTCATCATAGATCCATAATCTTCATTATACTCAATTGGCTGATGTGTTTCCATTATTCCTTCATGATTCCATTTTCAGATATGTTTTCAATTTCTATGAATATTTTTGTGTCTCCCAATGTGTCATACTTCCAGTGAATGTAAGCCCTAATGTCTTCTACATGAAGTACGCCATGTGGGGTTTGTGAAAATTCTACTTCTGGATCCTCTTCACATGAATTATAAGGATGTTTCTTTAATTTGTATCTAGGACAATCAACAACATCAAAAATCATAGGTGCATCCATAGCTTGGATGATGTAGAATACATTTCTCATGCAAAAATTTGAGTTTATGCTCCAATTGATCACGCACGACAGGTGTAGAAAAATTTGAATACCTCTACTCTCTGATCTCCTTGGCTTGCTCCTTGTTCAAAGGTGGGTAAATAGATCATAACACGATGCTTTATACAAGTTAGGTTATAACTTTCTTTTTCACTTCAAACTGTCTAGTCGGCTGCTAATTCTCATGATCATAATATACAAGTCAGATGATGATGCACTCTTAGATATATGATCCATGATGTATCCCTAGCATATTCCCAAGCTTGCATGAGCTCACTACATGATTTGCAGGGTAGGATAAATTCTGATGTTTTGCATTTAATGCTCCCCCTAAGGCCATGATAGACCAATTAGGTCAATTCTATCTTTCTACCTTCAGGCGAAGATCTAGTAGCATCTACTAACTCTCCCTAAACTGATGTCTTACTTGCTCCTTTGATTTTCCAGATCTTACGACTGTTGTTGTCTTCTTCTTTCTTAAAACAATTTCCAAAATCACTCTTCACATCTACAATACTCTTACCATTATCACTTCCATTCTTCTGAGGTTTCATAGGAGGTGGTGTTCTTCTGTTATCTACTCCATTATACTTGCAAAACTTTGCTACATGTCCTAGATTATTACATTTGTAATGTATAGGTGGTCTTCTTTCTTGATTAGCTTGCAACTTACAATACTTTGCAATGTGTCCAATGTTGTTATATTTGTAGCATGTAGGTTTCATTGTAGGTTCTCTTCCATTGTCTTGTCTATAACTAGATTTTTTGCATTCTTTCTTCTTGTGCCCATATCCATTACAGTTAAAACAATAACCAGAAAAAGTTCTAAAATGGGCATTACCTGTAAAGTCTCTCTTTATGTGTCCAAATCTGTTGCAACCAAAGCATCTGCCTCTAAAAGGTTTGATCTTCTCTTTAGGTTCTTTAATAGATGGTTTCTCTACATCAATCTTCTCATCTGATTTCTCTTCCTGATTCTTTGAACATTCAGCTCCATTGAAGCCAATACTAGTCATGTCACCTTTAGGTTTCTTCTTGTCTAGTTGTTCATCAATCAAATCACTACTGGTGTGAAGTTTCTCAATATGTTTCTTTGCTTCAGCAAGTTCACCTTTCACAATTTTATTGTGTTTCTCTAATTCCAAGTATTTTTTCTTGTAGCTGTCAGCTTCATTCTTCATTTTATTCAATGCATTGTTTAAGGTTTCTTCATCTTTCTTCTTAGCATCCTCTTGAATCTGTATTTCTTTAGCCATATTCTTGTTCTCAAACTTCAAAGTCTCAATCTCTTATTTTAGTTGCTTCACCTAATCTAAATTTTCCTCATCTGAATCTTCTTTTATCTAAACCACAAGGCCTTCTCTCTGACTTCTAGAAAGTTCAAGTTGTTCTTTCAGTTTCTTTATGAATTTCTCAACTCTTCAGAGGTGAACTTCAATTCACCATTTTCTTCTTTAGCATTGTCAAGGTCTTCAAGTGTAGCTTCAAAGTTCTCCTATAAACTGTTCAAATCCATTCTTATCTCCCTCAAGTTGTTAGACTTTCTCTCCAAGGACCAAAAGCTCTAATACCAATTGTTAGGATTGGATTATACTGAGAGGGGGGGTGAATCAATATAATAGCACTTTAAACTAATTCTTCTTCAACTTAAACACTAATCATACATTTGCAGTAAAGTAAAGAACATAAGCAAATTACACAATACTCATAACACCATGATTTTTTTACAAGGAAACCCTGGCCAAGGGAAAACCCTGGTGGGGATGATACCCACAAGCATGTACTAAAGTATAATGTTCTTGTAAGGAGACCTAGCCCTGTTAGGAGCTGAATATTACATAGTACATTCCCTTATTAGAGGAATAAAAACCCTATTAAAGGTTCACAACACCTTGTTAGGGGCTTCTGAGCTTACAACTCTTACAATGTAATTCCATTACAAAAGGTTCTCAGTCATGAACAAAATAAGCATCACAAATGATTTGATAGTTCCTTTAAAGTTCTGCCATTCTCTTCTCTTCCATTCACATGTCTTCCCTTACAGATAAAATACTACACATACATACATAATATTTACCGAAAATATCTTACATATATATCTCTCAACTTTACAAAGTCAGCTCTCAGAATGAATATTACAAACAGTACTAAGTTGGCCTTCAATACAAAATACATTTAATATAGTAAATATCAAATGCATAGTCTTCACTCTTGCATATTCAAATTATAGACTATCAACAACAAAAATACAACTTCGATTTCCTGGAGTCCAAGTCATACTCCCTTATTCTTCGATGATGTCCAACTGCTCTGTATCGTTGTTCTCTATTGTCTGTCAGTATTCAAATCCTTATAACTCATCATAAACTTAACAAAATCTAAATCGATCTTAGGTGGAGATCATACATACTTCATAATGTCTTTCTCTAAGCTTGCATGCCTTAATTCATCGATCTTTGTCTTCGAAATCCAAAACAATATTGTATCCTTGCTTCTATACTTAGTCGATTTTAGACATACCAAAACTTAACTTCAAAAGAATCAATCTCAAACCCAGATGTGTTGCCATAAATGACAACCAAAAAGTGAATCACATTTCCAAAATGATCACTTGCCAAAAAGTACCTGGTCTCAATTAGTCCTATATTCTTGTAGATACTCCTTGACATTATAATATTTCATGTATTCATACTCTTGCACTTATGTATATGTTAGAAGATTATTTGTTCAAGTACCATTAATTGTAATTCTTGTAATCGATAGAGATATCATGATGGTTGTAAGGGAAATTCATATTCATTCATATTGTACTTTTTTAAACTTTCTTTATGGTTTGTGTATCTTACATATTCTGACATTTCAGATTGTACCTTTCTTCCCTAAGATTTATGATGCTTTGACTATGTGTTTTGGCACTATGGGAAATTATGTTACCTATAGAATGGATTCTATGTATTATAGTAGTGCTTGTTATTATAATTTTATTTCTTGATGCATTTTGTATGCTTGTAATGTTGTCTTGGCAAACTAGTGCATGTATTTTAGTGTACTCTTGGTATATTGATTGTAGGCATGGTTGTGATGGTGTTAATGATGGATCAAGTGGTGCTTTAGTCTAATCATGTTTCTATGACCCTTTTCGACATGTTCGTGACCCTCTTATATGCTTTTGTTACTTTTTGGGAATTTAATTGACCTTTAATTGTCCTTAATTAGGTGTGTGGACCCAAGAAACACCTTTTCTAGTGATTTTTAGACCTAATCGAGCCTTGTAGGGAAGTGTAACACATATTCTACATAGAGTGGCACATATGAGCTATAGATTAGCACATATGAGCCATAGATTATGATCAACATATCACCGCATATGTTAAATGTTTTAGCACATTTAAAATAGTGAGTACTTCCTGCGGGTATGATAAAATATTAATTTTACATTCAAATACCTTTTTTCATCGTGCTCTTTTCTATGTATTCATAGTCAAATTTTAGGTCTAGGACAATACATAAAATGTAACATTTAAGTATAAGATTCTTATACTTAAATCTATATTTTATTTAATACTTTCAGGATGTTTGAGAGTGGTTTCAGATTCATATGAATTATAATAAAGATTCTAGATTTTGGGAGATTCTTTAGATTTTCAGACAGCCAATTTTTTTTCAAATCAACATGTTTCCATCAGCATCCATTTCCAAGGTGAAACTTCAGCTCTTCTTTCTTTGTACCTTCAATTCATCCTATTTACACCTTGGCTAATTCATTACATACAACTCATTGACTACAACTCCCTTGACTTCTATAACCTAATTCATTGACTACAACTATCTTGACTTCTATTCCTCATCATTGACTAGCTTAACTTAGCTCTCACCTCATATCAGGACCTTTGGGAAACACTTGATATCCTATACATTGATTCAGTGACTACTATGTGTTTTGGTGTCTGATGTTAGTGACTTTTGATTTTTATTTTTAAAACATGTCATATTCATTGGATTAATCTTGTGTTCAACGTAATTAACTATTCTCAATTAAACAACAACAACAAAAATTGCATTTGTATTGCATCTTATTTCCCAAGGGTTTTTTGGTAGGGCATGACATCTGCTATTAGAGCCTAGGTTCATAAATTGGGAGCTTTGGCATGTATGTTCTCATTGTGTGATGTTATTTTGGCATGATTGTTAGTGTGTATCTAATTTATTGCTCTTTGTTTTATTATCTAGGTTTATATACTTGAGAGCATGGTTTATTATGTTCATTCCATGTGCTTTTCATAGAAGATGTGATGTAGTGGACCTATGGTGTAGAGGGTGTTCTTGTTGATCAATTATATTGAGACAATTTTTATGTGACCTTGGAGATATGGAAATACCCCTCCTTTATGTATGTTCTTTTTGGCTAATGGTACAAGTCAATTTTTGGGGTCCAGGTCAACTTTCCAGGAACAGGTTGAGTTTCTAGGTGTAGAATGACTTTTTGGGTACATGTCGAGTTTCTAGGTACAGGTCAACTTTCTAGATACAGGTCAATTTTTTGGGTACAAGATGAATTTCAACGTATACATTAGCTCGAAAGATACATGATGACTAGTCAATTATTGGGTGCATACTATTATGATGTCCTATCAAGTACAAAAGTTAGAATACAATATAAAAAGTCAAATACATGAATCTAAGCTTACCTCATCAAGGGGTGTCTCATCCTCCACAACACCATGTAGCTTATCGATCCATATGGACTTTAATAGCTTTCTCCTTGGCATATTCTCTCTTCTTCATAACCACTTCAATAGACAACAATGAAAATGACACTTTGAAAAAAGGTAAACTTCTTATTTAAAACTAACTTTTTAGGATATTTTTAACTTTTTCAAATTTTAAGTTCTAGGTCATTTAATGCACTTATTTTTCTTAATTGGTCATAACTTGAGCTAGAAAGCTCCAATTTCCACATTATTTATTACGTTGGAATCGTGGATCGGTTTCCTAGCTATCCAAATGCCTTTTGAAATTTTCTGAGTTCCTCTTGAACTATTTTGAATATCATTTCTCACAAACTCCCCCTTTAACAATTCTTTGTGGTAAACATGACTCTCTAAGTCACCTTCCTAATAGCAAGATGAAATAGGGGGCATATAGCTACCCATGAATTTCATCATTCACTTAGTAATCCCTAGGTGATTTTTGGTTTAAAATTGACATGTTTTTTTTCATATTATGGTTCCTCACACTTTCTTGCAAGAATTGCGCACTAGGGGCTTTGAGATGTCCTTTTTTGATTTCTTGTACTTTAGCTCGCATATGCACATAGTCTCAAATACCACTAAAGTGGAGGCTAAATGTATAGTCATAAATTATAAGCACCTAAGTGGTGTACAATTTAATGATTGTTTTAACACCTACCTTAGTGTGGTCTCATTATAGATTGCATAATAAGACTTCATGATTGCACTTAATGCACACCTAAATTTGAATGTGTCCTATAATACCTTCAAATTTGAGGTACGCCCTTATTTATATTATGCTCCTCTATATTTTCCTCCAATAAAATACTTCATCTCATCTCCTAATCCCTATTTGACTTTTAGTGGCCTTGGTATGTTGTCCCAATTTAGTAATGAGTTGTCTGTCTGAATCTTGCATCCCTTGACTGTCTGGAACCCACACACCAAATTTGGGCCAATTTTGGGTGGGACAGGATAACATTGGCATTTTGTCCTAGGTACAAGATGCCAATGGCATCTTGTACCCCAATGTTTTTTCCTATATTTGAACTGGGTCCCCATCTTGAGGTTTTAGCAAGGGATTTAGATTTGTAGTCAGCCTATTCGATTATATCTCCTTATTTTGTATAAAAGAAACACTCACACTTAATTTTGGCATGATGAGAGAAATTATAAGGTTGAATCCCCAAATTTAAGACATCCTATTAAATGAGTACTTGTAAATAAAGGCTACAACAAATCTTCTATCAAGCATTCAATACTTTTTTCTAATCATTCAAGCATTTTGTATCATTCTCAACATCATGGAGACACAAAATGATTATGATGATCAATAGGAGATCACCAACTAATGATTGACTTGTACTCTTCCTCTGAGTATTGGGTATGGTTTCTTGTTATTTTTAGATCTATGTTTTTTTGTTTCATATCTATGTTATTTACATTCTTTCAATCACGTATTGATTGCATTTTCAAAGTTATCGTAGATCTTATCTTTTCTTTTATGTATTTAGTTCATAGGAATTTAGACATACTCTAGATTCATGAGAATTACACACTATATTTGTTACATTGTCTATTTGTTGAGATGGAGATCACCAAACTAGGGGGTTGACCAAGGAAAACCCCTATTAGCCAACTACACACACAAATATCATATTTATAGGTGTATAAGACCTCAGATCTTTTTTGTCAAAGAAAAAGAGAAATCTTAAGTAGAGATGGTTTGTCTACAACTTCTCTCGGTAGAAAACCAAGGGTATATGCCACCATTGGCATCCTGTCCCTCCCAAAAAATAGTAAAATTTCTGGTGCAAAGAGTTACAAGTCCTTGGATTGCATATCTTTAGTTACATGTCATTTTAGGATTTTGGCATATGGGAATTCAGATCTAAAATCTCATTTTCCCTACTTTACTTCCAAAGAGTTATAGGTCCCAGGATTGTAGATTTGTAGTTACAGGTCATTTTAACCTTTTGAAAAATGGGAATTTAGATCTGAAATTTCTCTTTGCCTAATTTACTTCCAAGTTCACTTGAATCTTTCCTCTTTCCTTTACATCATCTTTTTTTATTTTAAATAGATCAGATCTATTCTTATTTGGGCTTCTTGTATATTGGTATCATTCCTTTCAACCTTAATTTTAAGCAACAAATAAATAGAAACCCTAAAGGAAAAATTCTTACATTAACATCCTTATGACTAGATGGTGTTGATAATATTTGTCTCAAAGAGGTTTTGTATTCCAATGTGTTTTATAAATTGGTCAATCTCCCCTTTTATATTGCTTACCATTTCATACATCATATTTTGGTGAGCGCATCTCTTTCATGCATATTACCTTTTATTGGGTAGTTAGATATGTTGACAGGACTTTGTGACTGGGTCTGCCAACAAAGGTAAGTTGTCACCAGATACCAGGGTACTGACCAACTCTGCCTGTAAAGGTTGTTCAGGGAAATGAAATTCCCCGTGCCTCCAAGCACGTGAGGGTCAGGTCTCGATAGTGCGGGGCTCGGTTGGGAGATGTGACTATTTTTTTTTAGGGGGATAGCTGGTTATCTTCAGCTCATCCACTTCGGGGATTCAGTTAAGTGGCGTTTCCTCCGAGCACTCTTTCACTTAGCAAATAAACTTAAAAATATATTGCAAAGTTAGAAGTATTTCATCTACCTATAGTTATGCTAAACATTCAAGACATCAACAATGCTCTAACACACTACACTAAATACCAAAGAAACATACAACCATCAGTTCATATTTTATCAGTAGCAAAGGAAAAGGAGGTTGTTAATCTACTTTAAGCATCAGAGAAAAGGACATGAAGAACACAAAGCATAAAATACCGTTAACCCAGAAGATAGAATGCCAACAACATCATTGAGAGAACTCTTCCTTCTTCATTAACATCTTTCCAGCAAGCACTGGTGCGTGATAAAATGGTGACTCCAGGGGAGCATTTAACTACTGAAAGCTTAAAACTATGGAGCATTGAGCTCTGCAACTAAGAGATAATAAAACCAGATTGCAATTGACTATGGACTACAAAATCATCAATTTCTCTGACCCTTGGAATGAGGTCAAACTTATTATTTATACACATCACTTGACCTAAACCTAACCCTAACTTATTTTACACTTTACAATATAATATAATATTCAGTGGCCGGTACTACCTGCACCATGCTAAAAAAGACCTCAAGATGGAAAAGGTCTGACATGTCAGAAGAACAAGACAGGAAAGGTGGAGTGGAAGAATCAGCCTCAAGAAGAGAGTCGGGAGGAGAAAGAAGAAATTTGATCTCCCAGGGATTGAGGCTACATGCCTCATAAATGGGAAAGTGGCACCCTGTCTCTGATGTGCTAGGTGTATCTTTGAAGTAGTGCCTTGGGAAGACCACCTGTCATAAACCTCATGTTGAACTAACGTGCCTTGTTGTGGTTACACACCTTCTGACAACCTTCATTAACTTCTTTTAAAGTGACCATTCGGCCTTGAGAACTGGGACACGGGTCACTTAAAGAATACAAAAAAGTGGAATCCAAAACTCCAGGATATGAAAGCTTGCACCTCCAAAGAATAAAGAATACAAAACATGGTGCTAGTTAGATTCTCCCAGATCCAGAGAACTTTATTACTTATGATTTTTCCCAAGATCCCAACACTTGGCTTATGCTTTCCTTGTCTACACTCTGAATGCCATCCCACCGGCTGTGGACAGCCTCCAATGCATCCTCAACTTATCTGGCCCCACTCCAAAAATTTTCCACCATTTTGATGGCATCATGTGACCAAATCATGGTCTTTGACAATCTAGATAGCCTTCACTGGTCAAAATCTCTGGTTGGCGGATACAGGGACTCCATCTGCTCATCAAACTTACTAAGAACATAGTCCTCTGGGGTACATGTTCTGGTGGTGAAGGGATCAACTTGTGATACCCCAACCATGAATGCCTTGAATAAACCCAAGGGATATCGGGCTACAGTTAGCTTCACTTTTAAGGTCTTAACCAGTTCCTTGCAAACCTCAATTTTGAGGGCAAGTCTAGATTACTGGACCTGGAGAGAATCATATGATTCTTCTCCCAAAATACCAGACTTTGCGGCAACCTCCTCACCTAGGTTGCAGATCTCTTCCAACCCGACCTTCCACTTCTCATATTTCTCCAATTCTTTCTCACATATCTGAGCGGAGCTTCTTGCATGGTTGAGGATGAGATCGACTCTGTAGAGGTTTGAGATGGACGCTACTAACAATTCTCTCATCGTTGTTACCTGTTTCGCTACCCACCCATCCATTGCTTGTGCTTTCTTCTTCATTATGCACAGAGAGTCCACATCGCCCTGTGCAAGAGGCAATCTGGAAGAGGGGGTTTTGGGGTGGACTTTGGCTAAAGGTCGTGTTAGTTCTACTAGAAGTGCAGGGAGATTGGCATTTGTTTATATTTCCTCTTGCATTTTCTGACCCTGCTTTATGTATCGGGCCTCTATCACCTTGGTAGCCTCTTTTAGCAAGTCCAATTCACCTTGCTTGTCTCTCTTCCCAAATTATACCTCTGTTATATTGTAGTCTTCAGGCCTTACAGCCACTGCATCTATGTTTGTTGGGGGTGTTGTGAAAATCACAATGGTACTGCCTGTTGGGTTGCTCCGGAGAGTATGGACCACCCGCGCCTTCTTGGGCTTCTTTGCTTCTACATTCCTTGCCATCATCTTGGCCAACAAGAATGGAGCACTTGTGTCTATCAAGGCTTTCCTCTTCTTCGATTCCACCAGCCATTGGGGTGGCTAGGATGGCCTTTTTGTCAATATATTATCATTAAGGTCCCTTTCAGAATCTAGTGGCACATTCCCAGAGTGTACGTTATCTTTGGGCTCCTTCACTTGCTCCTATTTTAGTTCTTCCTATTCTTTCTCTTTTCTTGTTTCCTGTTCTTTGGAACCCTTGATGTTTTCCACCATGCTGGCATCCTTTGTGGTATTTCCTGGGGTCTTTTCCCCAGTCTCAGTCTCTGTATTTTCAGGGATGTCACCTTCCCTGGTGGTATCAGCAGTTTCTTCATTTTCCTTATCTGGGACTTCTTGGTCCATTTGATGTTGTTGTCCCTGGGCATCATTGGCCTCATCTACTGAAATGTTCTCCTCCATCGGGTCATCTTCTAGAGGTGGGTGAGGTTGCTGGCCAAAGTTTAACAAGGCAGCCGCCATTACTACCTCACCAAAAGTGCTCCGGGTCACTTGGTCACCCAGAGTAACCAAAGGCACTTGAAGCATGATGGTTGAAGGTATGGTTGTTCCCTCGGGTCTGGGTTCTCTGACCATCAATTTCTCATTTGTGGGATACCTTAGTGTATTCTCGGCCTCCTAGACTGATACTTTCCCTACTCAAGCTCTATGGGCACCTCTTCCTAAACCTCCTGCTCTGATATATTCTTTTCCACTGGGATTTCTTTTTCTGCAAGGACTTCTTCTTTATCCTGAGCTTCAATTTCCGCCACCACATGACTAATGCCCTGTTAAATCTCTAGAATCTCCTCTACCAAGAAGGTATCATCAAAATCATCATGTGGTAGAGAGGAGTCTAAAATATCCTCCAGTTCAGGAGAGTCTGAACTTACATCTACTGGGGGCTTCTCTAGCATACTGGGGGCGACACTTGGTATAGGGGTCACGGTTGTTTTCTTTCTCCTTATGAGTGAAGCCCTGGTATCTAGAATATTGGTAGACTACACCTCAGTGAAAGTATGTCTATTCATCATTGTTTCCAATGAAGGGGACCCCATCAGGTGAGAAGATGCCATTGGAGTGATTAGGAGACCAGAAGATACTTGCATGCTGATTTGCTGGCTGGCCAGCTTCGCCCCCTCCATTTTCTTGTGCAGCTGAGCCATCAAAAGGGTGGGAATCTGAGGAGGCTCCTTGGGCACCTGGACTCCCTATTTCTCTTTTCCTTTACTTACACTTTCTCTAGCGGCCATGGCAGACGAAGAAGGTCTGGCGCCAGCTGAAGAGGGAATGGCCTTCTTGATTGTTGATTTCTTTTGGGTGCTCTTGGGGCACACCCGGGCAAAGTATCTATAACTTTCCTCTATGATGGGGTGGCATAACCCTTCAATTGTTAAATCCTCTAGAGTGGCTCAATCCACTAGAGGGAGTTATAATTTATCCAACCCGTATCCTTTGTATGCTAGATCCTCCAGCAGGCCTCCATCTTTGAAACCATTCGGGAAAGTCCGAAGGTCCAGTGCTTCCATGAGCCCTTTGCTCATCCTTGTGTGTTGTCGGGCCCATAGATCAAAACTATCCTAGTATTCTACCTAGAAGTCTTCAATATCCTCTTTATGTGGTGGGGATGCCCGAGGTAGTGCTGTGGCAATTTTTTTGCGAGGATCATAGTTTTTTTTAGGGTGGTTGAATTCAACTAGCGCCAAGATTTTCAATTCATTGTCTGCCTCCAAAGCTGTGGCAAGGTTGCATGTATAATTCCCACAAGAGAAAGGGAATGGGACATTGACGACCTTCTTCAATGTGAAGAAGGCATGCAGATCCATCATCTGCCTAAAAAACTCCAAGAGAATAATTCTATCCCCACAATACCAGGGAAAAAGATAGGGCTTCCCATTGAAGCCTGTCACCCTAATGTAGGTGTGATGCCAGAACTGAATAAAATATTAGCCATAAGAGTTGACCAGTGTCATTTCCACCTATGAGAGGCAGTACCCAGAATCTTGGATAAGTGTTAGAATGTTTTGGTAAGTGAAGGTGTCATTTACTCGGCAAAAGTTTAGAAAACTGAGCTCCCACTGTAGTTGGGGATGATGATCCCATGGTGTGACCTGCCCTGAACCATTCCCAAGCTCTCCAATTTTTCCTAGACCTTGAAAAGTCGGCCTTTGTTGTGCTAATTCCCACAGCACATATGATATCATGTAAAATTGGGAATTTTGGGTGACGGTCCTCATCTGTGTATCCACATGGTTAGATATAATGACCACCCAGTTGAAGGTCATGTTGTGTGTTGTGATGCAATATAGGAAATAATACATCCACACTAAGAATTCCTGGGTTTTCCATCCAAAGATCCTGCATAAAAATATGATGCCCGCCTAAATGGGTTCATTGAAATCCCCGCAGGGAATTTCCAACTTCATCCTTTTGTGGTCTCACTTTGGAGACTTCAACCACTGACTCTTGAGGTGTTTCTGGGAAATAATTTTGGCTTCACTAAATTATTCCAATGATTTGGCCTTGGTGATGATGGTGGACCCTTTGAACTAAGGAATTTCCAACCTGGAAGCAAATGTGGGAGCATCCAATGTGACAATTGTGGTGGGATATTGTAGTGGCTGGGGATCTAGAAGCAGAACTGAGTGGGTGGCTGCATTGTATAGTACTACTAGCTGCATTATTAGTTCTGGTGACTGCACCACACATAAAAATTTCATGGCCTTTATGATGTTAGAGGAAACTAAGCAAGTGGCCATCTTGTCTCCTTCAGCCTTTAACCTATAAATGGCCTGGATTAAACTTTGCAATTTGGCCCAAGTCCCGGGATCCATATCTGTTATTTCCTAAACTTTGGAGTCCATCTTGGACCCCGAAATACCTCCATCTATTGGATACTTGTAGGTTAAAGGAAGCTTCACTAACATTCTTTCAATCTTTGACTTTGTAGCTTCCCGAGTAGAGGTGGTGGGTAGTTCCAAACTATCAGGAGGGGAAAAATTGTCAGACATTTTCAATCAACCTATTCGCAACCTGCAAGACCGGAGAACCATAAGGAAATATCTAAACATAAATTATAACTTCGGGAGATTCTTCCCCAACCCACACCTATCAAACAAGTGTTAGTACATATATCAAAAGTTTTAGAGTATCTAAAATGAACATGACTTAGCATTCTGGAGCATGCTAACAAGGTGGCAAGGAAAAGTAGAAGGCAAGGTCCCGCCGGAGGTCTGGAGTCCAGATAAACTAGCTGTTGCTGATGTGACTGGAAACAAGCTGTAATTTGGTTGATGTGTGTTGGCATGTGGTAATATGACAGGCGGTGTAAAGACATTTATGGCATTAATTAAGACAAGTGGGCCGACATGGGGTAAAATGAATGCCAGACTGGACACATTTAAATGCTCATACGTGGGAAATTAACCCCTCCATCAATGCGATGAGATAGAAGATGCCAAGTTTGAACTGTGGTGACTACATCTCAATGAGCTCAGCCTCATGGTATAAAAATGCATGACAAAGTGTGAAGAACTCGTGAGCTCTGAGGGATATATAGAACATATATACATAAAATATAGGAGGGCTGAGAGGTAAAGCATATATACAAAATATACACCATTTGAAGCATAAACAAAATAAACACAATGTATAGTAGCTACCCTAAAAAAAAATACAAAATATACAATAATCTACATCTACGCAGAGGGAAGACAACCCTCTAGCAGAGCCAACCCACCAACGAGTGGCAAACCAAAAGTAGAAAACACAAAAACCAGAACAAAACAAACCAAAAACCAATACCAAAAAAAAAAAAATGAAGGCAGGAACCAGAAGACCTACCTGGAAACCTGAAGGAAGGAAAAGAGAGAAGGCACTATGACCACTCTGCAATAGATTCAACCTCCAATGCTCACGAACAGCTACAAAAAATCAACTCATAGTTATCCACTAAGCTCATAGTAATTCGCACTTAATCGCACTTCAAACCATCAAGGAATCACTCTGAAAACTCTAAGTGTTTTAATCACGGTAACTGTAAGAGTGACATGTAAATCTTATTTATACCCAACGTAAAAACCAAGTTACCCTCTTTCTCGTAAACTTTGAAATAGGTGAACCTCCAGACTCTGGGCCCAGGGATTCTTAATGACCATGTGTCGTTATGAGAAAGAGACATCATGGTGGGGAATCCTGGAGTTTGGAATCTGACTTAGGAAAAGAAACAACCAACTCTGGGATTGGGTCCCAGAGACGCGAAAGACAAAAGTGAAAACAAAATAAACCTCGCGGGAAGGAAAACTCAGAGAAGAAAACAAAAAGAAACAAGGCAAAGAAAACAAGGCAAGAGCCAAAAGAAAAAAGAGGGGACCCAACATTTTGAACACAAACTGTAGGGATGGGTATGCAAGGCATAACAAATGGTGACTATATAGGACAAATGCCTTAGCGCATTTGAGAACCATAGAATCTTTGGTTAGCAAAACTGAAACTAATCATTACTTGGATCATCCTGCTTGTAAGGCATGAAATGTCTAATAAAATCTAGCCATACATGATTCATTCCATGGTCTTTCATCAGTTTTGAAGTGTGTGCTTTGGAAGGAAATCAAGCCGATGACCTCTGGGAGAAGCAGAGAAGAGGCACTAAATACATCAACCCAAAGTCATCAAGTTTTCTTGTTTCTCCTGGATACCAGAGTTTCATCCTATCTTTGCTTTTCTTATCATTCTATTATCTTCTGGGTGGGAGGGCGGTACTTCTTTCACCATTAAACTTGAGCTTAGCTAAATTCTAATGGCAGTACTTCTTTCACCCCTCTACCCACCTTAATTTGTTGAATGGGGAAGGAAAACTCTAGACCTGAAAAGAATCTTTTAAAGTTCATACTTGGGCTGACAAACTAGTTTGACCGATCTACTCTCGGTGTGTCTGATTACTTGTTCCCTCTAATTTTGATTTAACTGATTACCGCACTTCTATGGATAAATCCGATGAAGACTACTCATAGTTTGCTACCAAAACCACAAAACAACTCCAAAGACCAGACCAATTCCACCATGCTAACAATAGATTCTGAACTCAACACAAATACAGAAGGAACCATTCTGGAGACTAGATGTTATGCAAATCATACCAGCCTACACCAAGGGAGAAAAATACTACAAACCCAAAAAAAGGGAGAGAACAAAACTGAAAGTGAGACAAACAAAAAGGGTGTGGTCCTGGAGGAAGGCCAGCAAAGCTATTTACAAGGCACCCCAAATGGGGTACCGGGGATGAAATATTTACAAAGAAGAGGACTTACATATAATACAACTCTAGACAAATCTGCCTCATTCAAAGTAATGTTTAAGAAACTATCCATTGACAGGAAATTGGATGGGTTCTCCAGTCATGGTACTAAGGTGATAGGTATTTTCCCCACAGATCTCTGAGATCAAGTATGATCTGAGCCAAATCCATTGGAATTTGGTGTGCTTTCCTTTCTTTTCCTGGGCTTTGTCCCACAAGAGGACCAAGTCCAAAATCTGGAAGGCCTTATATTGGGCTCTTCATTCAAACCATCATTTCACCACTCCTTGGTGATGTGCAAAATGTTCAAGGGTTGCATCTCATTGTTCCTCTATCCGCACCAGATTCAGGAGCTGAACCTTCATGATGTTATCCTAGTTGTCAAATTCTTGCATGAACAACAAATCTGGGATTTGTAAGTTAATTGGGAACACTGGGTTCTGGCCGTAAACCAAATGGAATGGGGATGTTCCTAGGGCAGCCTTAATTCAAATGCAATCCACCCAAAGGGTGAATCTCATCTTTTGGTTCCAATCTTGGGGATTCTATTCTAACAGGTGTTTGATCACTTCAAGAAAAGTTTTGTTGGTTGATTCAGCAACACCAGTCCCTTGGGGTAATAGTTGTTGGAGAACTTTAAAGTGATCTTCTAGTCATAGGTCCACTCAAGTAATTGCGCTAAAGAAAATTTTAGACCATTGTCACACACTATAGCGAAGGGCATTCTGAATCTTGTGATGATGTTTTCTTCTAGGAATTTGATAACCACATCTGTCGTATTATTTTTGCAAGGTATGGCTTCAGACCACCGGGTGCAGTAATTAGTAGCAGTTAAGATGTATCGGTGGTTGGCAAACGAGTTGGGGTTGATTTCCCTGATAAAGTCAAATTCCCACTAAGCAAAAGGTCTAGCTTCAAAAATTGGCTGTAGAGGCATACCCGGGTTACGCTCATGATGTACCACGGTTTGACAAGTATGGCACTTCTGGACATGAGTGTAGATATCTTTAAAGATACAGGGCCAATAGTACCCAGCCTGAAGGATCTAATGGGTGGTGGTGTTGGCTGAGCCATGCCTAGCTCCAAACTTCCCGTGAAATCCCTCAATTATTTGGGTGGCTTGAACCCTATCAATGCATCAGAGGTACACTCCCTCATAATTCCTATGGAAAAGTGTGGAGTTTTTTATCATAAAGTGTATGCTTTTCAACCACAAGGTGCAGTGTTTGTTTGGAGGAAATCCCTCCATACATCTGTTATTTAACAATAAGTACACCAAATCAATGTACCATAGATCTTGAGTGATAGACTCCACCGTGTATGTCTGACATTCGATGTGGGGAGTCTCTTATGCCATCGCCCTACTTAGCCCCTGGCCTTGGACTATCTTCATAGGTTGCATTTCCAAATTGTATTCCTAGAGGATGGCCATCCATTTCCCCCATCTTTGACCCAATTCACTCTACATCAGCAGAGATTTTACCGCCTGGTCCGAGATGATAGCATGCACCTTGCTCTGGAGAATGTAATGCTAGAATTTCTTCACGGCATGAACAAGAGAAAAGGCCTACTTTTCCAATTATAAATACCAAAATTTGGCATTCTTTAAGGGGGAGCTCATAAAATCTATTGGTCGCTCTTCCTCTTCGACCTTTTGGGTCAATACTGCCATGGCAGAATGCAGCAAAGCAAAAGAGTAAATGTAGAAAGGGAGGGAGTAGTCTGGCCTAGCCAGAACTGGTGCCTCCATTATTGTCTATTTAATCTGGGCGAATGCCCACTTTGCTTCAGGAATCCACTCAATTTTGGTATCCTTCTTCATCATCTCATTGAGTGGCTTTATGATCTCAGCGAATCTAATAATGAACCGCCAGACGAAATTGATCTTTCTAAAGAAAGACTACATCTCTTTCTTGCTGTCAGGCATTTGCAGGTTTAGCAGCACTTCAACTCTCTCAACATCAATGGATATACCCTTCTATAATACAAAATGCCTGAGAAACTTCCCTTCAGTGACCCTGAATATGCACTTCTTGGGGTTGAGGGATATTTTGTACCGGCAACATCTCTCACAAATCTAGGCGAGCTGGGCGGAATGGTCATGCATGTCCTAGGAAAAGATGGTCAAATCATCCATGTAGATGATTATGCACTGGTTCACAAGGCCCTCAAACACAATGTCCATGGCCTTCTAAAATGTAGCCCCTACGTTAATCAAACCAAAGGGCATTCTTTGATATGCAAACATTCCCCACTTGGTGGTGATCATCGTTTTGTCTTTGTCCTCATATTTAACCATGACTTGGTTATAGCCGGAGTACCCATCCAAGAAAGACATCATTTGGGATCCATTCACTATCTACAACACCTCATCCAACAAGGGGAGAGGGTGATTATCTTTCTTGGGGGCCTTACTCAAATTTTAGAAATCCACACAAAGGCAAATTTTACCGCTCTTCTTTCTCACCGGGACCAGGTTGGAAACCCACGTAGTATGCTAGATTGGAAAGATTATCCAGGCTGACAATAGTTTTTGCACCTTCTGATGAATCAGAGGCTCAATTAGTGGGTTGATAGGTCATTTCTTTTTCTGGAAGGGATTAGACTCAGGTTTGAGTGGGATGGTGTGAGTCATAATGGATGTGTCATATGTCTTCAAATCCTCATACCCCCATGCGATCACATCTATGTATTCTCGAAGAACCGTGAGAATATTCTCCTTCTCCTTGGGGGAGAAGGAGGTGCCGATGTGTATCATTTTCTATTCACCAAGCTGGCCGATGTTCAATTTCTCAAATTTTCCTCCCTCAGAGGAGGATGATATCTTTTCCCAGCCCTGAGGGTCTGAGTCAAAGATTCGTTCAAGTGCAACCATCCCCTTTGGGATGGTGTTGGTCGGTAGGTCCATGATCCCATCATCTTCATCACCCTGCCCAATGAAATCATGGTCTCATTCCTCCAATATATGGTCCTCAAAGACACCAACATTGGCCATGAAGGCCAAGATATGTTGATCATCCTCAAAGGCCTGAAAAATGGGTGACATTATCTAGAATAGACGGGGTGGGGATCATCTTGATAGAAAATCTCTAGAGTCGTGAGTCGGCCATGGGCTCAAGTGTGCTGGTAGAAATAGCAAGGGCATCTGGGACATAGTTCTGTCACTAGGGAATAAGATTGATGGAAAAGGCATTGAAATCTTCAATAAGGCTCCATGTGCAGTTGTGGTACGTAGCTAGCCTCTTATCATGACATGTGTATTGACTCTGGAGTTGTTTGACAATCAACTCTGAATCACCTAGGGCCCGGAGGTAAGTGATTCCTTTCCTTAATGCAAATAGGAGTCCAAGGACCAAGGCCTAGTACTCCATGATGTTGTTCATACAATTGAACTGCAGCATGTAGGATGTGAGGAAGGATTTCCCCTGTGGGTTGATTAGTTCTACTTCGGCCCCACAACCCTGTTTGGATCGGGACCCATCAAACTTAAGGGTCCACAAATCATCATTTGTTGTCTGAGGCTGGGAAGATGGAGTGGCCTTTGGATTAATTCTGGGATGTTTGGGAGGATCTTCCTCTAGTGCTGATGGTACATGGGTGAGTTTTACCTCTGGAGGGACTTGGGATTGAGAGCCCCAGAGAAGTGGCACCGAAGAAGTGCTTCCAATAGGAATACTAGACTCTGGGGAATCAGTTGCATGCTCTTTGTTTCGGAGGGCATCGATGTGCCAGGTAGTAGTGGAAAGACAAGGTTCACACTCTAGCTCTGAGTTCTTCTATTAATGTACCTAGAACCAAGTGCCAGACAAGAGTGTGGTGGGGATCGCTCTGGCACCCTGAGAGTTAACCTTAACCCTCAATTTTTCTTCTAGGTCCTGGGTTCTCTATAGAACTATGGGATCCTCCCCGAGGGTGAAATTGAACATTAAGATTTCAAGGGGTTGGTACACCCCAGGGGAAGTCTCAGAGAATAAGACTTTGTTCACCCTTCTGACTTTGGTGATGGCTTGTTTCATTCGAGGCTCACTTTCAACCTGGATCTTGTTTGATTCTCCTTCCCAGGGGAGCCACAAGTGGGAGAAGTCGGTCAAAAAGTATCCATTCAGAGACTTAGACCAATTTTGACTTAATAACATCCCATAAGTCTCTGGGATGTCCACTACTTGGATGTCCATCATGTTGGCTATCCTGGGGTCCTGGATGTGTTGTATCTAGACATTATTTAATTCACCCACCATTTTTATAGCATTTTTATCCAGTTGGATTACTGCACCATTAGATGGGGTGGGTCAGAATCTAATCTTTTGGCATATGGATAAGGGCATGATAATGCCTGAAACTCTAGAATCTACTAGGCAATTGTGTATATTTTTCTCTTGTATGTTGAGGCCTAGCAGGAAGGGAGGGTCTTCAGCATTTCCCCAAAAGACAGCCGCATTGGTGTCTTCAAAAGAGACAATCTTGGGTGGGCGACTGACAGCTTTTGGGTTTCCCAAGAGCTTTAGAAGAGACTTCTTCTACTCAGGATAGTTTAGTAAAACCTCCATCAAGGTCATGGAGGTGGTGGTCTATTCTAACACCTTTGTGATGTCAAACCTTCCTCCTGGGAATTGGTGGCTTCCCTCAGCCGGGTCCTTTGCTTGGTAGAGCTAGAACCTTTTGGAGGGATAGGCCGATTGGTCATGTTATCCTGGGGAGGAGTATCTTTAGGAGGTGTTGGTGTGTAAACTAGTCCTTTAATAGCCTGGATCTAAGTTTTGTAAGGAGCCCTTGGGTTGGTGAAGGCATTGGCCTCGAAGGCCAGAATTGATTCATCAAAGAATCCTTGTAGTTCAGATTTTTCTTCATCTTCTCTAACAGTTTCGAAGAAGACGGTCTCACAGGTGAATGCACCATGAGTGGGCTCTTGCATAGGAGGCTCTAGGGGAGTAGGATCAGATGCTTGTTGTTTTTCTAGCTGAGAAATCATGATGACTTTCTCTAGTGTGGCATAGTTTACCTCATTATGGGAGCCTATTTCATGCAATCTACACCAATTGGTCATGGGTTGGAAGTCTACAACTAGCATGAAATGGGATTGTCAAGCACCACTCTGATTGGCATTTTGGTTCAGAGGTGGACCTCCAATATTTGTGTTGTTTTTCCATTGTTGTTGGTTGGGCTGAGGCCCATTATTAAAATTTCTTCCCCCGGCATTGTTGTTTCGTTGGCCGAAGAAAATATTCCCTCTCTGGGAATTGGAGTTCTAGGGTGCATAAGACCCCACCTTCAGTTGACCCATGTCCATAGTCAGGGTGGATAGCATTCACCAGAGGGATTCAATCTTGGTAGTCAACTGAGTGTTTGTGTCACAATGTGATGATTGTTTTTGGTTTCTCGGGATGGCAGCATTTGCCAAAGTCGAGGGTGGGAATCCCCCAGTCATGGATGACTGGAAGAAAGGCACTCCGATTGGTTGTGTTTGTGGTTGTTGTATTTGTTGTGGCTGGTTCCAAGGAAAAGATTCTAGACCTGGTATTTTCTAAGTCTGTGATGGGTATACGTATCGGGCCTACTGGTCTATCAGCCGCATTGGGGGATTCATGGCCATCACGGGGGTGCCCATTTCCTAATTGGGATTATATCCCCTGGTGTGAGAAGTTTCATCATGGATCATGTTGAATGGTGTGCTCTATCCAATCCCGTCCAGGGATTTGTTAAGGCCACGGGACAATTCTAAGGCTAGGTTGTAAACCTTCACCAAACTATCCCAATCACTGGGGGTGGTAGTTCTCCAAAGGAGAGTGGCAACAAAGGGGTCCATCTCATTGAGATAGGTCTAGATAGTCACTTCCATGGATGGGATGAAGGGACCCATGCACCGCTTCAAGGCATGTTGGAATCGGTGATTGAATGCTACAAGGGGTTTGTTTGGTTCCTTCCTAATAGAGATGAACTATATGTGGGACCAAGTTGGGTCCACATGTACATGAAAGGTGGCCAAGAAGGCATCTTCCATGTCCTACCAACTATTGATGGAGTTGGCAGGAAGGTTGAGGTACCAGTTCAGTTCGCTCTGTCCCAGGGATAGAGGGAACATCTAGGTCACAATGTCTTCATGTTGGATCCGGTGTTGGTTCATGGCATCTTTGTATGTCTACAGGTATTCCTTTACGGTTTGTGCACCTAAGTGCTCATATCAGGGACAAATCTTTTCTGGTTGCAAAGGTAAACCATTGGTTGCACCTAGAAAAGTTCCCATTGAGGACCGGTATTTCCAAAATATGTAGCCATTGGGGGAGTTGGATTTTGACTAGGTTGAACACTAATTCCCAGGATCATCTGGGAGACTTGGGTATTTTTTGGTATGCTAGATCCCCAGACAAGGGTGGCTAGCTTAACTTTTGGGGTCATTTTCTTTCGGGCATGAGGCTCAAGTTCAACAAACCTTCCAGGGTTGGGATTTGATATAAGGATCCTTTTGAATCTTGCTGGTGAAAATGTTCCAATCCCACTAAAGGCTTGGCTCCTAAAAATATGGCTTGGGGAGGCCTCAGGCGGTGTAAAATCTGAATCCTGAGAGAAAGATGAGTTCATGACCTCCTTCTAGTTCCAGTTTCTATTAACGGTACTTTGTGATCGGGTCTACCAACAAAGGTAAGTTGTTACTGGGGTACCAGCCAACTCCACCTATAAAGGTTTTCTAGGGAAATGTGATTCCCTGGGCCTCCAAGCACATGAGGGTTGGGTCTCAATAGTGTAGGGCTCATTTGAGAGATGTGACTATTTTGTTTGAGGGGGATAGCTGGTTATCTTCAACTCGTCCACTCTGGGGATTTAGTTAAGTGGGGTTTCCTCCAAGCACTCTTTCACTTAGAAAATAAACTTAAAAAGATATTGCAGAGTTAGAATTATTTCATCTACCTATAGTTATACTAAACATTCAAGACATCAACAATGCTGTAACACACTACACTAAATACCAAAGAAACATACAACCATCAGTTCATATTTTATCAGTAGCAAAGGAAAAGGAGGTTGTTAATCTACTTTAAGCATTAGAGAAAAGGACATGAAGAACACAAAGCATAAAATACCGTTAACCCAAAAGATAGAATGCCTACAACATTATTGAGAGAACTCTTCCTTCTTCATTAACATCTTTCCAGCAAGCACTGGTGCATGATATAATGGTGACTCCAGGGGAGTATTTAACTACTGAAAGCTTAAAACTATGCAGCATTGCGCTCTACAAATAAGAGATAAAAAAACCAGATTGCAATTGACTATGGACTGCAAAATCATCAATTTTGTCGACCCTTAGAATGAGGTTGGACTTATTATTTATACACATCACTTGACCTAACCCTAACCCTAACTTATTTTACACTTTACAATATAATATAATATCTGGTGGCTGGTACTACCTGCACCACGCTATAAAATACCTCAAGACAGAAAAGGTTTGACATGTCAGAAGAACAAGACAAGAAAGGTGGAGTGGAAGAATTGGCCTAGAGAAGAGAGTCAGGAGGAGAAAGAAGAAATCTGATCCCCTAGGGATCAAGGCTGCATGCCTCATAAATGGGAAAGCGACACCCTATCTTTGATTGTGCCAGGTGTATCTTTGAAGTGACGCCTTAGGACGATCACCTGTCATAAACCTTCTATCAAGCTGACGTGCCTTTTTGTAGTTACCCACCTTCTGACAACCTTCATTAACTTCTTTGAAAGTGACTAGTCAGCCTTGGGATCTAGGACACGGGTCACTTAAAGAATACAAAAATGTGGAATCCAAAAATCTGGGATCTGGAAGCTTGTGCCTCCAAACAATAAAGAATACAAAACATGGTGTTGGTTAGATTCTCCCAGATCCAAAAAACTTTATTACTTATGATTTTTCCCAAGCTCCCAACACTTGGCTTATGCTTTCCTTTTCTACACTCTGGATGCCATCCCACCAGCTATGGATAGCCTCCAATGCATCCTCAACTTCTCTGACCCCACTCCAAAATTCATCCACCATTTTGATGGCATCATGTGACCGTATCATGGTCTTTAACAATCTAGACAGCCTACCCTAGTCAAAATCTCTACCTGGCAGATACAGGGACTCCATCCACTCATCGAACTTACTAAGGACATAGTCCTTCGTGATACATGTTTCGGTGGTGAAGGGATCAACTTCTGATACCCAACTATGATTGCCTTGAATAAACCCAAGGGATATCGAGCTACAGTCAGCTTCTCTTTTAAGGTCTTAACTAGCTCCTTGCAAACCTCAATTTTGAGGGAAAGTCTAGAGTACTGGACCTGGAGGGAATCATATGATTCTTCTCCCAAAATACCAGACTCTGTGGAAATCTCCTCACCTAGGTTGTAGATCTCTTCCAACCTGGCCTTCCACTTCTCATATTTATCCAAGTCTTGCTCCCATATTTGAGTGGAGCTTCTCACATGGTTGAGGATGAAATTGACTTTGTAGAGGTTTGGGAGGGACGCCACTAGAAATTCTCTCATCGTTGTTACCTGTTTGGCTGTCCACCCATCCACTGCTTCCACTTTCTTCTTCATTATGCATAGAGAGTCCACATTACCCTATGCAAGCAGCAATCCAGAAGAGGGGGTTCTGGGGTGGACTTCGACTAAAGGCCATGTTAATTTTTCTAAAAGCGCGAGGAGATTAGCATTTGTTTCTCTTTCCTCTTGTAGTTTCTGGCCCTAATTTATGTATGGGGCCTCTATTGCCTTGGAAGCCTCTATCAGCAAGTCTAATTCACCTTTCTTGTCTCTCTTCCCCAATTCTACCTCTATTATATTCTATTCTTTAGGCCTTACGGCCGCTGCATTTGCATTTTTTGGGGGTGTTACGATGATCGCAATGGCACTGCCTGCTGGGTTGGTCCAGAGAGTATGGACCACCCGCGCCTTCTTGGGCTTCTTTGCCTCTGCATTCCTAGCCATCATCTTGGCCAATGATAGTGGAGCACTTATGGCCACTAGGTCTTTCCTCTTCTTAGATTCCACCATCCATTGGGGTGGCTGGAGTGGCCTTGTTGTCAATATCTGCTCATTAAGGTCCCTTTCAAAACCCTTCCTGTTCTTGCTCTTTTCTTGTTTCTTGTTCTCCAAAACCTTTGATTTTTTTTTCCATGCTGGCGTCCTTTGCGGTATTGCCTGGGATCTTTCCCTGGTCTTAGTCTCTATATTTTCAGGGACATCATCTTCCCTGGTGGTATCAACAGTTTCTTCATTTTCCTTATCCGGGACTTCTTGGTCCATTTTCTGCTATTGTTCTTGGGCCTCATTGGCCTCATCTACTGTAATTTTCTCCTTTATCGGGGCATCTTTTGCAGGTGGGTGAGGTCTCTGGCCAAAGTTTAACAAGGTGGCCACCGTTACTACCTCACCGAAAGTGCTCCAGGGCACTTGGTCACCCAGAGTCACCAAAGGCACTTGAAGCATGATGGTTGAAGGTATCATTATTCCCTCAAGTCTGGGTTCTCTGACCATTGGTTGATCTTTTGTGGGCTACCTTGGTGTGTTATCAACCTCCTGGACTGGTACTTTCTCATGCTCATGCACTATGGGCACCTCTTCCTAAGCCTCCTTCTCTGATATATTCTTTTCCACCAGGATTTCTTTTTCTACAGGGACTTCTTCTTTATCCTAAGCTTCAATTTCCTCCACCACATGACTAACACCCTATTAAATCTCCAGAAGCTCCTCCACTGAGAAGGTATCATCAAAATCATCATGTGGTGGAGAGGAGTCTAAAATATCCTCCAGTTTGGGAGAGTCCAAACTTACATCTACTGGGGGCTTCTCTGGCATACCAAGGGCGGCGCTTGGTACAGGGGTCACAGTTATTTTCTTTCTCCTTATGATTGAATCCCCGGTAGCTAGAATTATGGTAGACTCTGCCTCAGTGAAATTTTGTCTATTCATCATTGCTGCCAATGAAGGGGACCCTATCTGGTGAGCAGATGCCATTGGAGTGATTGGGAGACCGGTAGATACTTGCATGCTAATTTGCTGGCTGGCCAGCTTCGCTCCCTCCATTTTCTCATGTAGCTAGGCCATTAGAAGGGTGGGAATCTAAGGAGGCACCTTGGGCACCTGGTCTTCCTCTTTCTCTTTTCCTTTACTTACACTTGCTTCAGTGGCCACGGTGGACAAAGAAGGTCTGGCGCCAGTTGAAGAGGGAATGGCCTTCTTGACTGTTGATTTCTTTTGGGTGCTCTTGGAGCACACCTGAGAAAAGTATCTGTGACTTGCCTCTTTGATGGGGTGGCATACCCCTTCAATTTTTAAATCCTCTAGAGTGGCCCAATCCACTAAAGGGAGGTCTAATTTATCCAGCCCATGTCCTTTGTATGCTGGATCCTCCAGCGGCCCGCCATCTTTGAAACCCTTTGGGAAAGTCTGAAGGTCCAGTGCTTCCATGAGCCCTTTGCTCATCCTTGTGTGTTGTCAGGCCCAGAGATCAAAAATATCCTGGAAATCTACCTAGAAGTCTTCAATATCCTCTTTATGCGGTGGGGATGCCCAAGGTAGTGTTCTGGCAATTTTGCCGCGGGGATCATAGTTTTTTTAGCGTGGTTGAATTCAACCAACCCCAAGATTTTCAATTCATTGTCTACCTCCCAAGCCACGGTGAGGCTACATGTATAATTCCCACAAGAGAAAGGGAATGGGACGTTGACAACCATCTTCAATGTGAAGAAGGCATGCAGATCCATCCTTTTCCTACAAAACTCCAAGAGAATAATTCTATCCCCACAATACCGAGGAAGAAGATAGCACTTCCCATTGAAGCCTGTCACCCTGATATAGGTGTGATGCTAGAACTAAATAAAATACTGGCTGTAGGAGTTGACCAACATCATTTCCGCCTATCAGAGGTGGTACCCAAAATCTTGTCTAAGTGTTAGAATATTTTGGTAAATGAAGGCATCATTTACCCGGTAGAAGTTTAGGAAACTGAGCTCCCACTGTAGTTGGGGATAATGATCCCATGGTGTGACCTACCCCAGACCATTCCTGAGTTCCCTGGCTATTCCCAGACCTTGAAAAGATGGCCTTTGCTATGCTAATGCCCATAACACATATGATGTCATGTAAAATTAGGAATTTTGGGTGACGGTCCTCATCTGTGTATCCACATGGTTAGATATAATGGCCGCCCAGTTGAAGGGCTTGTTGTGTGTTTTGATGCAACACAGGAAATAACACATCCGCGCTAAGAATTCCTGGGCATTGGGCCATCCAAAGATCCTACATAAAAATATGATGCCCGCCTGAATGGGTTTCTTGAAATCCCTGTAGGGAATTTCCAACTTCATCCTTTTGTGGTCTCACTTTGGAGACTTCAACCACTGACTCTTGAGGTGTTTCTGGGAAATTATTTTAGCTTCACCAAATTCTTCTAATGATTTGGCCCTGGTGATGATGGCGGACACTTGAAAATAAGGAAATCCCAACCCAAAAGCAAAGGTGGGAGCATCTAATGTGACAATTATGGTGGGATATTTTAGTGGCCGGGGATCTGGAAGTAGACCTGAGCGGGTGGCTGCATTGTATAGTACTGCTAGTTGCATTATTAGTTCTAGTGACTGCACTGCACATGGAAATTTCACGGCCTTTATGATGCTGGAGGCAGCTAAGAAAGTGGATATCTTGTCTCCTTCGGCCTTTAACTTGTAAATGGGATGTACTAAACTTTGTAATTTGGCCCAAGTCCCAGGATCCGTATCTATTATTTCCTAAACTTTGGAGTCCATCTTGGACCCCGCAATACCTCCATCCTTTGGATACTTGGAGGTTAAAGGCAGCTTCGCTAATATTCTTTCAATATTTGACTTTGTAGCTGCCCAAGTAGAGGTGGTGGGTAGTTTCAGACTATCAGGAGGGGCAAAATCGTCAAACATTTTCAATCAACCTATTCGCAACCTGCAAGACCAGAGAACCATCAAGACATATATAAACATAAAGTATAACTCCAGGAGATTCTTCCCCAACCCGCACATGTCAAACAAGCATTAGTAAGTATATCAAAAGGTTCGGAGTATCTAAAATGAACATGACTTGGCATTCCAAAGTGTGTTGACAAGGTGGCAAGGAAAAGTAGAAGACAAGGTCTTGCTGGAGGTCCGGAGTCTGGACAAACTAGCCATTGCCAATGTGACTGGCAACAAGCTATACTTTGGTTGATGTGCATTGGTATGTGGTAAGATGGTAGGTGGCATAAAGACATTTATGGCATTAATTAAGACAAGCGGGAATGGGAAATTAATCCCTCCATCAATGCAATGAGACAGAAGAGAGAGAAAGCTGCCATGGTTTGAACCAGCAAGGTGTCGAGTTTAAACCGTGGCGACTCCGTCTCGACGAGCTCAGCCTCATGGGGTAAAAATGTATGATAGAGCGTGAAGAAATCATGAGCTCTGAGAGATATATAGAACATATATATATAATACAGGAGGGCCGAGGGCCAAAGCATATATACAAAATATACACCATTCATAGCATAAACAAAATAAACACAATGTATAGTAGCTACCCTAAAACAAAGTACAGAATATACAATAATCTACATCTATGTAGAGGGTGGACAACCCTCTAGTAGAGCCAACCCACCAGTGGGTGGCAAACCAAAAGCAGAAAACATAAAAGCTAGAACAAAACAAACCAAAAACCAAAACCAAAAAGAAATAAAATGAAGGCAGGAACCAGAAGACCTACCTAGAAACCCAAAGGAAGGCAAAGAGAGAAGGCACTAGGACTGCTCTACAATAGCTTCAACCTCCAATGATCATGAACAACTACTGAAAATCAACTTGTAGTTATCTTCTAAGCTCAAAGTAATTCGCAGTTAATCGCACTTCAAACCGTCAAGGAATCACTCTGAAAACTCTAAGTGTTTTAATCACCGTAACTGTAAGAGTGACATGTAAATATTATTTATACCCAAGGTAAAAAGAAAGTTACCCTCTTTCCTACAAACTTTGGAACAAGTGAACCTCCATACTCCAGGCCCAGGGATTCTGAGCGACCATGTCTCATTATGAGAAGGAGACATCGTGGCGGGAATCCTGGAGTTCAAAATCTAGCTCAGGAAAAGAAACAACCAACTCTAGGACCGGGTCCCAGAGACACAAAAGACAAAATTGAAAACAAAAAAAACCTCATGGGAAGGAAAACCCGGAGAAGAAAACAAAAAGAAACAAAGGCAAAGAAAACAAGGCAAGAGCCAAAAGCAAAAAGAGGGGACCCAACATTTTGCACACAAAATGTAGGGACGGGTATGCAGGGCATAACAAGATCTAGCATTTGTGTGCATTCAATATCATAAAAAGAACAAAACTATTTCCTTTTTATTTTCTTTAACTACATTTCATTGAATTCATATCATAAAAAAAATACAAAAACAAATCATATTGCATTGTTGATATTTCTTGTTTAGTCGTAGTATGTTTTCACAATGTCTGATTTTTTATGCAAGATTTTAGATCCTTTGATGAATTGTTTAGTAGTGAATATTTTGATATTTTATATGAAGCTCTTGATGACTTAATCTCTATTCAATCTTCCTCTACATCTCCTAAACCTTCATTTTTCCAAAAATTGCTTAACCTTCTCCCTTTGAAAGGCAATATATAAACAATGTAGAAAGTCCAAAGATATTTTTTTCATTTGGCTCAAGATAATTCTCAAGTGACCAATAAACCTTTGATTGTTGATAAATTTTGTAACGAAAAAACTCATTTTAAAAATCCTATCAAACTAATCATAATAGTAAAAGTGAAATCAAAAAGTCCTTTGGATTTTATTAAGAACTATCAAGCAGTTGCTCATACTTATCGCACAAGAAATAACCCACAACCTACCAATTCAGTTGTGTATACTTCTCTTCCACCTTCTCAACATGTGCTTCCTTTAGTACCTTGCCTTCCTTCTAATCTTGGAAACTAGTATGATTTGGTAGAAAAATTACGTGCTACTCCCACAAAGATATATCTTTGGGAACTCATTAAAACTTCACCTACTTATTATGATACATTGAAGCAAGCTTTAACAAATATATCTTTCCACTCTCATGTAGAATAAAATATAAATTCACTATTTAAATGTATGCATATGGTTAAATATAAAGCTTAGATTGTGTTTTCTCATGATGAGTTTCCTTCTAAATAAATACAAGATCAACATGATTCTCTTATGGTTGTTGTTATTATCAATGGTGACCTTATTTGTAGGACCCTGAGTGATAATGCTTCTAGATTAAATCTTTGTAGTATTAAATTTTTATGTATCTAGAATTAAACCTTATTCTATTCCCATATGTGAGTTTGATAATGTTTCTAAGTAGACTTTGGTTTTTATCACTTTACATGTGAATGTAGGTCTTGTTATCTTCTCTACTCCTATCCATGTTATTCCAAGTACTCTTAAGTATAATATCCTTTTACAAATACCTTGATTAATGTTGTCCCTTCAACACTTCATCACAAAGTGAAATTCATATATAATAACACGATGTATACTCTTGTTGTTGATGATGATGTGAAAAAACAATTTGTGTACTAAATCTAACACTAAACCAATTTCTACCACAGTCCAACAAGAAACATCTTTATCCCCTCAAATGAACCCTTCTTCTACTAGTATCCTTTTGGATGATAATTGGGTATCTTTGGATTTTATGCCTACTTATTTAGGAGAGTATAATATTCCAACAATATAATCTACACAAGGTGATTCTATTCAAGAACCTAAGGCAACTCCTCCTCTTTCTAACCAACTTAGTAACAACTTTGTTGCTACTTCCGATTCTAATGAATCTTTGGAAACTATAAAACCTTATTGTTATGACACAGTGACCTATGAACCTTTGTTAACTCTTTCTGATATGGCTTCTCATAATGGTCTTGGTTATCATTTATTATCAAAACATGGCTTAAAGGGGAATTGGTGAGGTATAAATGAATAAGGAATTCATGTTCCCTTAGGAAATGAGGTGTATGAACATTCTTTTGGCCTATGATATAATCCTTATAATTTTCCAATGTGATCCTATAAACCTTCTCTTAATTTTAATACCATATCTTCGAAACCATTTTCTCTTGTTAATCCTCATATTATTGATTTTGATACATTTAATGAAATATCCTCTTTGTATATTTTTAGTAATGATGATGCTTTGGATGAATTTTTGGGAGCTTATGACAATCTTCCCTGTTATTATCATAATCAGAGGTTCCCTTATTGCTTGAATGTAGAAGCATATTTTGGTAAAGATGTTACTTCTCAAGCAATACATGAAACTTCTCCATATATGAATATCTCTCAACAAAGTAATTTCTTGATTATTGATACTATTGATGTGCAAATGGATTCTTACAATTTAGAAAAAGTGATAAAAATTGGAAAATGTTTGAATGGGGATAAATAAAAAGAGATTATTTCTCTTCTTCATGAATTTTTGGATATATTTTCTTGGGTTTATTATAATACGCCTAGTATTGATCCTCAAATTGTAACCCTTAACATTGTTCTTCTCCCAAATACAAAACCAGTGAAACAAAAAATTTGAAAAATGAATCCCAAGATTTCTTTACTTGTGAAATTTGAAATTGAAAATCTTTTGCGTATTCATTTCATTCATCCTATTGTTTATTCTCCTTGGGTCTCAAATATTGTGGTTGTATTTAAGGTCAAGATAAGATTCATATGTGTACTAACTTTTGGGATTTGAATATAGGATGTCTCTAAAACATGATTTTCCCCTTCTAGATATTGACATGATTGTTGATTCCACAACAGAAGATGCTTTATTATCCATGGGGAACACTTTGTTACATTTTCATGTTATTTGGATTAAATAATGTTGGTGTTAATTATCAATGTGATATGAAACTTATTTTTCATGATTACATTCATAAGATCCTAGAAGATTATGTTGATGAAAATTTAGTTAAGTCCATTGCTTGTGTAGACCATTTTTTAGTTCTGAGAAAAATGTTTGAATGAATTTGTATGTATAAGATGTGTTTGAACCCTTAGAAATGTGCATTTGGTGTGGATACGAAAATTTCTTAGATTCATAACCTCACATTGGGGTATTGAATTGGATACTAGAAAGATTAATTTGTTATTTTTAATATGCCACCTCCCTTAAATATATCACAACTTTGCAACTTGCAAGGAAAAACTTAAGGTATCTATCAATTTTTATCACACCTTACAAGTCAAATAATTTATTTTAATTTCTTATGAAAAAATGATAACACCTTTTTTTGGAATGATGATTGTTAGAAAGATTTTGAGGAATTTAAACAATATATTTCTAATCCTCCGATCTTACAGGTCACTCAACCTAATCAACCTTTCTTTATATATACTTTTTCTTCCTCTCATGCTCTTGCAGTTCTATTGGCTTAGCATGATCAAAATGGAAAAGAGTGACCAGTCTATTATATTAGTCATACCTTTTTTTATTATGAAACCTAATATACTCCAATAGAAAACAATGTCTTTCTTTAGTTTTTTCTACCCAAAAAAATGAGGCATTATCTTCTTAATGTTGAAACAAATTTTGTCATAACATTTGATCCTTTAAAGAATCTTTCTCTCAAAAAGAGATCATTCAGGACATCTTGCAGAATGGGTTACGATGTTAAGTGAATTTGATGTTAAATTTTATTCCCAAAAAGTGATGTCAGATTTGATTGATCATCTAGTCAAAGCTCCTTTGCCTAGTACTATTTATAATTCTACCACTTTTCCTGATGAGTTTGTTTTGTCTATTGATGTTAATAACAAATGGGAGTTATGCTTTAATGGATCTAGATGTTGAATTGGCTCTGATGTTGGTGTTATTTTGGTATCTCCTACAAGAAATCCTCTTCCTTTATCTTACTTTCTTAATTCCTCTTGTATTAATAACATAGTAGAATATGAATCCCTTATTGCTAGATTAAAATAAATTTTATCTCTTAATGTCAAACACGTACATATCTTTGGAGATTCCTAATTAATAGTAAAATAAATTGATGGGACCTATCAGAATAAGCATTCCAAATTATCCCAATATCATGACCTTTCTTTGGTAATGCTCGGTAAATAAATTATATATGAAGATGTAATGGAAAGTATTGCATCTCTCATTTCAATTGATAATTATGTTGATATTTATCACTTCACCATACACAAATTGGTGAATCCTACTATTTTTGAAGAATCTAATGAGGAGATTTTTTGTTTTAATCTTGGTTTAGATGAATGGTATTCACCTATTTTTCACTACTTAAAAGATCGTACTTTTCCTTAATTTGCTATAAGAAACACTAGAGCTCAGATTTGAAAAATCTTGGCATGATACACCATCCTTTCTAATGTCCTTTATAGAGGCTCCTATAATGGTCTTCTTTTATGATGTCTTAATAAAGATGATATTTTGGTATCCCTTCAAGAAGCTCACTCAGGTTCTTGTGGGGGAAATTGTTAGTCTTAAGATCAGATTACTGAGAGGGGAGTGAATTAGTGATCTACCAAATAATCAAACCTTATATACTTAAACCAACATTCACAAGATTAACCTTAATCACAACAAATGAAAATAATAAACATGCAAGTCCATCCACAAATTTGACACACATATTTATCTCGTGGAAACCCAAATTGGGAGAAACCCACGGTCAGAATTAGTACCCACTAAATGATGTACTTTTCTAAAGTACACCCTGTGAGGAGCTTAACCCTATTAGTATTTTACAACAAAACTGTTAGGTGCTACCCGGTTAAGGGATTTTCCTTAGTCTTGTTAGGACCTTTACCTTTTTAAGAGTATCCTTGTTAGAGGACTTTGAACAATTGACAAAGTGTCACCTTGTTAGAGTATTTACAACAAAGATCTTTTAGGATCTAGCCTGTTAAGGGATTTCACCTACTACAACTGTTAGGGAACAACATAAATAATGATCTATAGAATTTCACTACCTCTGCTTGATCATATCCATTGAAGCACACAATCTCTTCTAAACACACTTAGCTCTTCCCTAGCTTGATCTCAACTCACACTTTTCACCTCACTTTTCCAACACATGATCAACACACTTAACCTTCAACTTCATCCATTATATACTAAAATTTTAAGTCCACCACCTTAATCAAACCCTAAATTAGAATTTTAAACATCCCACTTAGATCCAATGTGCTAAAAAACAAAATTAAATGAACAAAATACATTTCCAAGACTGCGTGAGCCAATACAATGATTTACATAATATTGTGTCAAGCAGTCAAACACATTTTGACCAAACACAAGCTTCCTCTATAATCATCTCCACATTCTAGCATCAAAAAATGTGATGTCAAATCATCACCTCCAATCATGAAGGCATGTCACTAGATCATGACTAACTCAATCGATTCTACAACAACCTCAACACCAATAATAGATCAAATATTTTTCAACTATCACTCAAGAACACAAACACTATATCATGTTAACAACTCTGTCTCTTCTTGTCAATCACCTAACCTTCACATCAGTCACTCAAAGTAGATGCACTCGCAAATCTAGCATTTAAACATTGTTTACCACCATATCCTATGACTGTTCCATAAGAAACAACAAAGATTTAACAAGACATTCAAATCATTTATCACCTATCATTAATTGTTCTATCAGTTGCACTATTATACTTTAATCGATCACAAATTTCACATAAGATCACTTCAGAAGTAGTGGTCATGCGTTAGACATCCAAAGACACACCTAAGTCTCCCATAAATATAGAAACCACTAAAACTAATTACAACCCTTCATTCATCACAACTATGCTTGACAACACACTAAGAACACAAAGTCAATAGCTGACATAAATGACAACATAATACTTGTTCATCCTGTAATCAAATCTACATCATGAAATCTTCAAAACTTGCTTACCAGCACTGCATTAGATATGCCAATAATATCCTCCTTTTACAATGATGGCAAAAATCTCTTCTTCTCTCCAAAATGATACATTACCCATAAAAAAATTTCCACTTCTTCCTTTCACCTGTCCTGCAATTACTCCCCCTCTCACTAAAATTCACTCATCTGCACTTCCTTACACTTTACAATTTCCCTCTTTATTTTTCCAAAACACATGACTTAATAGATTGTTCCCCCTAAGGAGTATCCGCACAACATCAATCCATACATAAAGATATTTAATGAATACACTTGGATTGATGTAACTACATCTTCTTTTAATTCAACTTAGATTGGGGACTGACCCCCAACCTACCTCTTAGATACTCAAATGTCTCCTTAGGAAATGGTTTACTAAAAATATCAGCAACCTAATCCTTAGTTGGCACATACTCCAACCTCACTTCCTTTTCATGTACTTGTTCTCTAAGAAAATGATATTTGATAGCTATATGCTTAGTCTTAGACTGTGTCACTGGGTTCTTTGAAATGTTATTAACACTTGTATTGTCACAACAGATAACCATTTGTTCAGTTACCTTCTCCTGAATTCCTTCCAGAATCTTCTTGATCCATACTACCTATGTACAATAAATTGCAGTAGTAACATACTTAGCTTCAACTATTGATTCAGATATACAGTTATGCTTCTTTCCCATCCAAGATACAAGCCTTTCTTTGAGAAAGAATGCACCTCCACTTGTTCTCTTTCAATCATCAACATTACTTTCCCAATCAACATCAATAAACACATTCAAATAGAAATCACCTTTATGTCCATACTAGAGACCATAGTCTTCAGTCCCCTTAAGATATCTAAAGATTCTCTTTACTGCAACCAAATGAGATTCCTTAGGATTAGAAGAAAATATGGCCACTAATCCAATTGCATGTGCTATATCTAGTTTGTTGTGCACTACATATTGTAGCTTACCGATCATGGACCTGTAAATTGTCTCAACCACCTCTTTAGAACTATCTTCCTTTGATAGTTTGCAACTAGTTACCATAGTGGTAGCGACCGGTTTTGAATCTTCTAACCCAAAAGTATTTAGTATTTCCCTTACATATTTGGACTGGCTTTGATGACATGTAACTAATTGAATGTTTGACAATGTTAAGTTGAAGATAATACAAGGCATTAAAATAGTTAATGTATTGTATTTTCATTTATGTCAACTTGATATCATTTGTATGGTCTTGTACATAATGCCAAAAACTTCATAGAATCAAGGAATAAAGGTTATGCTTTCAGCAATACATAAAAGTCAAGTATTCACTAAGTGACAAACAACACCGATGCAGTGCACACCGACGGTTAGAGAAAAGAAGAACAGTCACAGTGATACCTGATGAGCTAAAGTATACTGTTGCCTAATGAAGCAAAACCACAGTGACGCCCGACAAGAAAAGTCAGAAGGTTTCCCAACAAGTAAAATTCCAATGATACCTAACGAACAGAGATCACAAATCTAACTGGAGCCTCACTACCAAAACTGACAGTTTTCACCAACAAAAAACTACAGAGGTGACCGACAGAACAGAGAGTTCAAAAAATGACAAAATATCTAGCTGGCAAGATCTAAAGATAGACTTAACTAGTTGTTTTATTTGTTTTATTCGACCAGAGTTAAGTGATTGATTTAAAGATGACTTGTACATTTGGCAAGAAGATAATTACGATACAAATCAGGAGTTATGCTTTAAATCTAATTGGCTAGATTGTTTTTCATGCCAAGAATCAAGAAACAGTGAATATCATGTCTATATAAGAGACAAGCTTAATTCATTTATGAATGGGATTAAGGGGAGTGAATAAAAAGAGGATGTTGAAGAGAAACTGATGAAGAACAACTTCATATAGTCCTAATCAATCAAGCTGAAGGAGAGCTAAGGAATTCTGCAGACACTGACGAACAGTGAAGCACAGCATTACAGAGCAGAAAGTGTGGAGCACAAAGAATTGAATTGATACATTGATCAGAGAGGTAATGTACTTAAATAGATCTGAAAATATGAAATTCAAAGTTGCATTAGAAATAGGTCATAGCATTTCATTTTAACCATTGAAGCATCAAGTCTCTTAACAGATCAGGACTTAACAGTCTTCTATATATTAAGGTACATCCCAAGGAGTGTCAAAAAGTTTGATTCATGAAAGTAGCATTGGATTTTCCCGATACCTATTGACAGTCTAAGAAGGAGGCTTATTCAAGGATGGTAGCAATAGATGCCTAATACTAAGTGAAAACCTCTATGTATAAAATCCTCTAACAAGGTCACACTTAATAGTGTATTTGTAACCTTTAACAGGGTTGGCTCCTAACAGGGCTCACTTCAGAAGAGTGAAAATTTGGGGTACCGGTCCCAGTGGTTTTTCCCTTATCAGGGTTTCCATGTTACAAATTCATGTTTTGTGTGTGTACGATTCATTTCTTTATTGTTTTGTATCTGATTTAGTTAACACTGGATTGATCAGTATACTCTGCTTATTTACTCAGTTTTGGTAAATAGTTATATTGCTTCTCGGTAATCAAGAAGGAATAAGGATTGACAGAGAACACTGATAGACAGTTAATCAATAATAGTATTTCATGGCATGCATCTTGTAGGGACTTAATAATGTGAGGTTTATTGATTGGTGGTTAAGTTTGAAGGATAAATTTTTGAGGCCACTAATTCACCCCCTCTCAATTATTACTAACAGGCTTATGTAGAAACCATTTTTCATCTATTGAAAATCCAATCCAATAAATTATTCAATCTCACCAATCATAGACATCTTGAATTCTTTCCTCGTCTCATCTACAAATGATCTGCACATTTCTTCATTGCCACCAAAAATGATATCATCTACAAATATCTCTGTGATCAACAACCTATCATCTTTCTCAATCTTTAAATGCACATTATTGTTATCACTTGTCCTGGTGAAACCAATCTGAATTTGATATGAATGAAATCATTTTTACCATGACCTAGGTGCTTGATTCAACCCATACAAAGCTTTATGTAACTTACACACCAATTTCTTACCTTCTAAATTAGCAAATCATTCAGGTTGTTCAATATATACCTCTTCTTCTAAAACACCATTAAGAAAAGTTGAATTAACGTCCATTTTATATAACTTGAATCCTTTATAAGTAGCATATGTAAGCAATATACTTACACCTTCAATTCTAGCCACAGGTGCAAATGTTTCACCACAGTCCAGGCCTTCCTCCTATGCATATCCTTTGCACACAAATCTTACCTTGTTCCTTACCACTTCACCTGTCTCATTCATCTTGTTTTAAAAAATCCACTTAGTACCAATCACATTCTTGTCCAATGGTCTGGGCACTAATGTCCAGGTTTTATTCTTCTTAATCTTCTCTAATTCTTCTTCCATAGATTTCACCCAATCTTCATCTTTCAATGCATTATTTCACTATTTTGGGCTCAAATTCATATAGAAAATAGGTACCTTCTCTCACCTTCCTTTTTTTAACACACTTGCATTTCTATCACCAATAATTTGGTCAAGGGAATCATTCAACTTTACATACTTTGGAAATATTGGTTCATCTCTAGGAGTTTCTTCAACCACTTGTATCAGTTCTTGTACATTGACATGTCTCTCCATCAATTTTGTTGTAGTGTCCTACTTTACCAGTTGTACATATAAAAACTCATGATATTATTTGAGTTCCTTCTTGTTGGATTTAGTGTTTTTCTTAGAAAATTCATCTATTCATACACTATCACTTTCCACTATATTATTTGTTCTCTTGTTCAAGAAATTATAGGCTTTGTTCTTTGATGATTACCCTAAGAATATCCCCTGATCACTTCTTGGGTTAAAATTACCTATAATTTCATCTCCCTTTATATCATCTACTCCCAAAAAAATTAAAATAACTTACACATGGTGATCGACAATTCCACAGCTCATAGGGAGTTTTGTTTGTACCTTTCTTCAACTAAAATATGTTTAATGTTTAAATAGCAGTGCTTACTGCTTCTCTCCAAAATGTTTATGCAACACCCTTCTGAATAATTAATAATCTAGCACAATCAATGATAGACCTATTTCTTCATTTATCAATACCATTCTTCTTAGGTGTTCTAGGAGTTGGCATCTTCCTTTTAATTCCCCATTCTTCACAATAATCCTACATATACCTCCATTGAATTCCAACCTGTAACCTTTGTTATTCAACTGAGCAACACTTAAAAAATTGTATCTCAGACCATAAACCTAGTAAACATCATCACAAATTTTTACCAGTCAAAGCAATATATCCTTTACCTTTTACCAAACAGGGGGCATCATTCCCAAATCTTATCGAGCCTCCATCACATTCTTCCATCTTGCTAAATTTGCTTCTATCATCGGTCATATGGTGAGTGCAACCACTGTCAATAATCCAATTACCACTATGATTCATGTGAGAAACTAGAGATTTCTCACCTTCTTCTGAGGGTTCTTCCTTTACTACAACAAACATAATTTCTTCTTCATCTCTTCCATCTAATTCCTCATCAGTAACACCTTCCTCAGCTAGGTAGCACACTTTCTTGTTCTTATCCTTGAATCTTCTTGGATTCTCCTTCATGCCATTGTCAGGGCATCTAGAAGCAATATGTCCAATTTTGTTACATTAAAATCACTTCAAAGGCAACTTACCTTTATATTTGTCTTTCCCTCTAGGCAGCCTTCTAGCAAATAAAGCTTCCAGTTTCTCATGCTGTTTTTCTTCAGACAAGATAGATTCATAATCATTAAAGTAACATGATGAAGAACTATTAGGTATATCATTTCCTTTCCTAAATGGTGCAAGATTCAATGATGACTTGAAAGAAGCTTCAACTTTTGGCATACTATTATCATAATTGTTTAACTCAAATGCAGTTAATTTCCCTATTAATGCATCAAGAGAAACAGTAAAAGTTCCTAGAGATCTGAGCTCTTGTATAGCTGAAAAAATAAATAGAATACTGAAGCAATAAAGTTATCATTTCTTTTACCACGTCCTCCTCAAGAAGATTACCACCAGCACCTCAGATAGTAGAAACAACTTCTTTGATTCTCTAACTGTATTGTTCAATGTTCTCATTTTCTTGCATCCTCATGTCAACATTTTCCTTCTACACATGTGGATCTCCACCATAGATGGTCTTCAACTTCTCCCACATCTCATTAGCAGTATCCAGGTCTTTGATATTAATAAACTCTGCATCTAAAAGAGTACTAGAAATAGCTTCCATAGTAGCAGTATGTTCTTTCCTTACCTTCAATTGATCTACAGTCAATATTCTTGAAGGGGGAGTATACTTATTAACCACATGATCCCAATATTGATCACCCATACCTTTAAGATAGAGCTTCATCTGACCGCACCAAACTGAGTAGTTCTCTCTTGTGAATTTAGGACCTTACTTTCTCATCATCTTCAGATCTTTACCTCAAGTTGTTAAGCTTCACCACAATAGAGTAACTTTGCTCTGGTATCAATTGTTAGTCCTAAGATCAGATTACTAAGAGGGGGTGAATCAGTGATCTACCAAATAATCCAACCTTATAAACTTAAAACCAACATTCACAAGATTAACCTTAATCAAAACAAATAAAAATCATTAACATGCAAGTCCATCCATAATGTTGACATAGAGATTTATCTTGTGGAAACCCAAATCGGGAGAAAACCTTGGTGGGAATTAGTACCCTCTAAATGAAGTATTGTTCTAAAGTACACCTTGTGAGGAGCTTAACCCTATTAGGAGTTTACAATAGCATTGTTGGGTGTTACCCAGTTAAGGGATTTTCCTTAGGCCTGTTAGGACCTTTACCCTATTAAGATTAGGCTTGTTAGAGGACTTTGAACACTTGACAAAGTTTCACCTTGTTAGAGGATTTACAAAAAATATTTTTTAGGATCTACCCTGTTAAGGGATTTAACTTTTTGCAACCATTAGGGAACAACAGAAAGAATGATCTATAGAATAGCACTGTCTCTTCTTGATCAGATCCACTAAAGCACACAATATCTTCTAAACAAACTTAACCTTCAACTTCATCCATTGTTTACTGAACTTTTAAGTCCAATGCCTTAATCAAGCCCTAAATTATAATTTCAAACATCCTGCTCAGATCCAACACACCACAAAACATATTTTTAAGGCTGCATCAGCCAATACAATGATTTACATAAAATATTGTGTCAAAGAGTCAAACATATTTTGACCAAACACAAGCTTCCTCTAGAATATTCTCCATATGCTAGCATCAAAAAATCTGATTCTAGATCATCACCTCCAATCATGAAGACATGTGACCAGATCATGACTAAATCAATTCTACCACAACCTCAACACCGATCATCAATCAAAGATTTATCAATTGTAGCTCAAGAAAACAAACACTATAACATGTTAACAACTTTGTTTTTGTTTTCCGGTCACCTAACCTTCACACCGGTCACTCAAAGTAGTTGTGGTCACAACTGTAGCATCTAAACATTGTTGAGTGCCATATCTTGTGACTGTGCCACAAGATAAAACAAAGATTTGATAATACATTTAAATCATCTATCAACTATCATTAATTGTTCTAGAAGTTGCACTTTTATACTTCAACCGATCAGAAATTTTACATAAGATCATTTCAGTAGTACCGGTCATGCATTAGACATCCAGAGACACACCTAAGTCTCCCATAAAGATAGAAACCACTGAAACTCACTGTAACCCTTCATTAATCACAATTATGCTTGGAAACACACTAATAACACAAAGTCAATACTTGACATCAATGAAAACATAATATCTAATCATCCTATAATCAAATCTGCATCATGACATCTCCAAAATTCACTTACCATCACTACATCAGATATGCCAATAGACATTTCAATGGGAAATCCCTAGTTAAAAAGTTACTTCGTATGGGTTATTATAGACAACCTATGGGGAAAGATTCTTTTGTTTTTGTCAAAAGATGTCTTCAATGTCAACATCATAAGAATTTAATACGTGCTCTTGCTCATGAAATCCAATCACAGTTCACTACATGGCCCTTTAATCTATTGGGGTTGGATATTTTTGGAGAAATATCTCCTTGCTATTCTCAAGGACACACTTATATAATAATTGTTACTGATTACTTTACTAAATGGGTAGAAGTTATTCCCCTTAGTTATACTACAACCAATGTCATTTGTAATTTCATTTTGGAGAATATTATATCTTGATTTGGTATTCCTTTAACTATAATATCTGATAATGGTACTCCCTTTAAAAATAAAGAAGTGACAAATTTTTTTGATAAATTTCATATTAAACAACAATTTTCTATTGTTATTATCCTCGGTCTAATGGTCGGGTTGAATCAACTAATAAGATAATTGAGAAAATTCTTCAAAAACCTTTCAATAAACATACTAAGGATTAGAATATTTAGTTAACCTATGCTTTATGGGCTTATAGAACAAGTGGTTGTGTCACTACATGAACAACCCCTTATAAATTTGTATATGGTGTGCATGCAATCATGCCTTTGGAGTTGGAAATACCTCCACTTTGGGTTTCCCTTAAGGGCATCATTGATGACAATAATTATCAAGAACATCTTCAAAAACTTGAGATACTTGATACACAATGAATTAATGCCCTAGAGCATATCCAAGTATATCATAAATCTTTGCAAAAACAATATAATGACAAGGTTATTGAATGATCCTTTTTTATTGGAGACTTGGTTCTTTATGAAAAATAGTATAACATTAATGCTTTACCTGAGGAAAAAGGAAAATTTACTCCTAATTGGTTGGTTCATTTCATTGTTACTATATATTATGGTTCTGATGCGTATAAGATAACAAACATGGATGATATCCACCTTAAGGACCCCATTAATGCTATGCATTTGCATCATTTCTACACCTAAGTCATGATATTTATATCTCTCTCCCCTCCCCCACTCTCTCTTACTCTCTCTTTAGTTTGTGTTTTTTTCTTCATTTAGATAATATATGTTAGGTAGTTAGTTAATTACCTTTTCTATTTCATATATTTCTTTGTTCGTGACAAAAAATAAACATATATGTTTTGTCTTAGATTTATATCGATAATATCTTTATCATTCTAGTTAAGATGTTTCTCAACTGGCACACTTTTTAATTCCTCTATGTTTTATGTTTTGGATAGTTTATTGTTTAGTTAATATTATTAGTTAGATTAAATGTGTATCTATCTACATAAGTGCATCACATCATTTTGATCAAATTTAATTAAGACATTACTTTAATTAAATCACATGTATATCATTTTAAAACTTCTAAAATTGATTCCTAAATCAATCATAAAACCATTAAAATATGATATATACAAACACCATCATCGTATTATAACATCAAAGAAATTAAAAACATATAAAGCATCTAAACTCACATACAAAAGTATAACATCTTAACATAGTCATCACTATTCAAAATGTTATCCATAACCCCAAATACAAAAATATGACTATCAAATCAATTTTAATCCATAGGGTAGTGGCTCCCTAAGCCCTTTGGCCTGCAATGAGCATATGGTGGTCATGGAGTAGATGATTGTCTACAGGATTCTATGGAGCATGACTGACTCCTCAGTATTATATGCATCTCATATTCTCAAAGAACACATCATATCTCCTGTGTCTCTCATCTGGAAAGAATTGAGCTCATGTCTTGCCTCCTATAGCTCTCATTCCATCCTCTCTATGGTGCATTGGAGTCACTCTTGATCCTCCCTTCCTATCTCCATCTCTATCTGTTAGAATACTTCAGGGATAACTGAGAGGGGGGGGTGAATTAGTTATCAACAACTTTATAACTCTTGTAATTATTAATCCAGACTGATATAACTTAAATGCACATTTAGATAACACATTACACAACACAACAATTAGGTTACGGGGAAACCAAATGGTAAAAACCCCGGTGGGAATTAGTACCCACAAAGAACTATATTGTTTATAATAATCCCTGTTCAAAGATTCTTCAACCTTGTTAGGAGTTGTTCAATACAATGCAGTAGTATAGTTGACTTGGTTAAGGGTCAGAACCTGTTAGGAGTCTTTTACAATAACCCTATTAGGGGTGATGGACTCACTGTCCAAGTGGTGAAGGCTACAACCTTCTGGTTATTTGATACACACTGTATCAACAAGATGAATTGTTGTTTGTTACACTGCTTGTCTGATCAGTTCCTTTTATGCGTCGATGCTTTAACCTCTTGTAAATTAATATAAAAATCTACTTTGTATTCTTAATGCTTCAACATAAATATCTATATTATCAACATATGATAAATATAGCTTTGATGCATCAACACTCTACTCCGGTTGTCAATCTATGGCTTTCGCAACTCTTCTTATCACAAATGACCTTCTATAAGTACATACACCAAGTATGAGATCATGAGACCTGTTAGACGACTCTTCATAACATCCTTTTTAGCTCTACTAAGCACACAAGCATAATTACAACCACGCAAGTCAATGCTAAACAGACGCGTCGCTTCACTAAGTCGGCTTCACCAATTTAATCATAACTTTGTAATATTCTTGAAATACATTTGGTGCCTTTATATTAATATCAAAAACTCATAACTAATCATGAATGTACACACGCATATCCTGAAGATAGGTGCAACTCAATAAACACGTTACATACATCAGCCTTAAACCGTTATTCCTCCAGAACTGTAACCGTCAATAACAGAATTACATATCTTTACTGAAACTTCATATCTGGGTCTGTGTGTATGAACATAGCATAATAAACATGTCAAAAACATGTATCTATCCATGCTATTCTTCATGTCATCATATGGATAAGTACATACAAAATTATTGTTGTGTATTATATGTTGTCATCAATGACAAACATACAATCAATCAACTGTTCAGAATCAAATCTCCAACAATCTCCCCCTTTGGCATTGATGGAAACATATGATAAAAACAACTTCTATTCATGGTGTCTTCTTTCTTTTACAATCTTCTCAATATCCTCAACAAAGATTCATCTACACTGCTGTAGTTTCATGGACTGTGTTTTATCTGTAAACTCCCCCATTGTCATACTTCCCCACTGTGTTCCTTTACTCCCCCATAGTATACGCCCCTTGTATGTGTTCCTTGTTTTTCTTGTTTTTACTAGTATATACTCCCCCATTGACATCAATGGAAAAGGGCGCCAAAAACCATTAAGCTCAGGTACTACTCCAAAAGTAGAGTAGTCAACCATTCATTAGTCACATAGGACTGATGTACTTCCTACTTTCTTTAATCAGACTTAGGAGAGGGAATTACTCCCAAATTCTCCCTTAGATACTCAAAAGTATCCTTTACTAAAGGCTTCATGAAAATGTCTCCCAACTGATCTTTTGTGCTTACATAGTCCAATGTCACTTGCTTGTCTGCAACTTTTTCTCTCAGAAAATTATACTTGATCTCTATGTGTTTTGTCTTTGCGTGCATCACAGGGTTCTTAGACATGTTAATAGTACTGGTGTTATCACAATGAATAACAATAGGATAGTCAACCTAAATACCAAAGTCTTTAACCATC